>JAPTHN010000010.1:24175249-24583036 GCA_026936325.1 Platynereis dumerilii | reverse complement strand
AAATAAAAGAACAGAATGCAGTCTTGTAAATTTCCTGAATTGAGCAGGAAGATACTTCACTTCCATGTACTTACGACAATATAGAGTGTGACCCATGGAATGACGATCCTCCCAGTCTCCCAATCTGACATTCTTCATGGGTATAAATATAATGATGTCCTTTGTTTCCTGATTGGATACCAAGATCAAATCAACTCTACCCACTGTGTATAAAGGCTGCAACTCACCCAAAAGCAAGCTCCCATCGCAGAGCAGACAAGTATGCCCGGTTTAGGCCATAAACTATTTCCTGGCTCTGACCTTATTTAGTGGCATCCTAAATCCTCCAAGCACCCAAATGCTTCCCTTTGTTATCTAATGGGCAGTTCCATATCAAATTAACCACAGAAAGTTTACTCTTTGCTGCTGGGTGTTCCAATGCAAGCCATTCTTTTATTGCAACAACTCTTTTGTTTTCCTGCAGCTCTTGCCCCAATCATCCATCCATCCATCTTTTGTTTTCCTGCGCCATTCACAATGATTACCATCCAATTAAGCATAAGGATCATGACGCAATGTTTTGTAGCAGCAAATCCCATACCTTCTCAACATACATGTATGATCCGCATGACTGGATATAATTGAATAATGACATTTAGTAAAAAAAAGTTGTATGGCAGGTAATGTATTTTTGTACCTTCATGCGAGGACGCATTGACACCGCTAGATTCTAGGATTTCCTGGTGGTTGCAAGAACTAATTTATCAATCTCAAGATTAGTTGTGAAGTGATAATGAGCATTTCATCCAGATGTGAAATAAACTTTTAATTACTCTCACACATGAGGTGGTCCAATTTACCAACCACATCAAGTGAAGTAGTTTAACGAGGCTGTTGCATGTAGCCATGTTGTTATCGAATTCAATTTTCTCCCTCAGTGAGATGCTGAGATCTAATAATAATAAATTAATAATAATAAATTAGGTACCGTAATATGGGGTGAATCGGGACAGAATTGGCCGTTTTTCTGTCATAGCATGGACAAAAATCAATCTAGAAATCAAAATTTGGTGTCAAAGTGTGTCTGGGAACAATGTCAAAGTACCCCTAGAAGCTTGAAATTATATCTTAAATTCTCAATGCTCAAGGCCCAGAAAACCACTGTCCCAATTCACCCCATCCTTTGGGGTGAATCGGGACAGTCCATTATTTCCACTATCAATACTCCCTACCTACTTTGAGTGATTGCTACTTGTGAATAAATATTAGAAAACATGTTCAACATGCCAGCAAAAAATTTCGAGGAAAATCTGAAATTAATTCCATCGATAATATACATATTATAAAAAATGTGATAAATCACAAAAAACTATCAAAAACTGTAGTTATCTGCTAATTTTGCAGGTGATTAATAATTCTGGACTAAATCCAAAATAAATGGTACCAAGTTCAATAATATTTATCAAAAAACCGTGCTGGTACATTAAAATGAAAATTGGTAGAGTTTTTTGGATAATTCCCGAAACTTTGCCATTGACCTGGATCTGAACCCATGAGCAAACATACATAATTCCATATCTAGTGTACTATTCTGGTCTCCTAATACCATTTTAGATTGAAAAAGAAATGCCTGCAAGTTTGATGACTCTGGTGTTTATAGTTTTTGAGGAATTGGTAAAGTTTTGACCAGTATGTCAAAATTCAAATTATGCAGGGCTAAGTTTAAGGTACTGCAGCCCCTCACTGCCTGCAGTCAGAAGCATGAAATCTTGTCACAATATGCGCTAGTATGTGTACTATAAATGTGCCAAAAATGAATTCCCTAGCTATAATTGAAGTAGTTAATCTTAGAAATATTAACGTACATTCCTTTTCTGTCCCGATTCACCCCAGTGTCCCTATTCACCCCATATTACGGTATTTATAGAGCGCTAGTTTCAGTAAAACTGCTCACCAGCGCTTGTTAGAAGGTTATTCATAGTGTAGTTGGAAAAGATGGGTTTTCAAGTTTTTCCTGAAGCTTTCCAGTGATTTGCAAGTCTTAGTTCCCTCAGGTAGAGGGTTCCAGAGTTGTGGTGCAACGCGAGAGAAAGCTATAATGAGTTTGATACCAACAACAGTATGAGTGTCTTAAAGTTATTAAATTAGAGTTTATTAATATTTTTTTCATGACATGTAATGCAATTATCATGGTAAAATCATCAATTATATTAGAAACAATGGTATAATTTTCAAATCACAGTTTCATTGCCATCACCCATTCAGTTATTTTTTCCATGGATATGCCACTGATCCTAGCTTGTTGTTGTGTGCTAGCATCATAACTCATATTATCGGAAAGAGTATATGTTTTAATGTTATGTTTCAATATTAAAACATAAACAATATCTAGACAGTCATCCAGCAGATATCAATGTGGTTTGTGTTGATTTTTCTTCAGTGAAGGTAGACATCTCCAAAGCTCAACATGTCTAAAATTGTAATGCGATAAACATCCATCTATGCAGAACTATCATATTGGTAGTTTTAGAACTGTTTTAGGGAGCATTTCACCGAAACTCTTGATTTGATGAAAAATCCAATCAGGTTAGGGCTAAAATCAGGCTCAAACATTCTTGAAGTTTTGATTGGATCTGACTCGGAAGCATGCACCAGTGCTTCTCTGAATTTGCAACTTCATTCCACAGATGTCTTGTGACATTTCCATCTGGTCAGGGTGATGTGCTTCCAGATTAACATGCCAATCACATATAGGAAGTCTGAAAATTCTGGATATCCACTCATATGATACAGGCCTATCATGGACTGTGAGAAAGAGTCTTTTTCTGATGATTGAAAAATTCAAAAGGAAACCCTGTTCGCTACACTACTATACTGTATACTTGATTAATGTTTGAACTGTTCATTTGCTGATTCATTGATTGATGTTTATTTATTTATTATTTTTATTCTTCCAAACCAACCAAAAGGTGTGAGACAGATGAACAAACTTGACAATATACTTTATTAAGACACTTTTTGAAAATTTTCTCTCTTTGAAAATTTTCAGGTAAGTCTCGAGAAGTAACTCAAAAATGATTCATAACTTTAATGAACAAGTCTGATAAGTATAAACATTTCATTGTAAGTGATGCTTTTAAGTGACGACAATGCATGCATGCCCTGTTATACCAGTGTACTGATTGTCACAGATTTTAGCTCTTAGGTATATAAAGGCAACTAAAACGAGAATTCCTGTAAATAGCTTTTATAGTCTTTTTGTCCCACTTACATGTCTTACTGTCTGAATTACGGCAAAAATCTTATTAAATTAATGATACACATAAACGTTGTTCTTGCATAAAGTGTATCTTGAATTAATCTTGATTTTCAAACATTACATAAAGAACGTGGATGAACAAATAAATCTTTTTAAATTTTTTATTTCGTACCATGTCAGTCTTACAATTCAAATATTTAAGATTGTGTTTGAATCTGTTTTCACTGATAATTTTTTCGTATGAAACATACCAACAAACATGTTGCATAAACACGTCCATTTCATCCCATTCTAAGTCTCGTTTTTTGTAATTTCAATGGCATTCCCTTCCAAATTTGATGCATTGGGATGTCAGATTCTCTGGCAATTTCTCTCTAAGTATGTAAAGTCTGTCACATGGGACACTTTTATCTTCGTCTTTTTTGGATAATCGCTGTCTAAGCTTCAGATAAGTCTCAAGGGACTATTTTGCAGGAGAAACTAATGAGTTCATACTGCCAGGATGAATCATTGCTCAACCATCAGTACGATTATTATTTCATAACAATTAAAAATATGGGTTTACTACTTCACACTGTTTTCCATTTTTAAGAGAGCAAACATCCATGCCGTTAGAGAATTTGTTACATTATTGTTTCCTTAACTAGTAAGTGTTCATCCCTTTGTAATTCCTTTCTTCTGTAGTTTTTATGGCATTCCCTTTCAAATTAGATGTATCGGGGTGTCAGATTCTGTGGCAACTTCTTTTTAAGTATGTTTATGAAATTTTGATTTGCTTACGGTATGAAGGTGTCAAATGCACAATATGCCTTCAAGGACAGTGTCAGCCTGTCAGGTGTCCCTTGTCTTAATTGTAATGTCAGCCATAATTGAAGGCTGAAACATGTATGTGATGCTTTACTTCATCAGGCGTTTCACAGCTTCAATACCTTGCTATCTCAGTTCTTTTGCTTCCATTATAAGTATCTTCTTCCCATAATGAAGTAGCACAAAGAGCTAATGATCCTGTCATAAAATGCCTTGAACATGAGTAACCATACAAATTTTCCAAATTAGGAATTTGGTGTATTTCATGGTCGTGGTGGTATGGTAAACAAATACTGCATCTCAAAATTCCATTAACAATGCAGTTTGTATTCTGATAATTCTCTTCTCACCTCACTTTCGCCTCCTTCACCACCTTCACCACCTTGGCATCATTCTGCCCCCTCTTCTCCTCCTTCTCCGCTGCTTTCTGTTCCTCCTCTTTCTCTTCCACCACCTCTTTCTCTCTCCCAATTTTACCTTGACTTTTGAGTCTTCCGGAGTTTGGAATTTATACAAAGTTTACTTAGAATTAACTAAAAACTTCACAACGTATACTATACATCTATGTGTGGAGTATTTAAAACACAATCGCCAGACTGTGACAGGCTGACAGCTATGTACATTATTTTTTCTCTTCCTCCGAAAACTACATGATTTCCTGTCGTCTAGCATGGCAAGACTACTTATGTAGATGACAGGACAGGTATATGAAGGAATGGAAATCTAATAAAGTGAGCCTGAGTCTGAGACTGAGTCTTCTCAGGCAGACTCTGCACTTGTATGAGGTTTGTGGAAGATGTAAATCACATTCTCAAAAAATGTAGCCATGACATTTCACAAAATGTATAAATTGTGTTTGCCAAGAGGAATCATATCCATATTTCTTTCCTTGAATTCAGACAGAAACACTGATGCATTGGCAATGAGTCTGGCAGAAAGAATGATTCTTTTCAAGTCAGAGGAAACGGGATGTCATACATGTATTTTCTCCTTGGTTTTGTACATATAATAATTTATATGATGTACATTGCATGTACTATGAATGAGGAATATTCTGATGGAAACAGGTATCACAGCTACATAATGAAACATGATGACTTGAGGCAATGGAATAATTAGTGGTTTAGCCAATACTTTGTTATGGAAAACACAATTTCTAAACTCATAAGTTGTGAGAATTAAGGATCACCAACTAACTCAAAACAGAGAAACATATGGACCGATATGTTTATGGTTAAATTCTGTTGAGTTAACATGATGAAATACTACATCAGAAGAATTTGGATATGGGATGGGATAAAGGGATTGTGGTTGAGTACGAAAATAATCCTGGAGGTTATGTAACAGCGTGTAATTTGGAAGGCATGAGCCAATTAAACAAATGAGATATTTGCATAAGAGAAATTGTAAGTATCAACAATGGAAGATTTCTGTAGTGTTTTTATCAAGAAATTGGTCACTTTTTCCTTTTAAAACACAATTAAAACAATACTGTTTGTTTGTGTTTTACGCCTCTGCAGCACCTTGGTGGGCTATATCAAAAAACGATACTTAAATACTAACTGTATTCCTACTATCTACAATGATACTTTGCTGTAGACCGTCGAATCTCTAGTTAACTGAAATTAACATACACTGTATTATTATTAATAGATAAAAGCCGACTTAACTATTGTAATAATGTAAAAGTAATTCCTAACAGCTATAAATCTTATCTATGTGCCAAGTACACCATTAGGTGTCAGGCTATAGTTGACTTGATGTCAATACGTAATATGTATGTGAGAAACAAATAAAAGTATCTATCTATATTTATCTAAAATAGAAAGGCACAAATACTCTATACCTTGTAGCCAAATTGTTTATGCAAACACTGCTACAGCCAGACAACGCAAAGTAGTATCAGTCTAACCTTGATGACCTTCTGGTCTACTGTGCCTGTAACTTGATCCAGCTTTTTTTTTTGCTCTATTTGAAGACAGTGGTAAATCTATATCAGCGTAAATCAAGCTTGAATGCAGTGGCTCAGGCTGGTGGATAGTTTTACTACTGGAGCGCTGGCTGGTCAGTGCAGTATTTTGGCAATGACTAACACAGAAGGGTTCCCAGAATGGATGCTGCACAATTATTGTTGTCAAATAAGGCATCCTGTGAAATCGTCAGCCTAAAGCAAAATTGGCCTAAGTCAGACTTAGGCCATTTTTCCTTTTTGGTACCATAGGAAGGCCCTTATGATAAAGCATCTACTAAAAAAAATTTGGACTCCTAAATTAATAATAAACCCCTCAAAACCCCAACTCAATTTTTGCACAAATGGCCTAAGTCCTGTTGACTTAGGCCATTTTGACTTTGGCCAATTTCTTTATCTCTAGGTTAAGCAAATATCACCAATATTTTTTGGTCATAATTGTGAGTATTAATTTTATTGAAGTTGTTTCTTCGCATTTCATTTTTAAATTTTATGGAGAATTACTAAATAACACAGCTACACCTCAAAAGAATTTTGGCCTAAGTCGTTTTGGTTTCAAAAAAAAATTGGCCTAAGTCAGTTTTTGGCTGTTTGCCAGAAATTGCCAAAAATGACTTAGGCCAATATTGCTTTAGACTGACGAAATGTAGAAAATTGTCCAATTCTTGATGGTTTGTGTTTTCCCTATCAATGTTAAGATTTGTTTCTTAACACACCTTTTCATCTGAATTATTATGCATGTTCAGATTTGGTAAAAAGACATTTGAGAGTGACTGTTCTTTTATTAAAATGTTAAAAACTTTTATTTAGATATGGAAATATACTGATTTGTGTTTATAGTATTTCATAGAATTTACATGATCTGTGCGCTTAATGTTGCCTTTGTGATCACATTGTTTCACTAAATGTCTGTGTTGATTCACAGAGTTACTAGTAAAATGATTCGGATAAATTTCTTGTATATTCCGATTCAATAAACAATTTGACGTATTTTGAGGCCAGCTGGGGTTAGAAAAAGGATGTGTTTAGATCTCTTCATCTCATTGGGCGAGCAAATTGAATTAGATAACAACATGGCTACACGCAACAGCCTCATTAAATTCTTCACTTGATGTGGTTAGTAAAATGGGCCACATTGTGTGTGAGAGTAATTTGAAGTTTAGTTCACATCTGGATGAAATGCTCATTATCACTTCACAGCTAGTAAAGAGATTATCAACTTGCTCTCACTTCAAGATTCCCAACTAGTCTGGCCAGCAAGAAATTGTTTTTGTCCAAATTTGTTATAAGTATCTTGCTTTCGATCAGATTGCATGTATATGGTTTATGGTCATACAGTTTAATTTTTGCCGTTGTTTACATCACAACCATATAATTAACTTAGGTTTTATATCGACATGTGTTGAACTGTTGATGGTGGAAAACAAATGTGTACAAGCGTAATGGATTTTCTGTGCGTACAACATACAGCAATTTTATACATGTAGTATATTCTAAAATCTTCAAGAGCACCTTGGGGAATATGCAAAATCTTGGGATACAGCGACACAGATATACTCATTGTACATTTACTGCAGTGGCAAGGGATAAATGAAGGCATTGAACTTTGACCCAACCTGTCATACAACTTTTTTTTCTGTGTATCATTACTCAATTTAAAGGAAAGGTATGAGATTTGTTGCGACAAGATATTGTATCATGATCCATATGCCTCTTTGCTAACCATTGAGAACACTACAGGAAAAACAAAAGAGTCATTATAGCAATAAAAGAACGGCTTGTAGCGGAACACCCCACGCCTACTGTCGCAAAAAGGGGTTAATTTGATATGGAACTGCCAATTACAGAACAAAGGAAAGCATTTGGGTGCTTGGGAGATTTAGGATGCCATTAAATAAGGACCCTGTCTGGAAATAGTTTGTAGCAAAACAGGGCACATAAGTTTGCTTTGCAATGCTTGCTAGGAGCAGCTTCTGGGTGAGCTGAAGCCTGGCAAGTGTTGATTTGATCTTCAACCAATTAGGAAACAAAGGACAGTATTGTCTGGAAGCCCTTGAAGCATGCCTGATTGGGAAAGTCTTTATGGGTCACACTCTAAATTTACATGGTTTCAGGACATGAAATCAAAGTATCTTCCTGGTAAATTCAAGTAATTTATCAGACTACAATCTGATGGGTTCTTTTGACCCACTTAGTAACCCTTTGGCAAACTTCCTCCAAAATAATATGATATACATTCACATTATCTTCCGCCGTGGTACTTTTAAGGTCACGCCATATTAACCTTTAGAAGCAAACATAACTGAAGTTTGTACTTTGCCCCAAAATCTTAAAGTGCTTTGCCTCATAATATTAAAGTACTTATGGAGATACTTGCAAACTTGATAGAGATGACAGGTCCCTGGGGCAATGGGTATTCAATGGGGGAGGAATCTTCGCATCAATATCCAAAGTAGCTTCTGGAAGCTAATATTTGGGATATAGGATGGTCAGCTAGCCATGTAGGCCTATAGCTTGTGTGTTTATTTATATAGAAGATGCTGTTGTGTGTTTATTTATATAGAAGATGCTGTTGTTGTTAAGTTATGGTTTAGGATGTCTAAGACAGTAAAATTTTTGATTTATATGTGTTGCCCACACCAGCAAGCAAACCATGTGGTTTTGGATTTTATTATATTATAATTATTGTTTCGTAACACACTTAATGTTCCCTGCCCGTTTATGAAATGTTTACATACTTACAGTATGAAGGTGTCAAATACACAATATGCTGATATGACAGTATCACTGAGTGTTATCTCTTGTCTTGATGGTAATGTCAGCCATAATTGAAGGCAGTAACCTTACCTTGCTATCTCAGGCTCTTGTTCTTCTTACCAAAGTGAAGTGGGACAGAGAGCCAATGATCCTGTCAGAAAATGCCTTGAACATGAGTCAGCATTACACGCCTTTTCCAAATTTGGGATTTGGTATGTGCAATGGTCGTGGTAGTATGGTAAGCAAATACTGCATCTCAAAATTCCATTACCAATGTAGTTTATATTTTACTCATTATCTTTCTTCTTCACCTTCACCTCCTTCATCCCTTTTGCGCCCTTCTCCTCCTCCCCTTCCACTGCTTCCTGTTCTTCCTCTTTCACTTCCACTACCTCTTTCTCTCCCTCTTTTTTTTTGACTTCCTGGTGTTGGGAGAGTGCGGAGAATAAACCAGTAACTATGCAACTATTCCAGTGAGAGGTATTCAGAACACATTTGCTTGACTATGACGGGTTAACAGCCATGTACAAAACCATATGTTACTTTTTCCTATATATGAAGGAATGGGAATCTAATGAAGTGAATCTTCACTCGGAAAATCCCCTTGCCATCGGAAGAAATTTGTCTTTTCAGGCCGACTCTGCTCTTGTATTCCCAAGAGGTTTGTGAAAGTTGTAAATCACATTCTCAAAAATGCAGCCATTGCACTTTTTGAGAAATTGTAATACATATAAATTGCGTTTGCCAAGAGGAATTCATTTCTGTATCTATTTCCCTAGAATTCAGACAGAAATGGTGATGCATCGGCAATGAGTCTGGCAGAACGAATGATTCTTTTCAAGTCACAGGAAAGGGGATGTCCAATTTTCCCCTTGGTTGTGTACACACCATCATATATGTAATGTATGTATGTCGAGTGATGAGCGTTTTGATGGAAACAGATATCAGACCTACATCATGAAACCAGTCAGCCTAATATAAAAGCTTCAAGCAATTTTGTGTTTTAGAATGAGGTAGTGAATTAATTGGT
The DNA here is from genome assembly GCA_026936325.1 of Platynereis dumerilii. NCBI lineage: Eukaryota > Metazoa > Annelida > Polychaeta > Phyllodocida > Nereididae > Platynereis > Platynereis dumerilii. The sequence goes on along the minus strand of JAPTHN010000010.1, from coordinate 24,573,235 downwards.
GTAATGAATATTTTTAATAAAAGTGTGCTTGATAACATTGAAATAATGAAGATATTTTCACAAATTAATAATCATTACCCCTGTAATCGTATATCAGTGTTAATACTGTTAATGGTGACTTTTTTGCAGGATTAAGAATCTTTGATCCTTTTACATTTGCTTCAAGCTGCACTTAATTGTTCCAATGTGAACCTTAAAGGAGCTTTTGGGAACTTATCCATCAGAAAATGAGCTTAAAATGGATGCGAAGAGTTTTGTGTCCTGAAGAACCGACAAGACATCCTGGAATCTCAGTTTGCTCTTTAATGCAGAAATCGTAACATAATTATTAGATGAATATGAATCCCCAGAGATGCTGAACATTATCTAAGCGTGTTTTGATATTAAGCATCTTACCGATATTTAGACAATTATTTATTCGAGAGTTCAAATATCAGCAATACACTGGTTTTGCTTTTGAGCCTTATAAACGACTTTCAACTCATAGAAATATATTATTGAAACAATAAAAATTAGTACAGTGATAAAAATAGGCAATTAGATAGATTTTTAAAAACAGCAGGGTGTATAATCATAAAAACAGTCTAAAGCATTTGAGATAAAAAAAGTCCATATAAAAGTGTCTAACAACCATCCTTTTAAAAACTTATATAATTATCATGGCCTCTGATTATGGTTTGCAATGAATTCAAAGCCTTTGTACCGTTCATCTTTAACAAGTTTTTGTGATTGTCACATAAATATTTCTTTGGGTCGCTGCCCAGGTGTTGTATTTATGTACAGAATTTGCTCTTATAGACAATATGGGTACACTTTGTCTTGAGGTAAAACTGTGTTCTGATAAACAAACATAGATGCAAAACTATCATATTGGATAGTATTTATGTTGAGGACTCCCGCTCTCTCTCTCTCATCTCATCAATCAACCCTCGTGAGCGCCCAGAACTGGGTTTAGAGGGCTGCACTTACCATATCTATCTACCTATCTATCTATCATGTAGCCAGCCCCTTTTAGGAAGCGTTCCACCCAATATCTTGGTTTGATGAAAAATCCAATCAGGTTAGGGCTCAAATCAGGCTCAAACATTCTTGAAGTTTTGATTGGATCTGACTCCGAAGCATGCACCAGTGCTTCTCTGAATTTACAACTTCATTCCACAGATGTCTTGTGACATTTCCATCTGATCAGGATCATGTGCTTCCAGATTAACATGCCAATCACAGCAGGGAGCAAGGCAACATGATTTGACAGAAAATTCTGGGTTTCTATACATTTATGGAATGTATGTTTAATAAGTAAAGGAGAAAACCTGCTTCTGACAAAAGAAATGTTCAACTAGAAACCCATATTCACTGCACCACTCGCCTTTAAATTTGATAAATGTTCATTGAATCGTTGTTGTTTATTGAGCTGATACTATAGGTTGATTTACAGACCAACAATCTGACAACCTTTTTTATCACTAATGCTCTCTTTTTTCTATTTTCAGGTAAGTCCCAAGATCTACTTCACAGATGTTCCACAACTTAAAAAACAAGTCTGATAAGTATGACTTTCATTGTTTACAATAACTCTAACAGGCAACAATGTGTGCATGTACATATATGTCAAGTTTAGTGATTGTTACAGATTTCAGTTCTTTGGAAAATAGGCATGTCTTCAAAGGAATTAAATGGCTTTTTTAATATTTTCCGCCTTTTTCAATTTGTTCGATTTTACCTAATTGTCGTGTCCTCCTCCTGGTCCAATTAACCTACCATTTGCATAAATTCAGGACATAAAGCCCCAATCATCCATCCATTCTTCTAAACAATGCGTGTGTGACCTGGTTACCAATGATACATGTCACCTGACAAAAAAGTTTTGCCAGCATGTCAGCCAAGCACTATTTCTAGTCATCTAATCTATGCTAACAATCTCACACACTCTCCTTATCTTCCAATGTTGATTCTTTTGTTTCGCCTTTAGTTTTAATGACATTCCCTTTTAAACTTGATGTATTGGGACGTCAGATTCTGTGGCAACTTCTCTCTAAGTATGTAAAGTCTGTCAAATGGGACACTTTTATCTTCGTCTTTTTGGATAATCGCTGCCTAAGCTTCAGATTAGCCTCCGGGGACCAGTTTGTTGGAGGAACTAAGTTCATATGATCAGGATAAATCACTGCAAAGTCATAAGTATGATAGGTGTCCCGTCATTTTTTCATAAAAATGTAAAATTTTTAAAGATCTGTCACAGGGAGTATAGTGTAGTATTTGATTATGCTATTATTTCCTAACATATTTAGCATCCACAGCCGTATATGAAATTGGACTTGCTTACAGTATGAAGGCGTCAAATACACAACATGATGACATGAAAGTGTCAGGTACCCATTGTCTTGATTGTTATGTCAGTCATAATGGAAGGCTGTAACCTTACCTTGCTATCTCAGGCTCTTGTTCTTCCATTGAATCTATTTTCTTTGCTAAATAAAGTGGGACAGAGAGCTAATGATCCTGTCAACAAATGCCTTGAACATGACCAAGCATAATTTCATACCAATCTGGATTTTGTTGTGTGTAATGGTCACTGATTTATGGTAAGGAAATGTTGTATCTCTAAACTCCTTCTTCCTGTTACTTAAGATTCACCTCCTTCTCCTCTTCTTCATTGTCTTCCTCATTCTCCCCTTGTTCCACTGTCTTTCTCCTCTTTCTCCTCTTTCTCCTCTTTCTCCTCTTTCTCCTCTTTCTCCTCCTTTTGCTACTTCTCCTCATTCTCCACCTTCTCCTTCACCTCTTCCTCTCCCCTATCCTCCTCTTCTGCCTCTCCTTCTTTCCCCTCCTTCATCATTCTTTCTTCTTTGAGATGCTGCAACTTATATTGTACCTTTACATTTTATACATCCATTTGTGGCAAAGTGAGAATTGACTGTGACAGGTTGACAGCCAGATATGTACATTCGTTTTTGCAGTCCTGCAAAATCTATAAGACATATGATTCCTTGTCGTCAGGCTTGCCAAGAATACTGACATAGATGTCAGGACAAGTGTATGAAGGAATGGGAATCTAATGAAGTGAATATTCAACAATAATGCATGACCAATGAGCTTGGCAGAAAGAAGGACTCTTTTTCAAGTCAGACAAGAAGCATTCAGTGCTGTACATACAATCATATGTATAATGTATACTACAGTAGCGGATCTGATGGGTGCAGAGGGGTCTGCCCCCCCCCCTTGGGCTTGAAGATGTTCATGTGAAACAACATTTCACCAATAAATGTAGTGCATTTTAATTTGTAAAACTCTAACCCGTTTGACATTTTCCAGATCAGCACCATTTATATGTTAAGTGAAGAGTAGTCTGAAAAGATGTCAGACCTTCATATGCAACGGGTAAGCCTGCTATACCTTTCTTCAGGCAATTTTGAGTTAACTGAGATGATGCAAATTTTCAAGGAGTCATCATTTTTCAGATAAAACGGTTTGCATCGAATCATTGAAATGAAGCATATATTTTTTTCCAAGAAATCGTATGACAGTGATTATTGCCGGTTCATTTGAATCCAGCTTGATCACATGGGTAACCTAAGATATGTTTTTATTATATACGAATATTTCGTTCACTTTAAATGGAAGGTGCGCATATCACAAGGCAGTCTTGTAATTGAGTAGCCTATTTCATAATGCTGGGCCCATTGCAATTCATTTCCTTTGATGAATCCTTACAAATGTACTGTCAAAGCTGTGCTGATACCAAGAAAGAAGGAGAAGCACAAATACTGTATGCCTTCTAGCCAAATGGTTCTACAACCAAAACTGCAACCAGACTACACACAACTGTATCAGCCTAACCTTGAATGCCCTCTGGTCTATAGTGCCTGAAACCTGATCCTGCCTTTTCCGCCCTATTTTGAGACAGTAGACCATGAGGTAACTCTATATAGAGAGTAAATGAAGCTTGGAGGCAGAGGCTTGAGCTGGTGGATAGTGTTACTACTGGAGTACTGGTCAATGCGGTATATTGGCAATGGCTAACACAGAGGGATTCCTAAAATGGGTGCTGCACATTGTTACAGTATAATGTGTCTTGTAGGTTGTAAATCACTTACGTTACTTGTTTGTATATTCACCACCAATTAAAACTACAATATGGTTAAATTCTGTAGCAAAATTATTTAAATTTATCTTTTGGTCTTTTACCCTTCATTGCAAAATTATTATCCATTCACAGACTTGGCAAAAAAGTCTCATATTTTAGAGTAACTTATTTTAATCGAAATTACCTAACATCTACATGGATTTGCTCTTCATGTAGTTTACAGCATGAGGATACATATTCTGAATCCTCAAAAGCACCTTCATTGCATCTTTTGGATTATGATTTACCTCTTTCATATAACAGGATCTTGTTAAACAAGGAAGATGGATGTACTGCAACGGCAAGGGCCAATTTCAGCATACATTTATTTCCTGCATTATTTGCATAATCCCAAACGATTAGTCATCTCTTTCAACTTACTTTTACATTTTTCAGGATTTAGGTTCATTGTATGACCAGATCATAAAGTGGCATTAAAAAAAGTGTGCATCAACTCTTCAGAACAATAATTACTTGTAGTAAGAGCAGGAGTGATAAGAGGGCACAGTAAGTCAGTCAGTCAGTCAATCAGTAAGTCAGTCAGTCAGCCAGTCATGTAGTCACTCAGTTGGCTGATCAGTTGGTTGATCAGTCAGTTGATCACTCAGTTGATCAGTCAGTTGATCAGTCAGATGATCAGTCAGATGATCAGTCAGAAATTAGGCAGTTGGAAAGTCAGCTAGTCAGTTCACCATTCCAAAAGTCAAGAAGTTTGTCAGTCTGCCAGTTACATACATGTACTGTGACAAAATAAAACTTCAATTTGTTTTGTAAAAGGTCTTAATAGTTCAGCAATTCACTCCAAGCAATTAGCAAGGCATCAGTTACATGTAAAATATCAGATCAATATGATGAATCAAGAAAAATGAATTGTTTACAGCAAAACAAAGGCATAAAGCTTCCCATTCCTGCTTAGTATTCCCAGCTGTGTAACCCAAGGTACATCATAAGGCCTTAGTAGCAAGAAAATGGTTGCAATGCTGCGGATAATGATGGATATTTGGACTGTGCTCCCTTGTTTTCCAAAGAATGCGGTTGATACCAATTTATTCCACCCGGAGAAGATTTATTCCACTGCATTTGAAGCTATCACTTGGGAATGTAGACAAATTATTGCTTGGTTGTCTCTCAGTGATTGGATAGTTTTATAATGTGCAGCAGTAATGTTAGACAAAAATAAATTTAATTTGTCTGCAAATTTGGCTTGAGGAAACATTCAGAGATGGCATGCTTTGCTGCTGAGCTCTGGGAGCAAGGTTTGATCGCCAGTCCGGGCAAGCCATATGAGACAGACATTCCCTCCATTATTTTAAAAAGTTTGCACCATATCTCCTTACTGTGGTCTCTGCCTACTTTGTTGTTTCTTATAAGTGCAAAATTATGGGACAAAAAGCCCTATAACTCAGCAGTATTTGACTAAACCAAGTAAATGTATACAAAATCTTGAAATTGGATATTAACTGTGCTATGTACAATATAATCAAACACATTGACTTTATAAATAATGCAGTAAGACAATGCACTTTGAGTTGACTTTCTGCTTAGTGTCTCCTGTTTTCAAAGAACTTTCTGTGACTTTTGACCAACTGTCAAGTGCAGTTGTGTCAGTCTTCTATAAATGACCCATAGGTCCCATAGTTGGTGAATAGTTATTCTAAACACTATGCAGCAGCAGAGAGTGAATAATGTACACTGTAGAGGTGAGTAGATGCAATACTATGACACAGGATTAGTGCTATACAATATGTTAAAGCAACAGGAAAGAAAATGTATTTAGATGGAGAAGATTTGGTTCTTCCTCCTCATTCTCCCCTTCCTCCTCTTGTCCTCTCTTCTTCCTCCACTTCCTGCTCCTCCCCTTCTGCTCACTCTCTTCATACTCCCCTATTCCTGGTCCTCCTCCTCTATCTTTTCTTCTTCCTGCTCCTGATCCTCCTTCATCTCTTTCTCCTCCACATTTCTTCCCTTTGTCCTCCTCATTTCCTTGCCTCCAAAATTTCCACTCCCCAGAACCGTGTTTTTAATGATTATCTGAGAAGTCCTGTGGAAAATGATTTTCAATTCAAAGAAATCACAGAACGTGACATCGATAAAATCATAAAGAACCTACCAAATAAATCAAGTCGTGGATATGATAACTTACCCATGAAACTAATAAGAGCAATCAGAACTGTTATTGTCTCACCTCTGACAAAAATAGTGAACCAAACCCTGAAAAAAGGAATATTTCCCGACAGACTAAAGATAGCAAAAATTATACCAGTGCATAAAAACAATGAAGCTGATATCATTGAGAATTATCGGCCAATTTCAGTTTTACCAGTATTGTCCAAAATATTTGAAAAAGTGATCTCTATGCAAATTACCAGTCACTTTGTAGATCAAAATTTATTTTTTAGCAGTCAATATGGCTTTAGGAAAAACCATTCAACAGAACTTGCTATTATAGAATACATAGATAGAGTAACTCAACTTCCCCTTTGAACATATTCCTGGATCTGTCAAAAGCCTTTGATTCTCTAAACCATGACATTCTTTTGAGTAAATTACGTCACTATGGTATACGAAATGAAGCTTACAGTTTGTGTAAAAGTTATCTAACAAAAAGGAAGCAGTATGTTAATTTTAATGAAACTAACTCGAACATGCTACCTATTGAAACAGGAGTACCGCAAGGTTCTATACTGGGCCCTTTATTTTTCTTAATTTACTTAAATGACTTTGGCAGATCCTCGAATATGATCAAATTTATTATATATGCGGATGATACTACCCTCTTATCATCACTATTGCTTGAAGGTGGATCTGACCTGTCTCCTCAGCAATCAACTTTGAACAATGAACTTGAAAATGTAAACAATTGGCTCAAAGTGAACAAGCTTTCTCTGAATGTAAATAAAACCAAATTAATGATCTATACCACTCCACAACAGCGTCCACCAATTCTGAACATTTCGATTGAAAATAATGGCATTAAGCAAATTGACACATTTGATTACCTTGGAGTGACAATTGACAGTTGCCTGTCATGGAAAGCGCATGTCCAAAAAATTGGCAAAAACATTAGTAAAGTTACAGGTATTATGAGCCGTCTGAAACATTTCATACCATCTGACACATTATTGATCCTTTACAACTCCCTAATTTTCCCTCATCTGATATACGGTACCCTGCTTTGGGGACACAAGTTGAAGATAATCCAGAAGCTTCAGAAAAAAGCGGTGAGAACGTTGGCAAAGGCAAAATACAATAGCCATACGGAACCTATTATGAAGAAATTCAATATTCTGAAAATTGAAGATGTGGTGAAACTGCAGGAATATAAATTTTGCTATAAGCTTACCAATAACTTATTACCAGACTACTTCAATTCTTATACACTCGTACGATTTAGAGATATTCACAATTATGAAACAAGACAAAGTAATACTCTGGTGCCCCCAAGGGTAAAATACCAACTATGTAAATGCTCTATTAGAATCCGCCTGCCTTTGATTATCAATAACTTACCTTCTGATATCCAAGAGAAATTTAGCACCCATAGCATATTTGGCCTTTGTTTTTATTACAAACGAATAACAACTTCAAACTATGAAAGCACATGTCTCCTAAGGGACTGCTATATCTGTAATTCTCATTAATTCCTTGCAGACTCAAAACCAAAATAGGATGTAACATTAAAAAATAGGATTTAATATTCCCCACCAATAACCCATTTTATTATCATAATAAATTGTTTTTCCTTTCAACATCTAAAAGGTCCATAGTCACCTCCACCATCCCTCTTAGGAGTGTGTGTAACCTGCATACATATACTTTGCTCTCTCTCTCTCTCTCTCTCTCTCTCTCCCTTTTTCCAAATTTTCATTTATGTTTACACTTAAAAATTTATACCTGTGAATTAATGCTTTCTTTCATTTTGCTTTTGAATTATACCTACAAATATTTAACTTGACTTTGGTGGCATGTATGCTAGCGACGCTCATTGCGTCTTAATATGTGTCTCCTGACTTAAATGTACCTTATTTGTAATTGCTTATTTTTTTATATGATGGATGAAAAATAAAGATCTCTCTCTCTCTCTCTCTCTCTCTCATTATCTTTATTTTTCTCCTCCTATGTTTGTTTCTATTCTTCTTCTACATCTTTTTCCTCCATTCACATTCATTCATTTTCCTTAACCTTCTTCTTGAAAACTCTCAAGGCTTGCTTGGTTGGTTGACCAACCCCATCCCAAGCTTTGAGCTACCAGCAGTTAGTTTGAAATTGATGCAAAGTTCCCTCCCTTATGATATTCTTATTGCCCCGGGGACCTGTCATTTCTATCAAGCTGCATGGTCTGCAAGTTCGCAAGTATCTCTATAAGTACTTGACTATTATGCGGCCAAAGGCAAGGATTGCTGCACATTTACTCAGGGAAGATAATGTGAATGTATATCAAATACTAAGATTGTAGCAAGATGTTGCAAAAGGCTACCTTCTGCATTAAAAGAATCCACCAGAATGTAGACTGGTAAATTACTTGAATCGAGTTGGAAGATACTTCGCTTCCATGCACTCTCGTCAATGCAGAGTATGACCCATTGACACTCATTTGCCCTATCTGGCATACTTCAATGGTTTCCATATAATGATGTCCTTTGTTTCCTTATTGGTTACCAAGATCAAATCAACTCCACCCACTGTGTGGAAAGGCTTCAACTCACCCAAAAGCAGCTCCCATCACAGAGCAGACAAGAATGCCCCGTTTAGGCCATAAACTATTTCCTGGCTCTGACCTTATTTAGTGGCATCCTAAATCCTCCAAGCACCCAAATTCTTCCCTTTGTTCGCTAATTGGCAGTTCCATATCAAATTAACCCCAGTAAGTTTCCTCTTTGCTGCTGGGTGTTCCACTGCAAGCCATTCTTTTATTGCTGGAAGGACGCTTTTGTTTTCCTGCAGCTCTTGCCCCAATCATCCATTCATCCATCTTTTGTTTTCCTGCACCATTCACAGTGATTGGCATCCAAGCATAAGGATCATGATGCAATGTTTTGTGGCAGTTTTAAACCTCATACCTTCTCAACATACATGTATGATCCGCAATGCCAGGATTCCGCATGACTGGATATAATTGAATAACGACATTTAGTAAAAACAAAGTTGTATGACAGGTAATAAATTTTTGTACCTTCATGCGAGGACGCATTGACGCCGCTAGATTCTAGGATTTCCTGGTGGTTGCAAACTAATTTATCAATCTAAAGATTAGTTGTGAAGTGATAATGAGCATTTCATCCAGATGTGAAATAAACTTTTAATTACTCTCACACATGACGTGGTCCAATTTACCAACCACATCAAGTGAAGTAGTTTAACGAGGCTGTTGCATGTAGCCATGTTGTTATCGAATTCAATTTGCTCCCTCAGTGAGATGCTGAGATCTAAACAGGCCCCTACTCTGTGCCCAGCTGATCTGAAAAATAATTTAATTGAGAAAACAATTTTTCTCTCATTCTCGTAACAAACTTCAAATGGTTCCTAATTTTCCAGTGATTAAATCGTTCTAAGTTTACATGGAAATCTTTTCCCGCTTTTTCAAGCTATCCTCAATTACCTTTCGCAATAATATTCGTCCATGGATTTATGAATCTCCGTTGACAGTGGTGATGCATCTCATTTCCATAAGCAATCACACATAAACACTTTTTTCTGAAGCATGATGTCTGTTTAATATTTAGTGCAACAAAAGCATGTTCTAAGCAAACCATAATGCCCCTTCTTCCCAATGTTAAATATGAATTAGGAAAATGTGAAAAGTTAGAATAATGGCATGATGGCATGAAGTAACATTGATTTGTGGCAGTATGTCATGAATTTGCACTAGCAAGGTCATTCCTATGTCCCTGTTAAAAACAATTTTAACTGATATTATTTTAGTTTATTTGTGTAATTTAACTGTGACCTGTTCAGTGACAAGTGCGTGGAAGGAAGGACTGGGGAATGACAAGGCATGGAAGTGCAAAGTAAACTGACAATCTCGTATATAACAAGTTTTTAAGAAAAAAAAAAACATTTACAGTGTCTTTCAGATAATGAATTGCAAGCAGAACATTGCATCGCAGCTCAGTGGCAATTTTATCATTACACCCCTTATAATGTGACAGTCAATATATTCATGCAATCTAGATATCTTTATTGATTCTCTTGGCTTTATAATTTCAGTTCCTTATTGCAATATTACATCTGGAGGTATTGTGTTTTGGAGCAATGGTTGCAGTCACAGATAAAAGAACAATGGTGGAAGTTAATGTCAGCATATTTAGTCTCTCTTTGGAAGACAATGGGACATCAGTGACTGGTTTCCTCACTAATATCATGCTTTCACTGTAATGCAGTCTAATTATCTCACAGAACAAAAAGCTATCATGTCGTTTATATTATCAAGGCCCGCTATTAAGGCATGACCAGGAAGAATGAAAGTGAAATCTCTCATGTTTGGTCAATGCTTCTCTTCACCAGCTTCTGACAATCATTGTGTGTTTTCAGATTTAAATTCCATTTGCGAGGGCTTCTCCAAAAGTTCTGTCCAACTTTTCATCACTTTCCTTTGTTTGAATTCAGAAACATAATATTTGGATCAGATAATAATATTAAAGGCAATTTGCAAATAATCCACAAAAAATCTCATACAAAAATTAAATTAATGCTTAATTTGTTGACATTAAAATCAGAAGTCATGAAATGCGGCCCAGAATTTGTAGTGCTCAGTTATAAAGAGTTTGATACCCACAACAGTATCAGTGTTTAGAAGTTAGTATATTCTAATTTTTCAAGAAATGTAATGCACTTATTGTAAAATCATCAATTACATTAGAAACAATGGCATAGTTTTCAAATCGTAGTTACCTTACCATCACCAATGCAGTTACTTTTTTCTTGGATATGCAACTTATCCTTGCTTGTTGGGTGCAAAAATCATAATTATATTACCAGAAAGAGTATACGGATCCCAGGAGATGCTAAACATTATTTCTAAGTGTGTTTTAATGTTATGCTACAACATAAATAATATCTAGCCAGTTATCCAGGAGATATCATAGTAGTTTATGTTGGTTTTTCTTGAGTGAAGGCAGATATCTCCAGAGCTCAACATGTCTAAAACTGTATTCCTTCAATGGAGAACTGCCATATTGGTAGTTTTAGAACTGTTTTAGGGAGCATTTAACCGAATCACTTGATTTGATGAAAAATCCAATCAGGTTAGGGCTCAAATCAGGCTCAAACATTCTTGAAGTTTTGATTGGATCTAACTCAGAAGCATGCACCAGTGCTTCTCTGAATTTGCAACTTCATTCCACAGATGTCTTGTGACATTTCCATCTGGTCAGGGTGATGTGCTTCCAGATTAACATGCCAATCACACACAGGAAGGCTGAAAATTCTGGGTATCCACTCATATGATACAGACGTATCAAGGACTGTGAGAAAGAGCCTTTTTCTGATGATTGAAACATTCAAACGGAAACCTTAGGGGAGAGCGGGGCACAGTGAGACGGCAGGCACAGTGAGACAAAGCCCGTAGCATCTAGCTGGTACTGTTTACAGATCAACCCTCTTTAGCATAGTGCAAAAATTAATTGAGAGACTATCCTATATCCTGAATGCATACAAAGCATATCGAGAGTGGAATTTCAATATTTTGGTTTTTAGCCTGTAAAAGTAAATAAATTTGCTAAAAAACTTTTTGTTATAATTCCCAAGAAAAATGGTAATATGTAAATGGCACAGCCATGAAATTCGCGCAGCACTATAAAAGTTTTTTTTAGGATTTATGGTTTTACCATAATTTTCATTACATTTATTTAATATTCAATGTATGAAAGGCAGTTATGTTACTGTTTCAAAAAAATTGAAAGACGAAATACAGAAAAAAGGGAGAAATTTATACTAGAAACTATTAGAAAGATAAAATTGATCAAAAATAGACAGATAGACAGACAGACAGATAGACAGATAGATAGATAGACAGATAGACAGATAGATAGATAGATAGATAGATAGATAGATAGATAGATAGATATATAGATAGATAGAAGGATAAATGGAATTGATAGATAATCAACTAAAATATAAAAAGGAAGACAACACTGAAAGCTGCCAAATTTAAGTCTATGCTAGATTGTTGGTATTACATAATAGTGATAACAAAAAACAATAACATGATCTGCATGTAGATTAATTGCTCACTGTTACATAATCATCAGTTGACAAAGATTATGTTACTTTAATATTGTTATGTTTTCTTGTTGTCTGTTTTGAAAAGAAATGAATTACATGTTAATGATTTAATTTAGCTTGTCAAGGCTTATAATATAATAATAATAATAGTGATTTATATAGCGCCTCTTCCAGTAAACTGCTCAGAAGCACTTGGGTGAGTAAGGATTATTCGTAGAACATTCTAAATAGGTGGGTTTTTAGGTTTTTCTTGAAACAATCAAGGGTCTTCGTTGTTCGAACACTCTCAGGTAACTTGTTCCAAAGTTTTGGTGCTGCAAACGAGTAAGCTCGATCTTCAAATTTATTACGATTGTTTGAAGCTGGTTCTGTTAACAAGACCTTGTTGTTACTTCTCAGGTTATGGTCTCCATTTGGTTTAAGCTGGACTAGTTTCTGGATGTACAGGGGTGCTTGGCTGTTTAGTGCCTTCCAAGTTGTAGTCATCAGCTTAAACTCGATTCTAGCAGGGATTGGGAGCCAATGAAGTTGCTTTCTGTGTGATCCCACACTGTCTTGCTGTTTCAACCTTTCTATGAGACGAACTGCAGAGTTTTGGGCGACCTGGAGTTTGTTCACTAAATATTGAGAAATGCCATACAAAAGGCCATTTCCATAGTCCAGGTGAGGTGTGACCAGAGCATTTACTGCAGTTTTAACTGTATCCTTGTTCATGGACTTTCGAAGTTTAGAGATGTTTCGTAGATTAAAGTAGGCATTTCGGCACATCTTGTTAACTTGCTTCTCCATTGTCATATTTTTGTCAAAGATTACCCCCAAGTTCCTGACATTTTCTGTTGTTTTGATGGATACGTTTTCGATATTAATTGATGACACTTGGAGTTTATTTAGTTGGTGTGGTGTGCCAATCATAAGAAGTTCAGTTTTGTCGCCATTGTTACACAATTTGTTTTCATGAAGATATTTTCTGATTTCAGATATGCATTTCTCCATTTTCTTAATTGCATCTTCTTGTTCTGTGAATGCTGGTTTGAAAGATAAAATGAGCTGCTCATCATCAGCATACTTTTGATCCTCAATTTGGTTTTGAGAAGCAACATCACTCACAGGAGCAATATATTATAATTAACTATTCCATAAAAAATATAGATACAGGGAATATTAATGGAGAATATCGAATTTTTAAGACACTTTTGAATATGAATATGTCATGTTTTGTTAAATTCAAAACTAAACCATTGATAAGAAGCTGGTCCCACTTGACCTAATTTCCTGCTGTCGACCATTGATGTTGAGACCATCACTGCACAGATTTTTGAAACCTTTCTTGTGCTAAGTTTAATTGCCAGGGATTCAAACCTTAATTATTTGTCTTAGTTTAGTGAGATGATGAACCACAATACAGTCATCCGGTCCGCAGGATTCAAAAATTTTATAAAGGGAGCTGCATCGGCCATAGTGACATAGTTTGAGGCGGGGCACAGTGAGACATCACGAAATATACTCGAAATGACCTGAATGTAATGCAAAGCTCACAAATCACTATCAAAAACAAAATTCCTGCTTTAAACAAAACGGAAGCATCAGAAAGAATTTTGATTAGTACCTAACAGGTGCGGCAGGTTAAATAAATCGTGCATGTGTCCTGTGGGATGAAGTTTCGAAACATGCTCAAAAAAGGACCTAAAAAATCACCTAGCCAGCTGTTTTTATAAGATTACAGTTGATTCTGTAGCAACAATTGATAGAACCATTCTGCAGATCCTGAGCGTCGGCAGTTATGGCAGCGGATGCCCTGTCTCACTGTGTCCCGCCTGCTTTCTCACTGTGCCACAGTGAGACGTAACTCAAAATTTCTTCAAACCTGTAAAAGGTAGGAACCTGAAACTACTAGACAATATACCCATTGTCATTATCTATAATGTGGGCCTGATTTCATTTGACTTGATAGTGCCAACATTTTGGAATGCTTGAAAATATAAAAAAAAGTGTCTCACTGTGCCCTGCTCTCCCCTATACTTGATTACTATTTGAACAGTTCATTTGCTGATTCCTTGATTGTTTGTTTAATTATTTATTTATTTATTATTTTTATTCTTTAAAACCAACCCAAAGATGTGAGGCAGATAACAAACTTGACAATTTTCTTTATTAAGACAACTATTTGAAAATGTTATCTTCTTTTCTATTTTCAGGTAAGTCTCATGAAGTGCATCAGAAATGATTCACAACTTTTAGAAACAAGTCTGATAAGTATAAAAATTTCATTGTAAGTGATGCTTTTAACTGAGCACAATGCATGCATGCCCCTTTATAAAAGTGTACTGGTTGTCACAGATTTTTCGCTATTAGGAATGTAAAGGCAACTACAATGTGAATTCCTGTAAAAAGCTTTCATATTGTTATTGTCCCACTTACATGTCTTACTGACTGAGTTTTGGCAATAACCTTATTGAATTAATGATACACATTAACAGTGATCTGGTATAAACTGTACCTTGAATTAATCTTGTTTTTCAAATGCTGCAAATGGAACATGGATGGATATATGAATATTTTTCAATTTTATTTCGTACCATGTCAGTCTTACAATTCAAATAAATAAGATTGTGTGTAAATATTTTATCACTGATAATTTTTTCATATGAAACAACAAATACAGCTGTGTAAACTCCTCCATTTCATGTCATTCTAAGTCCTTCTTTTTGTAATTCTAATGGCATTCCCTTCAAAATTTGATGCATCAGGATGTCAGATTCTGTGGCAACCTCTCTCTAAGTATGTAAAGTCTGTCACATGGGACACTTTTATCTTCGTCTTTTTTGATAATCGCTGTCTAAGCTTCAGATTAGTCTCAAGGGACTATTTTGTGGGAGAAACTAATGAGTTCATACTGCCAGGATAAATCATTGCTCAACCATCAGTATGATCATTATTTCATAACAATTAAAAATACGAGTATACCACTTCACACTGTTTTCCATTTTAAAGAGAGCAAACATCCATGATGTTAGAGAATTTGTTACATAATAGCTTCCTTAACTAGTAAGTGTTCATCCCTTTGTAATTCCTTTCTTCTGTAGTTTTTATGGCATTCCCTTTCAAATTAGATGTATCGGGGTGTCAGATTCTGTGGCAACTTCTTTCTTAGAATGTTTATGAAATTTTGATTTGCTTACGGTATGAAGGTGTCAAATGCACAATATGCCTTCAGGACAGTGTCAGGTGTCCCTTGTCTTAATTGTAATGTCAGCGATAATTGAAGGCTGAAACATGTATGTGATGCTTTACTTCATCAGGCGTTTCACAGCTTCTATACCTTGCTATCTCAGTTCTTTGGCTTCCATTATAAGTATTTTCTTCCCATAATTAAGTAGCCCAAAGAGCTAATGATCCTGTCATAAAATGCCTTGAACAAGAGTAACCATACAAATTTTCCAAATTAGGAATTTGATATGTAATGGTCGTGGTAGTATGGCAAGCAAATACTGCATCTCAAAATTCCATTACCAATGCAGTTTGTATTCTCATCATTCTATTCTCTCCTCAGTTTCGCTTCCTTCACCACCTTCGAATCCTTATCCCCCCCCTTTTCTTCTCCTTCTGCACTGCTTGTTGTTCCTCCTCTTTCTCTTCCACCACCTCTTTCTCTCTACTTATTTTACGTTGACTTTTGAGTCTTCCTGAGTTTGGAATCCATACAAAGTATAAATATAACAAGAACAAGCACCAAGAGGGTGCATATGTCTGCCAGCCTGCCATAACCTGTACAGCATGGTGGAGGTCTGTAAAAATTTATGAAATCACCAAATTACTCAATGCAGAAGTTACGGAGATTTATCATAATTGAAAAGAGTTTTTTGTGTGTCACAAGAAAGCATACTGCAAAGAAACAGTTCCATAGATTGCATAGTTTTTTACAAGAGGATTTGGTGCACTGAGTCACATCCTGGATAATTTGGTGCATCACAATAGGCCTGCTCAGCCCTGCTGACAGACCTAATTAACTAAAACCTTCACAACTTACAATGTATACATATATGTGTGGAGTATTTAAAACACAATCGCCAGACTGTGACAGGCTGACAGTTATGTACATTATTTTTTCTCTTCCTTCGAAAACTACATGATTTCCTGTCGTCTAGCATGGCAAGACTACTTATGTAGATGACAGGACAGGTAATGAAGGAATGGAAATCTAATTAAGTGAGTCTGAGCCTGAGTCTGAGCCTGAGTCTGAGCCTGAGTCTGAGCCTGAGTCTGAGCCTGAGTCTGAGCCTGAGTCTGAGCCTGAGTCTGAGCCTGAGTCTGAGCCTGAGCCTGAGCCTGAGTCTGAGCCTGAGTCTGAGCCTGAGTCTGAGCCTGAGTCTGAGTCTGAGCCTGAGTCTGAGCCTGAGTCTTCTCAGGCAGACTCTGCACTTGTATTCCCACGAGGTTTGTGTAAGATGTAAATCACATTCTCAAAAGAAGCAGCCATGACATTTCACAATATGTATAAATTGTGTTTGCCAAGAGGAATCATGTCCATATTCTTTTCCTTGAATTCAGACAGAAATACTGATGCATTGGCAATGAATCTGACAGAACGAATGATTCTTTTCAAATTGCAGGAAAAGGGATACAATTTTGCCCTTGGTTGTGTACATACAATCATATGTGTAATGTATGTATGTTGAGTGATGAGTGTTTTGATGGAAACAGACATCAGACCTACATCATGAAACCAGCCATTTGGTTGTGGGGCGGGATAATTACGGAAGGGGGTTGAGTATGAAAATAATCCTTTAGGTTATGTAACAGGGTGTAATTTTAAAGCCATGAGCCAATTAAACAAGTGAGATATTTGCATTAGAAAAATTGTTAGTATCAACAATGGAATATTTCTCTAATGTTTTTATCAAATATTGGTCTCTTTTTCCTTTTAAAACACAATTAAAACGACACTTAAATACTAACTATATTCCTACTATCTGCAATGATACTTTGCTGTAGACCGTCGAAACTCTAGTTAACTGAAATTAACATACATTTTATTATTAATAATAGATAAAGGCCAACTTAACAATTGTAATAATGTTAAATCAATTCCTAACAGCTATAAATTTTATCGATATGCCAAGTACACCATTAGGTGTCAGGCTATAGTTGTCTTGATGTCAATACTTAATATGTATGTGTGAAACAAATAAAAGTATCTATCTATCTATATTTATCTAAAATAGAAAAGCACAAATACTCTATACCTTGTAGCCAAATTGTTTATGCAAACACTGCTACAGCCAGACAACGCAAAGTAGTATCAGTCTAACCTTGATGACCTTCTGGTCTACTGTGCCTGTAACTTGATCCAGCTTTTTTTTTTTGCTCTATTTGGAGACAGTGGTAAATCTATATCAGCGTAAATCAAGCTTGAATGCAGTGGCTCAGACTGGTGGATAGTGTTACTACTGGAGCCAGGCTGGTCAGTGTAGTATTTTGGCAATGACTAACACAGAAGGGTTGCTAGAATGGATACTGCACAATTATTGTTGTCGAATAAGGCATCCTGTGAAATGTTGAAAATCAGCAAATTTGTGTTTAAAGGTACTTCAAGGAATTTTCATGATCTGTGCACTTTATGTTGCTTTTGTCACCACACTGTTTCATTAAATGTCTGTGTTGATTCACAGAGTTGCTAGTAAAATGATTCAGATAAAATTCTTGGACATTCCGATTCAATAAACATATTTTTAGCGTAAATCAAGCTTGAATGCAGTGGCTCAGACTGGTGGATAGTGTTACTACTGGAGCGCTTGCTGGTCAGCGCAGTATTTTGGCAATGACTAACACAGAAGGGTTCCTAGAATGGATACTGCACAATTATTGTTGTCGAATAAGGCATCCTGTGAAACGTTGAAAATTAGCAAATTTGTGTTTAAAGATATTTCAATGAATTTACATGATCTGTGAGGAGTGTGCGCTTTATGTTGCTTTTGTCACCTCACTGTTTCATTAAATGTCTGTGGTGATGCACGGAGTTGCTAGTAAAATGATTCGGATAAAATTCTTGGACATTGCGATTCAATTAACAATTTGACATATTTTGAAACCAGCTGGGGTTAGAACAAGGATGCGTTCAGATCTCTTCATCTCATTGGGCAAGCAAATTGAATTAGATAACAACATAGCTACACGCAAAGCCTCATTAAATTCTTCACTTGTGGTTAGTAAAATGAGCCACATCATGTGTGAGACTAATTAGAAGTTTAGTTCACATCTGGATGAAATTCTCATTATCACTTCACAACTAGTGAAGAGATTATCAACTAGCTCTCACTTCAAGATTCCCAACTAGTCTGGCCAGCAAGAAATTGTTTTTGTCCAAAACTTGTTATAAGTATCTTGCTTTCCATCAGATTGCATGTATTTGGTTTATGGTCATACAGTTTAGTTTTTGCCGTTGTTTACATCACAACCATATAATTAACTCAGGTTTTATATCGACATGTGTTGAACTGTTGATGGTGGAAAACAAATGTGTACAAGCGTAATGGATTTTCTGTGCGTACAATATACAGCAATTTTATGCATGTAGTATATTCTAAAATCTTCAAGAGCACCTTGGGGAAAATGCAAAATCTTGGGATACAGAGACACAGATATACTCATTGTACATTTACTGCAGTGGCAAGGGATAAACGAAGGCATTGCACTTTGACCCTACCTGTCATACAACTATTTTTTTCTGTGTATCATTACTCAATTATAGTCAGCCATGCAGATCAATTAAAGGAAAGGTATGAGATTTGGTGGGACAAGATATTGTATCATGATCCATATGCCTCTTTGCTAACCATTGACAACACTACAGGAAAAACAAAAGAGTCATTATAGCAATAAAAGAACGGCTTGTAGCAGAACACCCCACACTTACTGTCGCAAAAAGGGGTTAATTTGATATGGAACTGCCAATTACAGAACAAAGGAAAGCATTTGGGTGCTTGGGAGATTTAGGATACCACTAAATAAGTAAGGACCTGTCAGGATATAGTTTGTGGCATAACAGGGCACACAAGTTTGCTTTGCAATGCTTGCTAGGAGCAGCTTCTGGGTGAGCTGAAGCCTGGAAAGTGTTGATTTGATCTTTAACCAATTAGGAAACAAAGGACAGTATTGTCTGGAAGCCTTGAAGCATGCCTGATTGGGGAAGTTTCATGGATCACACTCTAACTTTACAGTACATGTACATGTACATGAAATTGAAGCATCTTCTGGGTCAATTCAAGTAATTTACTAGATTACATTCTGATGGGATCTTTGACCCACTTGGTATCCCTTTTGCAAACTTCCTGCAAAGTGTATAATATACATTCACATTATCTTCTGCTATGGTTCATCCCATATTAACCTTTAGAAGCAAACATAACTGAAGTTTGTACTTTGCCCTATATTCTTAAAGTACTTTGCCTCATAATATTAAAGATACTTGCAAACTTGATAGAGATGACAGTTCCCTGAGGCAATGGGTATTCAATGTGGGAGGAATATTCGCATCAATATCCATAGTAGCTTCTGGTAAGCTACTAATTGGGATATAGGATGGTCAGCTAGCCATGTAGGCCTATAGCTTGTGTGTTTATTTATATAGAAGATGCTGTTGTTGTTAAGTTATGATTTAAGATGTCTAAGACGGTAAAATGTTTGATGTACAATGTACATGTGTTACCCACACCAGTGAGAAAACCCGGATCCAAGTACTTAGCAGCGCAGCACACCACCAGTGGGTGCTAGAGTGTTTTATTTTACCCTAAAGAGTTACATAAATTTTCCTGAGGCTGTCAACTGAAACAAATATATCTGTCGCACTAGGGCAGCACCAATGCCAGATGGAAATTGGGCTTATTTTCTATTATACATTTCAAGTCAATTGCCACCATTAGTCAATAGACAAAGTTTTGTTTTTTTATATAACTGTGCATAATAAAACTTTACAGTCACTAAGACACAGCTAAGCAATAATTTGATTACATTCCTAAATGATAGCTTCGAACACATTGATATACTCTCCAACCAGAATAAATCACTTCTTGGCATAATAAAGCAGTATTCACTGAATTCCTTGTAAAACAAAGGAGCACAGCCCAAATGTCAATCTTATCAATAGCAACAAAACCATTATCCTGTTTCTACGGCTTTATGATGTGGCTTTGCATGTAAAGCTGAGAATACCAAGCAGCAATGAGACACTTTCAGCCTTTTTGTTTTGTTGGTTATATTTGTCTGAGCTGGTTTATCATTCAGATCTGATTTTCGATCAAAAATTGATACCTGGATGATTGTATTTGACCTTATACAAGCATTTTATCTACCTAAATTACATATATATAACACATCTATAACGGTTTTAGGCAAAAGAGATATTCATAGCTTTTTACAGTTCACATTGATCTTGTGCAGGTAATTATATTAGCCTGCAGCAAGAAATGACTAAATTGTTGATATTTATATGCAATTCAATATATTTATGCAATCTAAAGGTCTTTATTGATTCTCATGGCTTGCACAAAAGAACAATTCACCTTTTATGATTGCAGTTCCTTATTGGAATGTTACATGTTGAGGCATTGTGTTTTGGAGCAATGGTTGCATTCACTGCTAAAAGAACAATGGTGGAGATTAATGCCAGCATATTCAGACTCTTTACGGAAGACAATTGGACATTAGTGACTGGCTTCATCACTAATATCAGGCTTTGGCTGTAATGCTGTCCAATTATCTCACAGAACACAAAGCTCTCATGTCATTTATATTTTGATGCCCCTCTGTAAAGGCATGACCAAGACGAACAAGAGCTTATTTGATCATCACTTCCCTTCACCCTGTTCTGACAGTCATTGTGTGTTTTTAGATTTAAATTCCATTTACGAAAGGTTTTCCAAAGTTTTGTCAGTCTTTCATTAGTTTTGCTGGTTTTAATACAGAAACCCAACATTTTGGATCTAATAATACATGGGAACATTAGAAAAATATGGTATGATTTTCATGTCACAGTTACCACACCATTATCCATTCAGTGACTTTAGTTTTTCATGGATACGTCAATTGTCATGGCTTTTTGAGAGCACAGTCTGGCACAGATCTTAACAGATCAAGCAGAAGATATACATCCCAAGAGACGCGAGACATCATTTTTAGTGTGTATCAATGTTATGTTTTTAAATAAATATCTCACCAGTATCTAACAGTTATAAAGCAAGTATTATCTTGGTTTGTGGTTTTTTTGTAAGTCAAGTTAGATACCTTTGCAACCCCCTTGTCTTATAAGTATGATCAATATGTAGGTAAAATTGTATCCTGATCAACAACCATAAACAGGGGGCAATCATATAAGTAGCTAGCCCCTTTTAGGAAGCATTCCGCCTAATCTCTTGGTTTGATGAAAACTCAAATTAGGTTAGGGCTCAAATCGGGCTCAAACATTCCTTAAGTTATGATTGATCTGACTCAAAAGCATTCACCACTGCTCTCTCAATTTTCAATTTCGTTTAAAAGATGTCTAGTATCATTTCCATCAGGTCAGGATCATCGGCTCCTAGATTAACAGTCCACTTGCATATTGGAAGGATGAAAACATAATTTGTTTCTGATGATTGGAATGTTCAGCCAGAAACCCATGTATCAAAAATCTTACAATGTATTTTTACTAAGAGAACTTTTTGAAAATTGACTCTTTTTCTAATCATGTAGCACCTGTGTCAGCTGCATAATAGTTACAGCTCATTGAAAAATAATGTTCCAAGTTCCTAGCACTTTTTTGAAGCAAATAAGTAGCTTTCTTAGATATAAAGTGTGCTCCATTTACATTTCTTTGGATTCAGTGTTTCACTTTATTATACATCATTGTTCGGGCATAAAGTCTCACTTGAATTAAACAGGATCTTCATATGTCAGATAAACAGTATGAGTGAATAATAATTATTTGATAATCTGTAGGTCTTAGTCATCAAAATAGTGTGCCTGTGATTTGCTGTCACTGATAACTCAACTAAGAATATCAGCAAGAATGTCAACAAATGCAAATGACTAGTCAATATCTTCTTTCTCATGAAATACCAATACATACAGATGTATTAACTCCTCCATTTCACCCCTTTTTGATTCTTTTTGTTTTGTAGTTCTAATGGCATTCCCTTTAAAATTTGATGTATTGGAATGTCAGATTCTGTGGCAACTTCTCTCTAAGTATGTAAAGACTGTCACATTGGACACTTTTATCTTCATCTTTTTTGGATAATCGCTGCCTAAGCTTCAGATTAGTGCCAGGGGACTATTTTGTAGGAGAAACTAGTAAGTTCATACTGCCAGGATAAATCATTGCTCAACCATTAGTATGATTAGTGTCTCATAATATTGCATAAACATTTTATTTGTTTGTTTTTCCTCCGAGAATATGCCGAAATACGTAGTAATTAGGTAAGCCTATCCACAATCCACATTGCATTTCCTTTTAAAGAGAGCAGACATACATGTTGTTTTGGATATTATTACATAATTGTTTCATAACACGGTTAATGTTCCAAGCCTGTATATGAAATGTTTACATCCTTACAGTATGAAGGTGTGAAATACATAATATGCTGACAGGACAGTGTCAGGTATCCCTTGTCTTAATTGTAATGTCAGCCTTAATTGGAAGCTGTAACCTTGCCTTCCATTAGATCAAAGCTATCTCCTTACCAAAGTGAATAGAGGATTGAGAGCTAATGATCCTGTCAGAAAGTACCTTGAACATGAGTAAGCATTATATACAAACTTTCCAAATTTGGAATTTGGTACATGCAATGGCTGTGGTAGTATGATAAACAAGTATTGCGTCTCAAATTCCATTCCCCATTTACTTCATATTCTCATCATTCTCTTCCTCCTTCACCTTCTTCACTTTCACCTCCTTCACCCCCTTCACATCCTACCTCCGACCCCCTTCTTTTTCGTCCACAGAAATAAACTATCAACTATCAAAACTATCTTCTTTCCCCCATCTCTTTCTGTAAGTTTTGAGTCTTCCTGTGATTTGGGTTAGTGCCAACAATTAACTAGTAACTTTACAACTTAACCATTCGAGTATACATGGTGTATTGTGAACACATTAGCTTCACTGTGACAGGCTGACAGCCATGTACATTTTCCTTCCTACAAAATCTACATGATACCCTGCAGTCTGGCATGCCAAGACTACTGACATAGATGACAGGACATGTATGTGAAGGAATGGGAATCTAATGAAATGAATATTCACATCGAAAATCCCTTTGCCATTGGAAGAAAGTTGTCCTCCCAGACAGACTCTGCTCTTGTATTCCCAAGAGGTTTGTGAAAGTTGTAAATCACATCTCAAAAATGCAGCTAGAGCACTTTTTGAGAAATTGAAAAATGTATAAATGGCGTTTGCCAAGAGGAATTCATATCTATATCTGTTTCCTTAGAATTCAGACAGAAATTGTGATGCATTGGCAATGAGTCTGGCAGAACGAATGATTCTTTTCAAGTCACAGGAAAGGGTATGCCCAATTTTCCCCTTGGTTGTGTACATACAATCATATATGTAATAAAGAGGATCTATGGCTGAATGACAGCACTAGGCAGTCAACTTTGACCCTACCTGTCATACAACTTTATTTTTCCATGCATTATTACTCAATTATAGTCAGCCATGGGAATCTATTACAGGGAAGGTATGAGATTTGTTGTGACAAGATATTGTATCATGATCCATATGCCTCTTTTGCCAACCATTGAGAACACTGCAGGAAAAACGAGAGTCATTATAGCAATGAAAGAACGGCTTATAGCGGAACTCCTCCTGGCAAAGAGGAAACTTACAGGGGTTAATTTGATATGGAACTGCCAATTACAGAACAAAGGGAAGCATTTGGGTGCTTGGGAGATTTAGGATGCCACTAAATAAGGCTGTGGAGATCAGATATCTGCCTCTCTGTTAATTGTGTCAGGTCAGGTCAGTTGTCAGGCAAGGTCAGGTCATGGACATGTCACACAGTGCTCAGTGGCCCATGACGGTGGGCAGGCCAGCCACTTCTGCTGTGAGTGAGGAGAGAGGAACATGTGTTCTGCCCTCAACTCTTTCAATTCTTTAAAATACTAATGGCAATATGGAAATATAGGTGAATATGGAATATGGAATATAGGTGAATATATTCGACATGGAATATGGAAGTTCAATATGTGGAGTATGGAATGTTGGACTAGAAGTTTAATGTGGATTTGTGGTTTGAACATTGAATGTGGATAGGCCTAATTATGGTTAAAAGGCTGAATATGGATTTGTGGATTAACAGTTGAATATGGATTAATTGCTGTATAGTTTGAAGCTGTGATGTGAACATGAACTTTTGAGAATACATAGTGGAGAAAAGCCGTATGAGAAGCAATTATGTGAATCCATAGTGGAGAAAAGCCATATGTGCAAGTTCAGTTGTGTGTTCAGTGTGAACCACTCCTTTGATTGATGGAAACTTTATTAATAAATAGTTAAGAAAACAGTCTTGTGTTTGTTCCCAGTCATTGACACGTGACAAATGGCGAGCTCGCCAGGATCCGCAAACCCGTTGCGTGTTTATGGCTGAAACTTACATTGTGACTTTGGGCGAACATTGTGAACATGAGAGACTTGATTCAGATCCATATCCTTCATATTGCCATTACGTATCCGTGTGAATGAACTGCAACTTTAAACCTAAATTCAGAACAACGTTCATCCTAGTACAACATGGCAGATGTGAAAGACATTCTTGAATTGGCAACTCGCCTGAAGCTGGAGGGGGAAGAACTGAAAGAGTTTGTGGCTCAAGTTAAGTATACAACTGTTAGTGACCTCCCTGGACTGAATAAGTGGCAGGATTGGTTGAAAAGGTGTGAACAACTGTGAATAAGCCAATCCTGTGGCTTATTCAGTCCAGGGAGGTCACTTACAGTTGGATACTTAACTTGGGCCGAGTTTGTTGCAGAACAACAGGCAATACAGCGTGAGGTTAGACAGCTTCGTCGGGATGAGCTACAGAACTTTGAAGAACACAAGCGACTGGAGGTGGAGAAATTGGATATTGAGCGTCGAAAGCTAGATGAGCAAGAAGAAAAACGAAAAAGTGAAGAACGAATTCAAAAGCTGATAGCAGAACATGAAGCAACATTGAATGAAGAACGCAACCGCTTGGAGAGAGAAAAACTAGACATCGAACGCAGAAGAGATGAAGACAAGCGATCTGGCAACCTTGGTAAATCGAAACTGCCTTTATATGATTCAGCTAAAGACTCATTTGATGCATACATTGCTCGTTTTGAAAACTTTGCTAAAGTGAGACAGTGGGACAAGGATCTGTGGCCCATTCAACTCAGTTTGCTTCTGACTGGAAAGGCACTTGAAACTTATGACACTTTGTCAGATGAACAGCAAGGGAATTACCACGCCATAAAAGAAGCCCTTCTTCGTCGATTCAACCTTACGGAGGAATCTTTCAGAAAAAAGTTGTTCACTGCAAGACCTGAAAAGGGAGAAACACCAACACAGTTCTCAGTCCAATTATCCAGGTATTTCGATAGGTGGATCGAGTGTACTGGGATCAGGAAAGACTATGAATCCGTAATGAATTTATTGGTGTGTGAACAGTTTCTTAAACAATGTCACAGTGAATTAGAAGCTCATCTGAGGGAAACCAAGCATCAGAAGTTTTCAGACTTAGCAAAAGCAGCCGAGCTCTACATAGATGCTCATGGTAGTACAATTAGTGAACCAAAGTCTTACAAGCCTAGATCTGTCAATGCTGATAACAAAACTTCAGATAATGTTGTTAAAGACCAGAGTGTTGAAAGCAAGAATTGTAAATATTGTAAGAAAGATGGACATGATGTATCTGAATGTTTCAAACTTGCTAGAAAGAATGAAAAGCAGGATGACAACTATGTTAGAAAGTGTTATGTTTGTGGTAGCAAAGATCATATAGCTTCTGATTGTCCAGCAAGAAAAAACGGTAAATCCTCAGCATTTGTTTGTGCAAGAAAGGTTGTCGATCTGGATAGAGAAGGAAATGTCAGCACTGGTTTTGTCAATGGTGAACAGCTGGTAGCATTGAGAGATACTGGAAGTGATGTCACAATAGTTAGTTCAGAGTTTGTACATCCTAGTCAATTCAAAGGTGTGAATTACAACTTAGAACTTGCTGATGGGACTAAGAGATCGTATCCAATTGCAACTGTGCCAATCAGGTGCAAATACATTCATGGTGATGTTGATGTAGCTGTTATGTCTACTCCTATGTATGATTTGATTGTTGGAAATGTTCAAGGTGTTGTGAAGGCCCCGAAATTGTCAATGGATAGTTGTAGGGATAGTTGTTTAGCGCAGTTCCCAAATACTTTGTCTTGTGAAGATAGAGTTTATGAATCTAGTGTAGGTTCTAGGATTGAGAATCCTGTTGTAAATACTTCTCATTGTGATGAGGAAGTTCATGCATCTGTTGGTGTTGATGCTGAGGTTGTGAATCCCTCTTGTGTTATTCCTTTGTCTTGTCAAGACAATGTTCAAAAATCTGGTGTGGCAGATTCGGGGATTGTGAATCCCATTGGTGTTATTCCTTTGTCTTGTGAAGACAATGTTCAAAAATCTGGTGTGGCAGATTCGGGGATTGTGAATCCCATTGGTGTTATTGCTTTGTCTTGTGAAGACAATGTTGAGAATTCTGATGACGTAGTTTCATTTTTTGAGAATCCCATTGGTGTTATTGCTTTGTCTTGTGAAGACAATGTTGAGAATTCTGATGATGTAGTTTCATTAGTTGAGAATCCCGTTTGTGTTTCAGTTCATAATGGTGTCGGGTTTACCATTCCCATTGAGAAATTAGTCAGTTCCAGTAGGCGAAAAAGCTTACTCAAGAAAGCTAGAGCTCTTTATTTGCAGAAGTCTCGTGAGATAAATTTTGGTCATGCTCCTGGTGAGGTGCATCCGTTTTTTGGTGGTTCTTAGAGTCTAGCATTAGTATTCATGTGATGAATTGTGTTGTAGATTGTGAGATAATCAAGTTTGATTCTGAGTGTGTTGTTGGTACACCCAGTCTGTGTTTTGGTCACGAGGTGGTCAGTTGTTCTACTGAGAGTGCATGTGATGCACCCAGTTCATATTCTGATGAGAGTCAGATCAGTGCGAGTGTATTTTCTTTTGATGGTGTGATAACCAAATTACTCTGAGGTATTTGTGAAATTTATGTTTGTTTGTGAATGGGAGTTATAGTTGTCCCAATATTTTCAGTGAGATGTTATAATAATTTTTTGTGGTTCAGAATTTTGAGATTGTTTAGTAGTGTTCAGTTATGCTTTGTTGTGGCAGAATCTTTTGTGGTTGAAAATATTTCACTTGTCATTATTATATGTCTGTGAGAATTTAAAGAATATTTTTGGAAATTTTGAGAAATTATGGGAATTTTGAGGAAATTTATGAATTTTGAAGGTGTTGATTTTGAAGTTCTTATGTGAAAATTATTGAAGATAATTTAGCAGTTGAGTCAAGTGTTTTTAAGAATTATGATGTTAGACTGTTTAGCAGAGCCTAGCTGCTCTTCTTTTGTGCAATAATTATACTTTGTATAATTCTCTTTTAGAGGGGGGTATTGTGGAGATCAGATCTCTGCCTCTCTGTTAATTGTGTCAGGTCAGGTCAGTTGTCAGGCAAGGTCAGGTCATGGACATGTCACACAGTGCTCAGTGGCCCATGACGGTGGGCAGACCAGCCACTTCTGCTGTGAGTGAGGAGAGAGGAACATGTGTTCTGCCCTCAACTCTTTCAATTCTTTAAAATACTAATGGCAATATGGAAATATAGGTGAATATGGAATATGGAATATAGGTGAATATATTCGACATGGAATATGGAAGTTCAATATGTGGAGTATGGAATGTTGGACTAGAAGTTTAATGTGGATTTGTGGTTTGAACATTGAATGTGGATAGGCCTAATTATGGTTAAAAGGCTGAATATGGATTTGTGGATTAACAGTTGAATATGGATTAATTGCTGTATAGTTTGAAGCTGTGATGTGAACATGAACTTTTGAGAATACATAGTGGAGAAAAGCCGTATGAGAAGCAATTATGTGAATCCATAGTGGAGAAAAGCCATATGTGCAAGTTCAGTTGTGTGTTCAGTGTGAACCACTCCTTTGATTGATGGAAACTTTATTAATAAATAGTTAAGAAAACAGTCTTGTGTTTGTTCCCAGTCATTGACACGTGACAAAGGCAACAGTCAGCATACAAGTTTGCTCTGCAATTCTTGCTGGGAGCGGCTTCTGGGTCAGCTGCAGCCTGGCTAGTGTTGATTTAATCTTTAACCAATTAGGAAAGAAAGGACAGTATTGTCGGGAAGCCAATGAAGCATGCCTGATTGGGAAAGTCTTCATGGGTCACACTCTAAATTTAGAGTACATGTACATGAAGTTGAAGTATCTTCTGGGTCAATTCAAGTAATTTACTAGATTACATTCTGAAGGGATCTTTTCACCCACTTGGTATCCCTTTTGCAAACTTCCTGCAAAGTATTTTGATATATATTCACATTATCTTCTGCTGTGTAACTTTAAGGTCATCCCATATTAACCTTTAGTAGCAAACCTGACTGAAGTTTGTACTTTGCCCCACAATCTTAAAGTACTTTTCCTCATAATAGTAAAGTACTTATGGAGATACTTGCAAACTTGATAGACATGACAGGTCCCTGGGGCAATGGGTATTCAAAGGGGGAGGGATCTTCACGTCAATGTCCAAAGTAGATTCTGGAAGCTACTATTTGGGACATAGGATGGTCAGCTAGCCATGTAGGCCTATGGCTTGTGTGTTCACTTATATAGAAGATGCTATTTTTGTTAAGTTATGTTTTAGGATGTCTAAGACGGTAAAATGTTTGATGTACATGTGTTGCCCACACCAGCAAGCAAACCCAGCTCCAAGTACTTAGTAGTGCAGCGTACTGGGTGCTAGAGTGTTTTATTTTACCCTAGAGAGTTACCTACATTTTCCTGAGGCTGTCAACTGAAACAAATATATCTGTCGCACGAGGGCAGCACCAATGCCAGATGGAAATTGGGAATTATTTTCTATTATACATTTCAAGTCAATTGCCACTCTTAGTCAAAGTTTTGTTTTTTAACATTACTGTGCATAATAAAACTTTGCAGTCACCAAGACACAGCTAAGCAATAATTTGAATACATTCCTAAATGACAGCTTCAGACAGATTGATATACTCTCCAACCAGAATAAATCACTTCTTGGCAGAATAAAGTATTCACTGAATTCCTTATAAAACAAGGAAGCACAGCCCAAATATCAATCATATCCATAGCAACACAACCACTATCCTGTTTCTAAGGCTTTATGATGTGGCTCTGCATGTAAAGCTGGGAATACCAAGCAGCAATGAGACACTTTCAGCTTTTATGTTTTGTTGGTTATATTTGTCTGAGCTGGTTTATCATTCAGATCTGATTTTTGATCAAAAATTGATGCCTGGCTGATTGTATTTGACCTTAGGGCCTATACAAGCATTTTATCTACCTAAATTACATATATATATAACACATCTATAACGGTTTTAAGCAAAAGAGATATTCCTAGCTTTTTACAGTTCACATTGATCTTGTGCAGGTAATTATATTAGCCTGCAGCAATAAATGACTGAATTGTCACATGCCTTTTTGATATTTATATGCCATTCAATATATTTATGCAATCTAAATGTCTTTATTGATTCTCATGGCTTTCACAAAAGAACAATTCGGCTTTTATAATCGCAGTTCCTAATTTGAATATTACATGTGCAGGTATTGTGTTTTGGAGCAATGGTTGCAGTCACAACTAAAAGAACAATGGTGGGGATTAATGTCTGCATATTCAACCTCTCTTTGGAAGACAATGGGACATTAGTGACTGGCTTCCTCACTAATTTCATGCTTCTGCTGTAATGCTGTCCAATTATCTCACAGAACACAAAGCTATTGTGTCATTTGTATTTTGATGCAACAAAGTAAAGGCATGACCAGGACGAGCGAAAGCTTTTATAATCATCGCTTCCCTTCACCAACTTCCAACAGTAAATGTGTGTTTTAGATTTAAGTTCCATTTTCAAGCGGTTTTCCAAAAGTTTTGCCCAACTTTCATAACTCTTGCTCGTTTGAATGCAGAAAAACAATATATTGGATCCGATAATACTTTATTATTTTCATATCACAATTAACTTACCATCACCCTTTCAGTAATTTTAGTTTCTCATGGATACGTCACTAATCATAGCTTTTTTATTGCACATATCTTAACTTTTCAGACAGAAGATAAGGATTCCAGGAGATGCAGGGCATTATTTTTAGTGTGTATCAATGTTATGTTATTTTTATATTAAAATCTCCCGTTGACTTATATAAGTAAGATCCGTATTTAGGTAAAACTGTATCCTGATTAAAAATCATAGATGATGTATGATCATGTCAGTAGCTAACCACTTTTAGGAAGCATTCCACCCAATCTCTTGGCTCAATGAAAAATCCAATCACGTTGGGGCTCAAATTAGGTTGAAACATACTTGAAGTTTTGATTGGATCTGACTCAAAAGCATGCGCCATTGCTTCTCTCAGTTTACAAGTTCGTTCCACAGATGTCTTGTGTCATTTCCATCAGGTCAGGATCATCGGCTTCCAGATTAACATTCCACTTACATATTGGAAGGATGAAACATAATTTGGCAGAAGAAAAAATATGTTTCTGATGATTGGAATGTTCAACCAGAAACCTAAATATATATACAAAACCAAAAATCTCACAACATATTTTTACTAAGACAACATTTTGAAAATTGTCTCTTTATTCTATTTTCAGGTAAGTCACAATAACTGCTTCAGAAATGCTCCACAGCTGAAAGACAAGTCTGATAAGTATACATTTCATTGTTAGAGGTGCCTCTAAGAAAATGTACCTGTGTCAGGTGCATAGTGCATAGTAGTTACAGCGCACTGGAAAATAATGTTCTAAGTTCCAAGTGCCTTTTTGGAGCAAATAAATAGCTTTTATTGATATTACATAGTGCTCCATTTACATTTATTTGGATTTAGTGTTTCACTTTATTATACGTTATTGTTCTGGCATAAATCTCTTTTGAATCTATCAGGATATTCATATGTTAGATAAACAGTATGAGTGAATAATCATTGATTGATAATCTGTTGGTTTTAGTCATCAAAACAGTGTATGTGAGAGATTAGCTGTCACTGATAACTTGACTAAGAATATCAGCCAGAAGGTTAACAAATTTTACAAATTTCTAGTCTATATTTTCTTTCTCATGAAAAACCAACACATACAGATGTATGAACTCCTCCATTTCACCCCTTTTTAATTCTTTTGTTTTGTAGTTTTACTGGCATTCCCTTTAAAATTTGATGTATTGGAATGTCAGATTCTGTGGCAACTTCTCTCTAAGTATGTAAAGACTGTCAAATGGGACACTTTTATCTTCGTCTTTTTCTGATAATCGCTTCCTAAGCTTCAGATTAGTCTCAGGGGACTATTTTGTAGGAGAAACTAGTAAGTTCATACTGCCAGGATAAGTCTTTGCTCAACCTTTAGTATGATTAGTGTCTCATAATATTGCATAAACATTTTTATTTGTTTGTTTTTCCTCCGAGAATATGCCAGTATAGGTAATAATTAGGCATCCCACATTGCTTTTCATTTTAAAGAGAGCAGATATCCATGTGGCTTTGGATTTTATTACGTTATTGTTTCGTAACACAGCTAATGTTCCCAGCCCATTTATGAAATTTTTACTTACTAACAGTATGAAGGTGTCAAATACACAATATGCTGACATGACAGTGTCAGGTATCCCTGTCTTAATTGTAATGTCAGTCATAATTGGAGGCTATAACCTTGCCTTGGTATCTCAGGCTCTTGTTCTTCCATTAAAACTATCTTCTTTCCATGATGAAGTGGGACACAGAGCTAATGATCCTGTCAAAAGATGCCTTGAACATGAGTAAGCATTATACAAATTTTCCAAATTTTCAATTTGGTAAATGCAATGGCTCTGGTAGTATGATAAACAAATACTGCATCTCAAATTTCATTCCTCATTTACTTCAAATTCTCTTTATTCTCTTCCTTCTTCACCTTCTTCACTTTCGGCACCTTCACATCCTGCCCCCCCTCTTTTTCTTCAACAGTAATACACTATCAACTATCAAAACTATCTTCCTGTGATTGGGATGGTGCCAAGAATAAACTAGTAACTTTACAACTTAACCATTCGAGGCTGTGTACTGTGAACACATTAGCTTCACTTTGACAGGCTGACAGCCGTGTACATTATTTTTTCCTTCTTACAAAATCTGCATGATACCCTGCAGTCTGGCATGTCAAGACTACTGACATAGATGACAGGACATGTATATGAAGGAATGGGAACTAATGAAGTGAATCTTCACTCGGAAAATCCCTTTGCCAGTGGAAGAAATTTGTCTTCTCAAGCCGACTCTGCTCTTGTATTCCCAAGAGGTTTGTGAAAGTTGTAAATCACATTCTCAAAAATGCATGTATAAATTGTGTTTGCAAAGAGGAATTCATATCCATATCTGTTTCCTTAGAATTCAGACAGAAATGGTGATGCATTGGCAATGAGCCTGGCAGAACGAATGATTCTTTTCAAGTCACAGGAAAGGGGATGTCCAATTTTCCCCTTGGTTGTGTACACACCATCATATATGTAATGTATGTATGTTGAGTGATGAGCGTTTTGATGGAAACAGATATCAGACCTACATCATGAAACCAGTCAGCCTAATGTAAAAGCTTCAAGCAATTTTGCATTTTAAAAATGAGGTAGTAAATTACCAAGGTGTACTGGTGTAATGAGAACATATTTAATAAAAGTGTGCATCAAAACATTGAAAAAAAATGCAGATATTTTCACATACAATTATTACCCCTGTAATCGTATATCAATCGTAATGACAGATTATATTTTTGATTTATTAGGATCCAGCTTGATAACTTGGATAATCTAAGATATGTCATGGATGTGTGAAGAATAGTCTTTGGTAACATAATAATTATATACTTATATTTTATCTTGTTTGTAGAAGGTGTGCAATCACATTTCAGAAGTCAATCTTATAAAGGAGTATGCATAATGCTGGGTCTAAGTTAATTCCTGTACATTGATGGCATATCAATGTTTTTACAGTACGAGAGTAGAAGTTTATGCGAATCCTCTGATGCTATAGACAGACCTAATAGAGTATTTAAAGGGAAGCTAGTAAATTGATGTGACAGCATTGAAGTAACTGTGAAGCCCGTAGGCCTATATGAAATGTTCAACAGTTTAACACGGCTTTATGGATGAAAATTGTTAAATCTAGAGGGCATTAAACTTGCAATTGAAAATCAGCATCTCCTCAGGAACACATGTTGTCAATTGCTGTTCTGGCTATGCTTTTGGGGTATAAACTATAATTATGTGACTGTGAAAGCTTATTTTACTTATGTTACAATAGTCCTACATATTCATGCACATCATTGGACTAATTTAGGGCGTGGGTTCAAATCTCACCCCGGGAACTCACTTTAGTACGAGCCAATGGGACATTAAATGGAGGCGGGTTGTATCCAGTGTTCTATGCTGGGGCAACTGAAAGACCCTGGGCATCCCTGAATTAATAGGGTATGTGGCAGACTCACAGTCTTCTCATCTCATCATCATACGGCGGTCACCTGCCTCGATATAGCCCACCAAGGTGCTGCAGAGGCGTAAAACATAAACAAACAAACAAAACAAACATTGGACTAATTTTTCAGTTTGATCAAAGAAGGGAATAGGTCAATTGCAGTGGCCAATGTAAAATTGTCATGTAGCCCAGCATGAGATATACAATGCATCACAAACTTCAAAATTCATGACATGCTATCACAAATTGATGTTGAACATCTCCAAATAGGCTGTGCATGTTGTCATGCCATTATCATAGCGTTTCACATTTCCTAATTTATCAATGGCAGAAAGTGGCATCAAGGTTCCAGAAACATGCTCTTTGCTGCATTATGTATTTGAATAACACCATTTTTCAGAAAAAAGGGTAAGAGTGTGATAGGTTATGGAAATGACAATACATCATACTGTTAACAGAGATTCATAAATCCATGTATATCAGATCTTCCATAGTCATGTTTATTGACTAATTATTGCTGTCAGGTTTCATGACACATTATATTCAGACATTTTAAAAATGTTTGAAATTTGAAATTTGAATATGAAAGACAGGTTGCAATGTTCAGAGGCATTTAGTCTGATTTTATTTCTAGATATTTCAGCACAATGAAAAATTTGTTATAAGGAAGAAAGAAAGTTAATTTCTAATTTTTCAGATCAACAAGTTGAAATAAGGACCTGTTCAGATCTCAACATCTCATTGGCAGAGCAATTGAATTAGATAAGATCATGGTTACATGCAACAGCCTCATAAAACTATTTCACTTCATGTGGATAGTAAATTGGACCACATCAAGTGTGAGAGCAATTAAAAGCTTTGTTCACATCTGGATAAATGCTTATTATCACTTTACAACTAATCTAGAGATTGATAGATTAGGTCTTGTAACCATTAGAATATCATAGCACATCACAATGTCATTGCATCTTTGAATGTAGGTGCAGAGATGATGCAGAGTACATAAGCTCTGGCTGCATATATCAAGTAGACAAGAATATAACACAACACCATAAATACAAAGAGAGAAACAAAGCCAACGCATCATCAATCTTATGACACTTACATATAGTCACCATAAAGAGGATCTATGGCTAAATGACAGCACTAGGCAGTGAACTTTGACCCTACCTGTCATACAACTTTATTTTTCCATGTATCATTACTCAATTATAGTCAGCCATGGGGATCTATTACAGGGAAGGAATGAGATTTGTTGCGACAAAATATTGTATCATGATCCATATGCCTCTTTTGCCAACCATTGAGAACACTGCAGGAAAAACAAGAGTCATTATAGCAATAAAAGAACAGCTTGTAGCGGAAATCCCCGGCAAAGAGGAAACTTACTGGGGTTAATATGATATGGAACTGCCAATTACAGAACAAAGGGAAGCATTTGGGTGCTTGGGAGATTTAGGATGCCACTAAATAAGGCAACAGTCAGGAAATGGTCTATGGCCAAAACAGGGCATACAAGTTGGCTCTGCCATTCTTGCTGGGAGCGGCTTCTGGGTCAGCTGAAGCCTGGCTAGTGTTGATTTAATCTTTAACCAATTAGGAAACGAAGGACAGTATTGTCGGGAAGCCCATGAAGCATGCCTGATTGGGAAAGTCTTCATGGGTCACATTCTAAATTTCAAGTACATGTACATGAAGTTGAAGTATCTTCTGGGTCAATTCAAGTAATTTACTAGATTACATTCTGATGGGATCTTTGACCCACTTGGTATCCCTTTTGCAAACTTCCTGCAAAGTGTACATACATTCACATTATCTTCTGCTATGGTTCCTTTAAGGTCATCCCATATTAACCTTTAGAAGCAAACATAACTGAAGTTTGTACTTTGCCCCACAATCTTTAAGTACTTTGCCTCATAATATTAAAGTACTTATGGAGATACTTGCAAACTTGATAGACATGACAGGTCCCTAGGGCAATGAGAATTCGATGGGGGAGGGATCCTTGCATCAAAATCCAAAGTAGCTTCTGGAAGCCAATGCTTGGGATATAGGGTGGTCAGCTAGCCATGTTGGCCTATCGCTTGTGTGTGTATTTAGAGATGATGCTGTAGTTGTTAAGTTTCAAGTTTAGAATGATTCCCAGCATCAAAATGTGGTAGAAATGTTTTTTGAAGACACTTCTCCTTTTTTAATATAAATACAATACATAAAATACCTTATTTACACACAATTTGCAATATATATGGGTGATCATGTAAAGGACATGAAATTAAGAATAACAAATTGCTGTCTGCCTATTTAAGTCATTATAATTATCATTGGAATATATTTTACTAGGATTAATTCAATGACTAGTGGACATCAAACACAAACTCACTCACTCACTCACTCTGAAGCTCCGGTGTTTAGAAGAATTATACACAAGCCAAGAAGAGACCTGTGGGTCATTTACGGAAGTCTCCCACTACTAGGGGAAGAGGGGGTGAAAAGTCACTGGGGTAAAAAATCACAGGCCTTTTTGACCAACTTGCAGTGACCTAATTCTTAAGCTTAAATCATAATTTGGGACACTTTTATGAGGAGAAGGTCTGCAGGGAATATGAAAATTATACTCATTGTGCAAAGTGGGTTTTTACCCACCTCATGCATTTTTGGTGTCCCAAACAGGTTTTATTGATTCTGAACTTTCTCTATTAATGTCTGGTCACTGTGACATAGGAAGTTGTGCTAGTGTTTCAAGGTCTTTTAGATAATTGTCTTTCATGCTGTGAACCCATTTTTGGCCATTTGGTCACCAAGTTGCAATGATCAAGTGTTGAATTTTAAAAACAGCTGAGGGGTGAAATGTCACACTGTGACATTTCACCCCAGCATTGTGATATGTTACCATAGGCTATCGGGAAGTCAGTATTCTGTGCTAAGGAAAGTAAAATATTCCACACTAGAAGCTTTTACCTTATAATCTTGTCATCATTCATCATCAATAACACTGATGAGAGATCTTTGTAGCAAAATTTCATTTCACAAACTTTGGGAAATTTCTGACGCCGCCTTTGCTGATGGTACATAGTCATTGCATGCCAATAGCTTTGGAAGGCTCACTATAAATTTCATGCACAACGATGACTATCAAGTCTAGGTCTGCATATTACCTCATATAGTGTTGTATGTTCACAACAATTGCATGTGACTTGTTACCCCATGGTTGTGACTTCTTGACCCTGACATGGGGTAAAAAGTCACATCGGACTTTGCCTTAAATAATTGTGTACTGACTAAAGCCTATTTACAGCACAGCAGCTATCATGTGATACACCTATAGCCAACTAAATACTGCATAATTGTGCCAAAGGTCATTAAGATCTAACAAACAGCTGCTCTGTTCTGGGGCTTTTTCTGAATTTTGTGACTTCTGACCCCCGCCTCCCCTACACTTGACAGCTGGTCAAATGTCACAGAAAGTTCTCTCCAAACCGGAGACACTGAGCAGAAAGTCAATGCACTGTGCATAGTCTTATTGCATTATTTATTTAGTCAATGTATGCTTATTTCATCGTACAATATACAAAGCAAAGCACGTATAATATCCAATGTCTATGTTTATTTTGGTAAAGTCGAATACTGCTTCCTTTCACAAGGTAATAGGGCTTTATATCCTGTATTTTTGCACTGATTAGCCTTAATAAGTTAATAGGACTAATGACATTATTGAAGCGGGGGCTCACAATATCTGCAGGATGAAGACTGACATTGGTTGCCAACACCAGCAATCAAACTCGGCTCCCGGTTCTTAGCAGCCCAGCTTTCCACCAATGGGTACAAGTGTGTTTTATTTCACCCTAAAGAGTGATTGTCAACTACACTTTCCTGAGGCTGTCAACTGAAAGAAATCTGTTGCATGAGGGCATCACCAGTGCCAGATGGAAGTTGACAAATATTTTCTATAAAACAAGTTAATTGCCACTCAAGTCAACAGACAGTTCTAAGTCTTTTTAACATTACTGTGAATTATAAAACTTTCCTGTAACTAAGGCACAGCTAAGCAATAATCTGAATACATTCCTAAATGACAGCTTCAAACACATTGATATACTCTCAAACCAGAATAAATCACTTCTTGGCAGATTAAATCAGTATTCACTGAATTCCTTCTTAAAACAAAGGAGCACACTCAGCACAGCCAAAAGATCAATCATTATCCATAGCCACACAACCATTATCTTGTTACTAAGGTTTTATGATGTGGCTTCATCAGTACAGCTGGGAATACTGAACAGCAATGGGATCCTCTTAGCCTTTGTGTTTCATAGGTTATTTTGCTCGTCCTGGTTAGTCATTCAGATCTGATGTTTTATAAAAAAATAGTGCCTTGCTGATTGTGCTTGACCTTGTACAAAGATATTGACATTTCATCTAACTATAATTTTGCATCTATAAATTAATTTTAAGCAAAAAAAATATTCATAGAATTTTTCAATCACATCGAATTGTGTGCAGGAAATTAGCCTGCAGCTTTGCAGCAATTATTATATCATATTTATATTAATATGCCCAACATATTCATGCAATCCACCTTTAATAAAGACTCTTTATTGATTCACATGGCTTTCACAAAAGAACAGTTCACCCTTTATCATTGCAGTTCCTAATTCAAATATTACATATGGAGGTATTGTGTTTTGGAGCAATGGTGCTAAAAGAACAATTATGGGGATTAATGTCAGCGTATTCAGCCTCTCTTTGGAAGACAATGGGACATTAGTGACTGGCTTCCTCATTGATATCATGCTTTTGCTGTAATGCTGTCCAATTATCTCTCTGAACACAAAGCTATCATGTCGTTTGTATTTTTATGTCCCGCTGTAAAAGGCTTTGCCAGGAAGAATGAAAGCAAGATCTCTCATGTTTGATCATCGCTTCCCTCATCCGCTTCTGAAAGTCATTGTGTGTTTTCAGATTTCAACTCCATTTACGCAGCTTTTCCAGTCTCCCATGCAGAGCATATATCTGCTCAGGAGTTTCTTTGCAATTACCGGCTACATGGCTTTTAAAGCATTCAAATCAACAGAACTATTTCAGAAGGACATAAATAGATGATCAAGCAACTTCAGGCGTAGTGAGTGAGTGAGTTTGTGTTTTACGCCCCATCAGCACCGGTGTGAGCTATTTAGAGGCAAACAACTTCAGGCGTAATGTAAGATTTCAACAACAAATGAGACCAAATAAAATAACTCGCGTAAATCTCCAAAAGGGGAGATGAAGAAAGAATAGGAGAACGTAGATAAACTTTTAAATGTATTTCTTTACTCAAGACAAAATTATGGGAAACATCCTTATTCTTCAATCTTCTCTTGCCTCATTGCCGTCCTTACAGGCTACCAATGTGCATAAATAGATGATGTAAAACACTAATCCTCCATCTATCTATCTCAGACTCAGGAATGACAGTGATACAGGCTTCATACTGATAAACAAAATATTTCATTGAAGTTTACTCTAGCTATCATAAAGCAGCCTAATTTGATAAAGTATCCTTTCAGACCTGATTAATCAATCTCCCTACTAACTGTAACGAGACAATGAGCTTTTTGTCAAAATGTGAGTAAAACTTTTAATTACTCTCACACATGATGTGGTCCATTTTATTAACCACATCAAGTGAAGTAGTTTAACGAGGGTGTTGCATGTAGCCATGTTTTTATCTAATTCAATTTGCTCCCTCAATGAGATGCTGAGATCTAAATAGGTCCTAGATTTTATTCCCTGCTGATCAGGAAATTGATGAATTAATTGAAGTAAAATTGTCATCATTTTATTTCTGCATCATAAACTTCTTGCTGTTTTGTCTTTAAAGTTAAAATAAAATTTATTAACTTGTATTTGATTTTCGACATTCAGGTTGAAGCAATGTTTCAAAGTTAACATTATTTTAGGTGATGTTCTAGTCAAAGATATCCCAGCTTCTCATGGAAGAAAATTGTTCTAGTTGAAAATGTACATTGTCACCTGCATACCGATTGGCACAGTTTGCTCCCAGTCTTTTCTCTCAAATTACTTCCATGGTTAAAGTTCAATTGTAGATCCTCATGCATGACATTGCATGATTTAATGGCTTCTCAAGTGTGGGCCCAAATCAACAATGGAACTTAAATCTGTTAATTTCGTCTGACGTAATGCCAGATGATGCATTTTATTTAGTTAAGATCCTTTGAACACTCTTGTTACCTCATCATTACATCTGCCTGTGGTAGCTTTTCTAGGAAGCTAAAATATTGTGACATTGATATACTTCTAAATAACTTTCATGGATACCATCATACAGAAAAATGTGTTACCTTCTAGCCAGCTGCAGCATCGACAGAAATACTATCCCTCACTCTTAAGCTTGATTTACTCTCAATAGATATTTTCCGCATGGCGCAGGCTCCGCTGTCTCCCAACAGAGAAGAAAAGGTTGGTTCAGGTTTCAGGTACTATAGACCAGAGGGCAGTCAAGGTTAGGCTGATACAATTGTGTGGTCTTGTAGTAGTTTTGTTTATATTAAAGCTATGTGACTGGAAGGCATTTACTTTTTATTTGGAGATGTTGTTTTCAAGTGCTAGCCTGCTAGGCAAGGAGGAAATGCAATGTTGTACAGATATCATCTTTTTTTCTCGCCGTCTGATAAATAAATGCAGAATCACTTCTTATAGAATTTCTTAATAATTTTTTGGCAATTTATCAATGAATAATATTAGGTACCTATTTGTACCCGGTGTGTTCTTATTGGTTCAATGA
The DNA here is from genome assembly GCA_026936325.1 of Platynereis dumerilii. NCBI lineage: Eukaryota > Metazoa > Annelida > Polychaeta > Phyllodocida > Nereididae > Platynereis > Platynereis dumerilii. The sequence goes on along the minus strand of JAPTHN010000010.1, from coordinate 24,532,356 downwards.
AAAATCATCTCACAAGACCTTGGTATACTTGGAACCTTGGTAAATCATTATTGCAGACCAACATGTTCTCAGCCGGATACTTATGATATAAGGTTCCATGCTTAAGCATCACTGATTCTCGTTAAGGAGAAGGCTACTTTATGCCTATGTATCTTTCTTCTTTTACTGATATTTACTGCAAAGTCTGCTGTGTGGGTACGTAAGTTGCTGAAAGAAGTGCAAGGCATTATGTCGCTCTCGATGTTTCTCAGTTTCTGATGTTGTGAACTGACAGACAATTATTATGTCAAAGATGATGGTATACAAAGCCATATCCTCCTCATTCAGGCTCAAGACACACAAGAGGTCTGTCTCTGGACTACTGCAACCCAGTATATGATTTTTCTTCCTGAGCATTATATATTTAGCTTGGGCAATCATAAAATTTCACAGCAATAAATAAAAATACCTACACCATATCATGCCTCAGCATTTGCCATGAAGAGCAAAATAAAATTCTTGCCTTATACATGGAGCCATAGCTGCAGGCCTGTAATTGCTTGCCTCGTGATGCTATTTAGATGCAAATAAACAGATTTTTGTCTTTCATATCAAACATCGTCCAAACAGAAATATCTCATGCACTTTTGTGTTTATATAGGCCTAAATGATTATAATTCATAAACCTACATTGTTAGCACTGATGCATTGTCATTCCCATACCATTATCTGAAGCATAATTTTTGTTGAATATTTAATGCAACAAAAGCATGTTACAGGAAACCCCAATGCCCATTTCTGGCATGGTAAATTATGAATCATGAAATGCAAAAAGCCTTGCTAAGTGGCATGATGGCACACTCAGGGCTTTTGGAAAACAACATCAATTTGTGACACGCTGCCATTCTCACCAATTATCTTATTTTTGGAGTCAGGGCAACACAAACCCAGATACTGCATTGCCCATGCATATCTAATATTTAGCTATTGATTGATTCTAACATTATTCCATGCGATTCTTCAACCCTTAGTTGGACTACTTCCCAGGACATGACCCATATTTTCAGTAATGCAAGACCCCTAGGACCTGGTTGGATCTTAGCATCTCATTGATAGGGGCAAATGGAATTAGACAACATGGCTATATGCAACAGCCTTGTCAAAACACATCACTTGATGTGGTTTATAAAATGGCCATATCATGTTTGGGAGTAATTAAAAGTTTTGTTCACATGTGAATAAATGCTCATTATCACTTTACAACAAATCTTGAGATTGATAGATTAGGGCTTGTAACCATCAGAAGATCATAGCGCGTCGGCTGACTTTGCCTCGTCACATGAAGGTACAAACATTCACAACATATCAGCTCAGACTGCATATAAAAGCTAGAGGCTGACATGCAACTTTATTTATCTATACATGTAATCATTACTCAATTATAGTCAGCCATGGGGATCTATTAAAGGAGATTTGTTGCGACAAGATATTGTATTATGATCCACATGCCTTGATGCTAACCATTGTGAACAACAGGAAAAACAAAAAGAGTCGTTATAGCAGTAAAAGAATGGCTTGGAGTGGAACTCCCCACGGCAAAGAGGAAACTTACTGGGGTTAATTTGATATGGAACTGCCAATTACAGAACAAAGGAAAGCATTTGGGTGCTTGGGAGATTTAGGATGCCAATAAATAAGGACCCTGTCTGGAAATAGTTTGTAGCAAAACAGGGCACATAAGTTTGCTTTGCAATGCTTGCTAGGAGCAACTTATGGGTGAGCTGAAGCCTGGCAAGTGTTGATTTGATCTTCAAAGAATTAGGAAACAAAGGACAGTATTGTCCTGAAATCCTTGAAGCGTACCTGATTGGGAAAGTCTTCATGGGTCACACTCTAAATTTACATGGTTACAGAACATGAAATTGAAGTATCGTCCGGGTATATTCAAGTAATTTACTAGACTACAATCTGATGGGATCTTTTGACCCACTTGGTACAATGTATCCCTTTTGCCAACTTCCTGAAAAGTGCACGATATACATTCACATTTTCTTCCGCTGTGTAACTTTATGGTCATCCCATATTAACCTTTGGAAGCAAATATCGGAAGTTTGTACTTTGCCCCATAATCTTAAAGTTCTTTGCCTCATAATATTAAAGTACTTAAGGAAATACTTGCAAACTTGATCGAGATTGCAAGCCCCTGGGTCAATGAGAATTCGATGGGGAGGGATCTTGGCATCAATATCCAAAGTAGCTTTTGGAAGCTTCTCTTTGGGATATTGGGTGGTCAGCCAGCCATGCTGGCCTGTGCTTGTTTGTGTATATTTTATATGATGCTGTGGTTGTTAAGTTTGAAGTTTTTCCTAGCATCAAATGTGGTAGAAATGTTTTTTGAAGACACTTCTTTTTGTAATATAAATACAATACACAAAAAAAGAGAGAAGGTGAGAAGGAGGAAAGTGGAGATAAGGGATGTTGAGGTAGTTTAGAAAAGGAGAGGAAGGAAGAAACAAGGAAATGATGACAAAACGAAGAAGAGGAAGAGGTGGAAGATGAGGGGTAAAGTGGGGCTGATTCCTCCTTTCTGCTGGGGTCGTCATACTTTATTTTGGATTGTTCCGTAGTGTAGATGAAACTAAGTGTTTAGAATAACTATACACAAACCAAGAGACCTGTGGGTCATTTATAGAGCTCTCACACAACTACACTTGACAGCTGGTCAAAAGTCACAGAATGTTCTCTGAAAAAAAGGAGACACTAAGTACTTATGCACTGATTAGCCTTAATAGGACTGATGACGGTACAGAAGTAGGTGCTCATTTGGTTCAGTATGTCTAAGAGGGTGAAACATCTAACTAACATGGGTTGCCTGCACCAGCAAAAAAATTCTGCTCCCAGTGCTTAGCAGCCCAGCGCTCCCCCAATCGGTGCTAGTGAGTTTTATTTTACCCTAAAGAGTAAAGAGTAATAGTCAACTACACGTTCTTGAGGCTGTCAATTGAAAGAAATATATCTGTCGCATGAGAGCAACACTAATGCCAGGTAGAAGTTGAAAAATATTTTCTATAATACAAGTCAATTGCAAACTTTCCAATCACTAAGACACAGCCCAGCAATAATCTGGTTAAACTCCTAAATGACAGCTTCAAACACATTGATATACTCTCACACTAGAATAAATCTCTTCTAGCTGGAATGAATTGGTATTCACTGAATTCCTTATAAAACAAAGGAGCACAGCCCAAATATCAATCATTATCCATAGCACAACCATTATCCTGTTACTAAGGTTTATGATGTGGCTTCATCAGTACAGCAGGGAATACTGAGCAGCAGTGGGATCATTTTAGCCTTTGTGTTTCGTAGGTTATTTTGCTTGTCCTGGTTAATCATTCAGATCTGATTTTCAATCAAAAATTGATGTCTGGCTGATTGTATTTGACCTTATCATGCTTATGCAAGCATTTTATCTACCTTAATTATATATAACAAATCTTTAACAGATTTAAGCAAAAAAGAGATTCATAGCTTTATTCAGTTCACATTCATCTTGTGCAGGTAATTATATTAGCCTGCAGCAATAAATGAGTAAATCTTTACATGCCTTTTTGATATTAATATGCCATTCAATATATTCATGCAATCTAAAGGTCTTTATTGATTCTCATGGCTTTCACTAAAGAACAATTAGCTGTTTATAATAGCAGTTCCTTATTGGAATATTACATGTGGAGGTATTTTGTTTTGAAGCAATGGGGTAGTCGCAGCTAAAAGAATAATAGTGGGGATTAATGTCAGCATATTCAGCCTCTCTTTGGAAGACAATGGGACATTAGTGACTCGCTTCCTCACTGATATCATGCTTCTGCTGTAATGCTGTCCAATTATCTCTCTGAACACAAAGCTATCATGTCATTTGTTTTTTGATGTCCCGCTGTAAAAGGCATGGCCAGGAAGAACGAAAGCAAGATCCCTCATGTTTGATCATCGCTTCCCTCACCCGCTTCTGACAGTCATTGTGTGTTTTCAGATTTAAATTCCATTCATGCAGCTTTTCCAGTCTCCCATGCAGTGTATATATCTGCCCAGGATTTTCTTGACGATTACTGGCTACACGGCTTTTAAAGCATTCAAATCAACAGAACTATTTCAGAAGGACATAAATAGATGATCAGGCAACTTCAAGCGTAATAAGACTTCAACAACAAATGAGGACACAATTAGATGATAAAGCAACTTCAAGCGTAATGTAAGACTTCAACAACAAATGAGACCAAATAAAATAACTTGTGCAAATCTCCAAAAGGGGAGATGTAGAAAGAATAGATAAACTTTAAAATGTGCTGTTTACTCAAGACGAAATGTTTGGCAGAATCTTCATTCTTCAATCATCTCTTGCCTCATTGCCGTCCTTACAAGCTACCAATGTGCATAAATAGATGATGTAAAACACTAATCCTCCATCTATCTATCTCAGACTCAGGAATGGCAGGGATGCAGAGTTGATAGTAATAAACAATATTTAATTATAGTTCATTGAAGTTTACTCTGGCTATCATAAAGCAGCCTAGTTTGATAAAGTATCCTTTCAGACCCGATTAATCAATCTCCCTACTAACTGTAACGTGACAATGAGCTTTTTGTCGAAATGTGAGCCAAACTTTTAATTACTCTCACACATGATGTGGTCCATTTTATTAACCACATCAAGTAAAGTAATTTAACGAGGGTGTTGCATGTAGCCATGTTGTTATCTAATTCAATTTGCTCCCTCAATGAGATGCTGAGATCTAAATAGGTCCTTGATCTTTTTCCCTGCTGATCAGGAAATTGGTCATAATTTTATTCCTGCATCATAACCTTCTAGCTGCTTTGTGAAGTCTTTAAAGATAAAATATGTATTCATCAACTTGTATTTGATTTTCGACATTCCGGTTGAAGCAATGTTTCAAAGTGAACATTATTTTAGATATTGTTTCTGTCAAAGAAATCCCAGCTTCTCAAGAAAGAAAATCGTTCTAGTAGAAAAAGTACATTGTCACTTGGATACCACCTGGCACAGCTTGCTCAAAATGTCAACTTTTAGGTTACTTCCATGATTTTATTTGTAGATCCCCATGAATGATCCCGATGAATGCCAGTTCAGATCCTGTGGACACTCCTGTTACCTCATCATTACATCTGCCTGTGGTAGCTTTTCTGGGAAGCTTAAATATTGTGACATTGATATACTTAGAAGTAACTTTTGTTGGAAACCGTCATATAGAAAAATGTGTTACCTTCTAGCCAGCTGCAGCATCGACAGAAATACTATCCCTCACTCTTAAGCATGATTTACTCTCAATAGACATTTTCCGCATGGCGCAGGCTCCGCTCTCTCCAAACATAGAAGAAAAGGCTGGTTCAGGTTTCAGGTACTATAGACCAGAGGGCAGTCAAGGTTAGGCTGATACGACTGTGTGGTCTGGTAGTAGTTTTGTTTATATTGCGGCTATGTGGCCAGAAGGCATTTACTTTTATTTGGAGATACTGTTTTCGAGCGCCAACCTGCTGGGCAAGGAAGAAATGCAATGTTATACAGATATCATCCTTTTTTTTTTGTCTCCATGTGACCAATAACTGCAGAACCACTTCTTAAAGGTACTGGTTATAGTTTCTTTTTATTTTTGGGTAATTTATCAATGATCAATATTGGGTGTCTATGTGGGCAGTTTTACAGTATTTGCACTAAAAGTGTCTCATGGGGGGTCAAAATAAAGTTTTGTAGATGAGAATTTCCTTTGTGGTATCATGAAATGAACATATTACTGATTCGTAAATCAACGAGAACAGAAGTGATTTCCTTTTTTTTATCACCAAATCATCACTTCTTAAAGTATGCAAGGTTGGAATTTAAAAAAAAAAGGTTTATGAGAAAATGCATCCTAGTGAATACAATTTGAACCATTTCTTAATTGAAAAAGAGCCACCTGATTGTATTGAATCATCAAAACCAATAAAAAACAAAATTTTTATTAAATGTGGCAAAAAAAAATTTTTTCACTATTTTTATGACAAAAATAAAAAAAATGCACTTGTCATACCTTGAAAGTTTCTGTTTTAGACTGTTTAGTAAGGTCGAAGTCTCAGTAGACCCATCAGACTAAATAATTTTGTACAGCCATGGCCTTTTCCTTGACGAATCCATTGTTAAAAGACTTGAATCATAGCACAAATTCTGATTTCATGTAGAGGCACACATCTGAGTAACAAAAACACAAATTGTTTGTATTTCCTTCAAAACCCTGAGCGTTTTTTTTCCATGTGCTGGAAAGGACATGTTTTTTGACATCATATTCAAGCCTCAAATTCTGAAAACGAAGTATAGTTATTGAAATAAGTGTTGTTGCTTTACCTTCAGAGATCACTCCAGCTACAAAATTGAAAAAAAAACTGTAGACACATCCTTAAATGCTTATTCACCACATAAAATTAGCAAAACTGCCCGTGAGACACAAAAATGAGCAAAAATTGGTCCTAAATCGCTCGCTGCTTCAAAACTTAATATCGTAGGAGAGTAAAATTTGGCAAACATATATTTCAATATAGTACAAGACTGCCACCACAACAAATTTCTCTGTACCTATCATATTTTCTCGTAATATTTGCCTAAATATAAAAAATCAGCAAAAATGCTGAAAAATCAGCCGAGTACAAATACCGTAAAACTGCCTATGTGTACTTTCTGTGTTTTCATTGGTTCAATAAAAATCATCTCAAAACACCTTGGTATAATAGGAACCTTGATACATCTTTATTGCAGACCAAGATGCTCTGAGCCCAATACTAATAATATGCTGAAAAATCAGCCGAGTGCAAATACCGTAAAACTGCCTATGTGTACTTTCTGTGTTTTCATTGGTTCAATAAAAATCATCTCAAAACACCTTGGTATAATAGGAACCTTGATACATCTTTATTGCAGACCAAGATGCTCTGAGCCCAATACTAATAATATAAGGTTCCATACCTAAACATTACTGATTCTTGTTCAGGAGAAGGCCACATTATGCCTATATACTTTTCTTATGTATTATTAATAATGATTTTCTTACTGCAAAGCCTGCTCCATGGGTTCATAAGTTGCGGAAAGTAGCATAAGGCATGATGTCGCTCTTGATGTTTCTCAGTTTCTGATGATGTGAACTGACAGATATGTCGAAGATGATGTTATACAAAGCCACATCATCCTCATTCAGCCTCAAGATACACAAGAGGTCTCTCTCTCTCTTAACTACTGACTCAGAATAGGATTTTTTTCTGTGTATCATATATTTAGATTGCTCAATAAAAAAATTCAAAGAGATGAATAAAAAATACCTACATCATAATTAACAGCCATGAAGAGCAAAATAAAAATAATGCCTGACACACGCATGGAGCCATTACTAAAGGCCTGTAATTGCTTACCTCCTGATACTATTTACACCGAGTGCCAAGTTATTAGGCAGCAATGGTTTTTTGCCCTATCTCCAAAAGTATTACGAATATTTTAATTTCCTTCACCCACACGAGTGGGTTAGGGTAGAAGATTATTCTGTGAGAATTTTGTCCCATTCCATTCATGCAGTCAGAAGTTATAGCATTTATTAGAGGTTTTGGGTGTGCCAAGTTATTAGGTATAGTGGCATGATGCATTCAAATATAGACAAACGATAATGAAATCAAGGATGATAATGGCCTGAGTATATTCCTAATATTAATTTTGATAAATTTATTCCATATTCGTAAGCTTTCATGGCTTTAGTTTGAAGCAATCCACTTTATTCTGTACCATTGGAATACCATTGGATTCAGCTAAAATTCCACAAACAAAGCCTCTCCTGAATTGGAAATAAATCATTTTAGTAAAAACACTCCTCCGAATCTTATCTGATGCTATTCCAATGACACAGAATAAAGTACATCGCCTCCAACTGAAGGCATTAAAGCTTCCTAATATGGCATAACATTATTGAAATTAATGTAAGGAATATATCCAGGTCATTTTCAATTGAGATTTCAAAGTTTTTGTGTATGTTTTTAATACAACATGCAAATAAATGTACCTAATAACTTGGCACACCCGAAACCTTTAATATATGCCATAACTTCTGACTGCACTAACCGAACGGGACAAAATTTGCTCAGAATGATCTTCTGCCCTGACCCACTCTTGTGGGTGGAGGAAATAAAGATATCTGAAATACTTTCGGATTAATGGCGAAAAATCATAGCTGTCTGATAACTTGGGACTCGGTGTAGATGCAAATAGCCAGATTTTTGTTTTTCATATCAAACATCAAACAAACAGAAATATCGCATGAACTTTTGTGTTTATATAGTCCTAAATAATTATAATTCAAAACCTACATTGTTATCACTGATGTATTGTCCTTCCCATACCATTATCTGAAGTTATGTTTGTTGAATATTTAATGCAACAAAAGCATGTTACAGGAAACCCCAATGCCCATTTCTGGCATGGTAAAATATGAATCATGAAATGCAAAAAGCCTTGCTAAGTGGCATGATGGCACACTCAGGGCTTTTGGGAAAACAACATCAATTTGTGACACACTGCCATTCCCACCAATTATCTTATTTTTGGAATCGGGGCAACACAAACCCAGATACTGCATTCCCCATGCATATCTAATATATAGCAATTGATTGATTCTAACATTATTCCATGCGATTCTTCAACCCTTAGTTGGACTACATTCCAGGACAAGACCCATATTTTCAGTAATGTATGACCACTAGGACCTGGTTTGATCTCAGCATCTCATTGATAGGGGCAAATGGAATAAGACAACATGGCTATATGCAACAGCCTTGTCAAAACACCTCACTTGATGTGGTTTATAAAATGGCCGTATCATGTGTGGGATTAATTAATAATTTTGTTCACTTGTGGATAAATGCTCATTCTCACTTTACAACAAATCTGGAGATTGATAGATTAGGTCTTGTGACCATCAGAAGATCATAGCACGTCGGCTGTCTTTGCCTCCTTGCATGAAGGTACAAACATTCACAACATATCAGCTCAGACTGCATATATAAAAGCTAGAGGCTGACATACAACTTTATTTATCTATACATGAAATCATTACTCAATTATAGTCAGCCATGGGGATCTATTAAAGGGAAGTAATGAGATTTGTTGTGACGAGATATTGTATTATGATCCATTTGCCTTGATGCCAACAATTGTGAACACTACCGGAAAACAAAAGAGTCGTTACAGCAATAAAAGGACGGCTTGCAGCGGAACACCCCTTGGCAAAAAGGAAACTTACTGGGGTTAACTTGATATGGAACTGAGAATTAGAGAAGAAAGGGAAGCATTTGGGTACTTTTGAGATTTAGCATGCCACTAAATAAGGTAACAGTCAGGAAATAGTTTGTGGCCAAAACAAGGCATACAACTCTGCTCTGAAATTCTTCTGCTGCACGGACAGTTGAAGCCTGGCTGGTGTTGATTTAATCTTTAACCATTAGGAAACAAAGGACTGTACTGTCCAGAAGCCCTTGAAGCCTGCCTGATTGCAAAACTTTTCATGGGTCAGACTCTAAATTTACATGATTAGAATACTTGAAATCGAAGTATCTTCCTGGTCAATTCAAGTAATTTACTAGATTGCATTCTGATAGGATATTTTGACCCACTAGGTTTCCCTTTCGCAAACTTTCTGCAAAGTGTATGATATACATTCGCTTTATCTTCTGCTGAATAACTTCACTGTCATCTCATATTAACCTTTGGAAGCAAATATCTGAAGTTTGTACCTCGCCCCATACTCTTAAAGTACTTAACCTCATAATATTAAAGTACTTATGGAGTTACATGCAAACTTGATCGAGATGACAAGCCCCTGGGTCAATGAGACCTCGATGGGGAGATCTTGGCGTCAATATCCAAAGTAGCTTAGAAGCTACTATTTCGGAGATAGGGGTGGTCAGCCAGCCATGTTAGCCTGTGCTTGTTTGTGTTTATAGTTCAAATGAAATTATAACATCAAAATGATGCACAAGTGTTTTTTGAAGACACTTTCTCCTTTTATAATATTATTTTTATTGGAATAATTTTACAAGGATAAATTCAACCAGTAGGAGGAGGGAGAAGGGCAGAAGTTGGAGAGTGGAGAAAAGGGATGTAGAGGACGATTTAGAAAAGAGAAGAAGAGGAAGGAGGGAAAGGAGGAGAAAATAAGGAGAAAACGAGGAAGAGGATGAAGAACGAAATTCCTTTCATCTAAATCAATTATTTCTGATTAGATCTATGTTATCGCATTGTACAGCACTTGTCCTAAGTTGCAGAATACTATCTTATCGCCACTCAAAAATGCACTGTCTCTGAAGCTAAGTGTGCACTGTCTCTGAAGCTAAGTGTTTAGAATAACTATACAACAACCAAGAGACCTGTGGGTCATTTATAGAGCTCTTATACAACTACACTTGACAGCTGGTCAAAAGTCACAGAATGTTCTCTGAAAACAGGAGACTCTAAGCAGAAAGTCAATGCAGTGTACATTGTCTTATTGCATTATTTATATTTAGCAAATGTGTTCTTATTATATTTTACAATGTACACAGAACAGACAATATCTAATGTTAAGATTTTTTGTAATTTTTATTTTGGTTTAATCGAATGTTGCCTCCTCTCACAAAGGTAATAGGGTTTTATAATTATATCCTGCATTTTTGCACTGATTAGCCTTAATAGGACTGATGACGGTACAGAAGTAGCTGCTCACTTGGTTCAGTATGTTTAACAGGGTGAAACATCTGACTAACATGGGTTGCCCGCACCATCAATCAAACTCGGCTCCCGGTGCTTAGCAGCCCACCTTTCCACCAGTTGGTGCAAGTGAGTTTTATCTACCTTAAAGAGTAATAGTCAACTATACTTTCCTGAGGCTGTCAATTGAAAGAAATATATCTGTCGCATGAGAGCATCACTAATGCCAGATAGAAGTTGAAAAATATGTTCTATAATTCAAGTCAATTGCCACTCCAAGTCAACAGAAAAATGTTGGTTTTTTTACATAACAGCCCATAATAAAACTTTCCAATCACAAAGACACAGCTCAGCAATAATCTGGTCACACTCCTAAATGACAGCTTCAAACACATTGATGTACTATCACACTAGAATAAATCTGTTCTTGCTGGAATGAATTGGTATTCACTGAATTCCTTATAAAACAAAGGAGCAGAGCCCAAATATCAATCATTATCCACAGCAACACAACCATTATCCTGTTACTAAGGTTTATGATGTGGCTTCGTCAGTAAAGCTGGGAATACTGAGCAGCAATGGGATCCTTTTAGCCTTGTTATTTTTGTAGGATATTTTGCTTGTCCTGGTTAATCATTCAGATCTTATGTTTTATCAAAAAATAGTGCCTTGCGGATTGTGCTTGACCTTGTACAAAGATATTGACATTTCATCTAACTATAATTTTGCATCTATAAATTAATTTTAAGCGAAAAAAATATTCATAGAATTTTTCAATCACATTGAATTGTGTGCAGGAAATTAGCCTGCAGCTTTGCAGCAATTATTATATCATTACATGCTTTTTTCATATTAATATGCTCGATATATTCGTGTAATCCAAAGGTCTTTAATAACGACTCTTTATTGATTCACATGGCTTTCACAAAAGAACAATTCACCCTTTATAATTGCAGTTCCTAATTCGAATATTACATGTGAAGGTATTTTGTTTTGGAGCAATAGGGTAGTCGCAGCTAAAAGAACAATAGTGGGGATTAATGTCAGCATATTCAGCCTCTCTTTGAAAGACAATGGGACATTAGTGACTGGCTCCCTTGCTAATATCATGCTTCTGCTGTAATGCTGTCCAATTATCTCTCTGAACACAAAGCTATCATGTCATTTGTATTTTGATGTCCCGCTGTAAAAGGCATGGCCAGGAAGAACGAAACCAAGATCCCTCATGTTTGATCATCGCTTCCCTCACCCGCTTCTGACAGTCATTGTGTGTTTTCAGATTTAAATTCCATTCATGCAGCTTTTCCAGTCTCTTATGCAGTTTATATATCTGCCCAGGATTTTCTTGACGATTACTGGCTACATGGCTTTTAAAGCATTCAAATCAACGGAACTATTTCGGAAGGACATAAATAGATGATCAAGTAACTTCAAGCGTAATGTAAGACTTCAACAACAAATGAGACCAAATAAAATAACTTGTGCAAATCTCCAAAAGGGGAGATGTAGAAAGAATAGATAAACTTTAAAATGTGCTGTTTGCTCAAGACGAAATGTTTGGCAGAATCTTCATTCTTCAATCATCTCTTGCCTCATTGCCGTCCTTACAAGCTACGAATGTGCATAAATAGATGATGTAAAACACTAATCCTCCATCTATCTATCTCAGACTCAGGAATGGCAGGGATACGGACTTGATACTAATAAACAAAATTTATTGATATTTCATTGATGTTTACTCTAGCTATCATAAAGCAGCCTAATTTGATAAAGTATCCTTTCAGACCTGATTAATTAAGCTCCCTAATAACTGTTACATGACAATGAGCTTTTTGTTAAAATGTGAGTAAAACTTTTAATTACTCTCAAACATGAAGTGGTCCATTTTATTAACCACATCAAGTGAAGTAGTTTAACGAGGGTGTTGCATGTTGCCATGATGTTATCTAATTCAATTTGCTCCCTCTATGAGACGCTGAGATCTAAACAGGTCCTTGATCTATTCCCTGCTGATCAGGTAATTGATGAATTAATTGAATTAAAATGGTCATCATTTTATTTCTGCATCATAAATTCTTGCTGTTTTGTGAAGTCTTTAAAGTTAAAATAAAATTTATTAACTTGTATTTGATTTTCAACATTCAGGTTAAAGCAATGTTTCAAAGTTAACATTATTTTAGGTGCTGTTTCAGTGAAGAAATCCCAGCTTCTCATAAAGGGCAATAGATATAGTAGAAAATGTACATTGTTACTTGCATACCACTTATCACAGTTTGCTCCATGGTCGAAGTTTATTTGTAGATCCCCATGCATGCTTTGCATGGTTTAGCGGCTTCTCAGGTGTTGGCCCAAATCAAAGATGGAACTCAATTCTGTTGATATTGTCTGACGTTATGCCAGACGTTGCATTTTACTTAGTTCAGATCCTATGGACACTCTTGTTACCTCATCATTACATCTGCCTGTGGTAGCTTTTCTAGGAAGCTAGAATATTGTGACATTGATATACTTAGAAGTAACTTTTGTTGAAAACCGTCATACAGAAAATGTTATACGTTCTAGCCAGCTGTATCGACAGAAATACTATCCCTCACTCTTAAGCTTGATTTACTCTCAATAGACATTTTCCCCATGCTCCGCTGTCTCCAAACAGAGAAGAAAAGGCTGGTTCAAGTTTCAGGTACTATAGACCAGAGGGCAGTCAAGATTAGGCTTATACAATTGTGTGTGGTCTGGTAGTAGTTTTGTTTATATTAAAGCTATGTGGCTGGAAGACATTTACTTTTATTTGGAGATATTGTTTCTCTGAGTGCCAGCCTGCTAGACAAGGAAGAAATGCAATGTTGTACAGATATCATCCTTTTTTTCTCTCAGTCTGATAAATAAATGCAGAATCACTTCTTATAGGACTGGTGACAGAATTTTTTAATAATTTTGGACAATATATCAATGAATAATATTCGGTGCCTATTTGTAACTCGTGTGTTTTTATTGGTTCAATGAAAAATCGTCTAACAAGACCTTGGTATACTTGGAAGCTTGGTAAATCATTATTGCAGACCAACATGTTCTCAGCCGGATACTTATAATATAAGGTTCCATACTTAAGCATCACTGATTCTCGTTAAGGAGAAGGCCACTTTATGCCTATGTATCTTTCTTCTATTACTGATATTCTTACTGCAAAGTCTGCTGTGTGGGTTCATAAGTTGCGGAAAGTAGCACAAGGCATGATGTCGCTCTCGATGTTTCTCAGTTTCTGATGATGTGAACTGACTGATATGTTGAAGATGATGTTATACAAAGCCACATCATCCTCATTCAGCCTCAAGATACACAAGAGGTCTCTCTCTCTCTTGACTACTGACTCAGAATATGACTTTTTTTCTGTGTATAATATATTTAGCTCGCTCAATAAAAAAAATTCAAAGAGATGAATAAAAAATACCTACATCATAATTATCATGCCTCTGCATTTGCCATGAAGAGCAAAATAAAAATAATGCCTGACACACACATGGAGCCATTGCTGAAGGCCTGGAATTGCTTACCTCCTGATACTATTTGGATGCAAATAAGCAGATTTTTGTTTTTCATATTAAACATCATCCAAATAGAAAAATATCTCATGCGCTTTTGTGTTTATATGGGCCTAGATATAATTCACAAACCTACATTGTTAGCACTGATGCATTGTCCTTCCCATACCTACAAAAGCTAATTTCTGAAGCATAATGTTTGTTGAATATTTAATACAACAAAAGCATGTTACAGGAAACCCTAATGCCCATTTCTGCCATGTTAAAGTATGAATCATGAAATGCAAAAAAGCCTTGCTAAGTGGCATGATCATCCATGATGGCACACTCTGGGCTTTTGGAAAACAGCATCAATTTGTGACAAGCTGCCATTCTCACCTATTATCTATATTTTGGAACCAGGGCAGCACAAACCCAGATACTGCATTGCCCATGGATGTCGAAAATATATAGCAAGTTACACCTTGTACAGTAAGAGAAAGATAAGTACAGGTCATTCACCGCGGGATAGGAAATATGTGATTTATCAACCCAGGGCCTTAGCCTGAGATGCGAAAAGCACATACTGTTACCGATCCCATGGTGAATAACCGGCTTATACCATGAGACAAACATACTATCAGGTAAACATGGGATGGTAAGTGGAAAAAAAAGAATATGGGAATTATCGCCCTGATATACTTGCATGTGATTGGCTGACAGAGGTGTCAAATGGTATTGGCAAATGAAGCTGATAGGTAAATTGGAATGAACTGTTTTATTAAATTTGACTATATAAATCGTAACATAACAAATTGGGCTTTGACAAAGGCTTGTGTGATCATTGGTAGTGCATGATATAAGTGTCGTAAGAAATAAAATTGAAATGTCGATAATTTCAGTTATTGATTCAAGTCGATCAGATTTCTTTTTTTTAGCCTTCAAGCGATTCTATTGGACTGAAAAAGCGGGATTGAAAGATTCTATGTGATTAAAGCAGGCCACAGGCCACTTTTTTTTGGTCAGTCTTTGTTGTCTATCAAATAGCTGATCTTTGAACAAATTGTATGCCCAAAATCATTCACAGATAAAACCTATTTTAAATAATATAAAATAGAATGGTTTATTTAACACCTATTCCGCTGGATATGACCCGACTGGGGTTTGAACCTACGTCATCATGTGTAAAGGCAATAATGCTTACCACTGTACCAGAGAGCCACATATTTTATACTTCATCACATTCATTACAGCCAAACACTTCGATATAGAATTAGAGTGGACTGTGGCACTGTGAAAATGGCACTTTGTGTGTCATCATGCTGATGATTTGTCAAGATCAAACCCAATACTATGTTAATTTGATTGAAGGAGACTTATCCCACTTGTTCGTGACAGCCAAACGAAAGGATTATGCATTTGATTTTCACTCTTAAATCCGTTATGAGAAGTCAAATGGCTTTCTCTTGATCATGACTAATCAAACAGCCTCTATGTTTCCCATGTTGAAAGTAGAGAAGATGACACTTCATCGGCTATCATGAGTCACAAAGTGCCATTTTCACAGTGCTACAGTCCACTCTAATTCTATAACAAAGTGTTTGGCTGTAAAGCTGAGCCATACAAGGAAGAACACAGTCTAGTGATGAAGGAAAAGCTGACACTGACAGCCTTAATGAAAGCCATCTGACAATGCAGAGTGTATTGCAAATGTCGGACATGGCTGTTTGGATATAAATTGTCCAATTTAGAGAGCATTAAAATTCGCAATTAAAAGCTGAGGTATCTCATGGGAGATAATGTGTTTTTAATCTCTGCTGTCACACCAACACGGGCATGACTAAAGGAGGTTTACATGGATAGCGGCAATTAAAGCACAATTACGCCCAAGCATAATGAATGTGTTGCTTCATTAGAATAGATGGTAGATGGTGTATATTTGCATTTATTCCTCCTAAGTAAAATACTTGTGATTGACTGTTTAAAAATTCAGCTCACACGACAAGTGATAGTGTCTAATCCGAGGTACTATCAAATTCACAGATGATAGTTCCTGGCAGTGCGATACAAGTAATACAATTTTCAAAGTAGTGAAAAAAAGTCAGATGAAGCATGACAGATCAGCTTTAGGACAGTTTCGCTGAATTTTAAAGGCAGCGTTCATTATGACCTAACTACAATGTAGATACATGCCAGTTGAGATATTTCAGGCACTTCCTGTTAATCAGTCAGTTTTGATTAGACATCAAATCAAATTGTTGGCAGACTGTATATATAAGTTATCACTCCATAATGACAAATACGAATGCTCCATTCACTCTGTATGAGCTTGTGTCCTGTGATATTGAAGGCTCCTTAATATGAGCAACCAAGAGGTTGATATGAGATTCTAAAATTCCAGATCTGATACCAACCTTCTGAATCAAAAATACTCAGGATCCCTGGTCTTGTGTAAGGCATAAGAAATTTATATGTTAAAGCACCATATCACAATATTGCCACATCAAATCCTAATAGCTATGTAGAGTGCGCCTCAAAACACATGTACGGATACCGCTACACTGTACACCGTGTATGCCTGTGTCCTGCGATGTAATATGGTGATGATGGCCTCTTCAGCAGCCTGCGCCTCAAAGACAGAAAGAATGCAGCAGGCAGTTGATGCTGGGACAGCAAGTGAGGCACAACTGGTGCTAGGCTGCTGATGCTGCTGCAACTGTGAAATTGATGGAGTTATTGTCATCCCATGCAATTAACCAATCAATTAATTTGTCGAAGGAGCTCGCGGATTGAATTTGATTGATTTGGATAGCGACCCAATAGTGATATGGTTGTGGATTATTAGTGGAATATGACAGTGTGCATGACAAATTTTGCTTTCACTGGTTTATTATACTTTATATGACTGTGTGATATACAATTATATAGTTTTGAAAACACAGTTATTACTAAATTGTCTTCTTAATTGATTTGATTGGACAGGATTCTGAACCAGTAGTGATATGGTTGCCGATTATTAGTGACAGTCGAATATGACAAACTTTGTGTGGTTTATGTGACTATATGCGGTACGATTATATGGTTGACAAAAACTACATTACAAAATTGTTTGAATGGATTTGATAGCGAATCAGTAGTTATATAGCTATGGATTATTAGTGACACCGGTATATGACATTGTATTATGACAAATTTTGCATTGTACTGGTTTATATGACTGTGAGGTACAATATCATATAGTTTTTAAAAACGCAGCTAAACATAATTGTCTTCTCTATTGATTGGATTTGACTTGATAGTGAATAGGTCTTGGTATGGTTATGGATTATCACTGACAGTGGACTATAAAATTGTGTGTAAGAAACTTCCTATGTACTAGTTTTGTGACTGGTGTAAAGTGCAATATGTAATTATGAATATACAGATCTTAATAAATTGTCTTTTGGATTGAATTTGATTAGTCTGGAGAGCAAACCAGTGCAGATATTTGAAGTGACTGAGGAGTTCATGCTATATTTTACCTTATGAAGTGCTGGGTTAGAAGTACCTGTATGCAAATAAGGTGAATGTTTTGCTTGAATTTGATTGGTCTTCGATTAAAACAATAGTGAAAAAGGAATATTACAAACAAAGAAATGTTACACGATACAACATATTGCTATAAATTGCTATGCACAGATGCGGATGCATGTAGAACTATTTGACTTTCACAGATGGTCAGAATGGCATGCGCTATCTCGCAAGTCTGGGGTGTATTGGAATGTGTGAAGTCTAATGCATTGGAATCTATTCGCTTCTTGCAATTTCCTGTTTTATGATGGATGAACCAGAAAAAGCACAATAGGGAAAAAAAGGCATCGTGCTATATCAAATTGGATCACAATAGCGAAATAGAGGTAGAAATATATCAAAAAGGCAACTGAGAACCAAAGTGGATCAAAGTGATAAAGAACGCTCAATGTACATAAGCATTGTCTCTAATTGTATTTGTACTACAAAGCACTGGGAATGTACAATGCACCAGGGTCTAATGGATTAGTTGTTTTAGTGCTAAGTGGTCCTATTGAATTGGCAGTGGTTAACAAATGGATGCCAATTTGGATGTCAAGGCAAAGGCAGTGTAATTTCCATTGATGTATGTTAACCATACAAACTAACAATAACAATTAATCAAATGGGTACCTCAAGGATATATATGAATGGAGAAGTGGATGCATAGATTGCACTATGACTATGCCAATTGACCACTGGCCAAATTGACACTTTTACAAATACAAGGGTGGATATGTATTTGGGTATGGTGGTTTGATTTATGACTAACACAAATGCAATCCAACCATTGATGGCAATAACTACTAGATAATTACACTAGACATGATGCCTCATTTAAATGATGCAGTATAAAATTATATCACTTCTACACACAATATGTATATGTATATCAAAAATTGCATGATGGAAACTTATCTTTGATGATATACATATGGGCAGATCACACCAGTTACACACATATTCCTCTTTATGGATATGCACTAGTATGTTTACGTACAGTTGCACATGCATTATGCATCTAATGTACTGAGTAAACTTCTAATACATTTGGAATATATCAGTACATTGGGCAAAAATGTTTCTAATAATAGTCCACATATAGATGTATTGTTATTTATATGGATTCAAGAGCAGGTCATCAATATATATGGATCTTTGTACATGTTGGCATAGATGTAAACAAACAGAATTGGAGTGCATTGTCATGAGGATGTTTTTATGTTGTATACCACAATGGTGATTGGATGCATTTTTTTTGCACACTAAAATCCAACCACAATGGGTAAATGTCACAGCGTGACATTTAAGTTGTAGTTAAAATAGTAGAGATGCTTTCCGGTTAGATATTAATGCAACGCGGTTTCACCGGACAGTACTATGGAG
Organism: Platynereis dumerilii; assembly: GCA_026936325.1. Taxonomy (NCBI): domain Eukaryota; kingdom Metazoa; phylum Annelida; class Polychaeta; order Phyllodocida; family Nereididae; genus Platynereis; species Platynereis dumerilii. The sequence goes on along the minus strand of JAPTHN010000010.1, from coordinate 24,513,156 downwards.
AAGATACATGTTTGATATTGTATGTGGTTATCCAGCTATCAATAACTGTCAATGAGGAATGATTAAATTTCCTTGTTAAAGAAGTAAGAATTATTCTGCCAGGTGGTATTGCAAAAAATCAAAACAGCAAAAATAATGAATTTGTCATAAAGTGCTAAAGCGCAAGATGATTGGATAAGTTAATATTTGTGATATCATTCGCCGCAGGGGAAATTACCTATTGATAACGAAGTTCAGTCTGCATCGTTAAAAAAATGTTCAATATTTTATACTCAATTACCTGCTGAGGACACTTTCTTCACTGAACACGGTGTCACTATAAAATACAAGGGAGTTAAATGATATACTTGAATATTTAGTAATGTCATTATCTGGAGAGGAAATCAATATCTATCGTGTGGAATATTTGGCCGTATCACACCTACGGAATATCTGAAGATGTTAAATTGTTAATCTATATTTACAGTACATCAGTTGTGCATAATTTAATACCTTCAATAAACATTGATATCCTGTGTGAATCAATTAGTATTGCCTTCCATCACTATTACAAAAAAATTGTGTTACAAGTAGTCCAATATTAAGTGCAATAGTGTTGGACTTGAATATATTTTAAAAGTGGATTAAAATCCAAATATCTTCTTAACACCAGGATCAGTTACATGTATGTGATTGTGTGACTTTGGTTTTGAAAGATTTTGTGTAGACATTTGGATTACTAATTCCACAACAAATATTTATTGGACTCCTTAGATAATAAGTCGCTGAATTTCAGTTCTAGAAGCCAGACATTACACCGGCTTTCCATAAATCAAGACTCAAAAGATGTAATGTTACAGTCTACCATCATGACAAATTTTAAACATGCGACAGAAAGACCTTTCTAAGCTGTAATCAGCAACTTCTATGGAATACGAAATTAGTCCATTATCTTCATAGCATCGGAATTTTGTTTTTAGTAATTGCATGCAGAAATTTGGACTATCAATTTATTTTAAAAAATATTTATTTGGCTTCTTAAATAATTAGTTGTCAGATTTCAATTCATGAAGCTAGATATTACACACCATCTTTCCATCAATCAAGACTCAAACGCCATAATGTTATAGACTGCCATCATGTAAAGCCACGAATGAGCAAGATAACTTTGAAAGCCACCATCAATGACTTATATGCCGAACAAAATTAGTCCATTATCTTCCTGGCAACCAGTTACATGATTAAGTAATGTAATTACATAATTGCCAAATTCATGTGATATAAATCACCATTCATTAATGGGCATTCCTGTATCCACATTTAATCATCCAATTCCCTACATTTTGTAGGTCATATTTATGCGCAGAATTTCTCTATTGGACACATAAAAAAGTTCTTTGCATTGCATTTCTAACTATATCATTCCTGCAATTTTCATTATCAAAATATCATTAAATCTGCATGTTTTCCAACTTAACTTGTTATGATGCCTAAGGCATCATGTGCCCAAATATATCAATAACAATAAACGATACAGGATTCGCAGCACCGAAACACTTCCCTGAAGCCCTATACCGTCTCAATTTCAGCAACTATAATATAACACTACTCCAGAAGTATCTTATGTTCTGAGTTTTCAAAGTTTTAATGGTTATAAGGCTGAATTCTCAGCACGTTTAGTGGCCATCTGCCCGCCTGCTGTCACAGCCTTAACGGTGCTGTTGGGAACAGTTTCGTTGACAACAAAACTCATTTCAGGCCTGTTTAAGTTTTATGGATCTTAAATTCCACATCACATTTCCAAACTATTTTGACTCAGGAGTTTAACAAGGATTTTGAGTGAGTCTTCCATAGTTTATATTTTAATATTTCTGTGTGATATTCCATCAATGTCTATGCTTGAAATAGAACTTTGACCTCACTTACTGATATATCAGATTGTTCAAACCCCCATGCCACACTCCGATAGGCCTCTATTATTGGGATAAACAATACATCTGATTCTGAATTAGAGTGATGTTTTTCAGCATGAATAACATAGGAAATTAAATTCCATAAATTATTTATTGCATAAATGTACCTGAGACAGTTTGAATGTAAATGGCCGGATTATATTTGGAATAATTGCATCAAATTACACGGATAATGTTACAGAATGGTATCTCATGCAATTCTGCATGAATGTTAGTAAACTGCATTTGAAATATATATATGAAGTTTCATTAATACAGTGTAACGTGTTGATACACAATCAGTGGAATATACCTTGGATACACATTTGAGGAAAGTCCCTCGTGTGAGGGCTGCATTTACCACAATGTTGCCAGGAATGGAGGAGGAGGAAGAGAGGCAGGAGGACCTGACGCTGGGCCTCCTCCTTGACTCCTACCCTCAGGTAAGAGTAGAATATATTTCCTTACAATATGTACTGATTGTACTCACATGTGTGTAGTGACTGACCGGTACAAGTCAGAGGCTGTCTAGTCCAGGGTAGAGGCATCCCGGTCCAGAGCGGCGATGGTCTGGTCAAGGGATGTGGCGTCCCATATACCGGTCCACATCGAATCTTGATTTACTATGTTCCAATTCTTTCATATTAGAAATAAGATGTCTCATTGTATAGCCATGGACATTGTTCAAATATCACTTTATCTTCGGTTTATCAGACTATTTCATATTTGTTTTTTTTTATAATTTACATATATAGACGAAAACCAAATCTATACCATATGTTCCTCTGAGCTCTTCACCTAAAAATACATCGTCTTGATCACACAGAATTCTAAATGAGTAGCGACATGCTTACAACATCTCGCAATGTTGCTAATAGACGGAGTAAACCAGATTTAGCTTCTGGCTGTTCAGATGTTTCTAATTTGTCTAATTTGTTACAAACATGCCGAAACTAAAAGGTTTTAAGTAATCCATAAGTTTCTTAGAAGTTTTAAAGTCAGAATCTTAAAACTTTAAAGAACATGTCTTTAATTTAGCTAAATGCACTGAAAATCTATTAGCACATGTAGTAGCTTACCCGAAGTAGAGATTAAAATCTTAGAGTAAAATTACATGGATTTACGAAGAATTCGGGATTTTATAAGAGTTTCAAATTTCATGATGCAGAAGACATTAAAGGCTATTAATGTGATATTAAATTTCCTGTAGTTTCGGCATAATCTGAACTAACTAAATATTGCAGATGTTCATAGGGTGCAGTAATTTTACTGAAAGATGATCACCACAATCTTCCTAGACTGTATTTATTTCTTCCATCTAGTAGACGCCTGCAGTCAAAAGCAGAACACTCTGAAGAATAAATTGAATATAAAAAACCCTGATTGGTTTTTGAGCTTGTCCTCCATATCATTCTAATTTGGTTTGTGGAAATACCATCCAGCTTTATTGTCATGAATGAAACAAGGTTTTTGGGAAAACCAATCTTCCATGTAAAAACACTATTCGCTACTTCAAAAAATATATTTTGTCCCTACATTTTAAGAGTGTAGAAACCCTATTCTGATTGGGCCAGTGTATACAAATCAAATTTCCTTCCTTCCCTGTCAGCATGCCTCGGCGGTCCAACCGCGGCCCAGCGTCAGTGCGATGTCAGCAGAGACGGACCAGCTTCGGGCCGACGTTGGACCGCCGAGGCATGCTGATAGGGAATTGTAGGGCCCAAGAGGATAATGTATTATCTTTCTGCCTATAACATGCTGTTGCTCTCCAACACACAATTGAATTTTCTCTGGAAAATGACAACCTTCGTTGAATGCTGAGGCTTGTGATCATTATCTGACCATTATCTGACCAAATGTCTACAATTTACACCTTTCACAGACTGTTAAAAACTCAGGTTACAGCATTAAGCGCAGTACCACAACAGTAGAGTAAAATATGAATGTTGTGGGACCTTTTATAACAGTGGAGTGTTCCTGATTGTTTGATGCAAATATAAGATGTCTGCTTTTCCTTTGACCATGCAGGTCTCGAGAGCCGAAAAAGATGTTGAGTTTCTGGTGACAATATCAGGGAAATACTATCCAAGCCACTGCATGGATAATTGGATAACTTACAAACTTACACCAAAAATGTAAGGCGTATCATGATATTATGATGAAAGAAACTGAGGCAAATATATAATACATCCGCTTCGAAAAACTGAATATGTCCCATAATTGCTTTTGTATCTCATATATACATGTGAGGATTCCTAATGCAAGTGTGGACTGGTAAACAGACATATTTTTTGGAGAACAAAATTATGTTACAAGATACCAATCTCTTGGGATACGTTGCTGCATACACATTTCATACCTAATCTAATTTTTTTATACGATTAAGTGTTATGATCAGCGTTTCTTCCCGCTGTTGTGAGGCAGTTTTTGTCTTCAGAAGAGGCGTTTTGAATTCATTCAATATGTTATGTTTTGAATGTTTTGTAATGAGATTCCATACAGAATATGAATTATAAATGTATGTTAAAGAAAGATATGAGAATGTCTGGAGGTTCAGTGTGTGTTTGTTTCACAGTGCAGTGTGCAACCATGGGGAGCGGATGGTTTCTTTTTGCATTATATATATATTCTTGACAATATTACCAGATGGTAGTGCAGCCCTCAGAAGCAATCGGTTTACTTGGTCAGGTGCCTGAGACCAAAATAATGATGAGATGATAGGCAGCTTGAAGTTCCACTACTATTGTTCTTCTTTGTGGTGTATAGAGGGAAAGGAAAAAAGCAGCACCCATTAGAAGTCTCATCTGGATGACATCAAGCTGGCTGATATTCATTTATATATGCATGTGTACAAATGCTAAGGCCCCGATTCATTTTAAAGCCTCCGTTACACCCAAGAACCACTTTGTGTGGCAAGACAGACGAGTCTTTGTGTGGTGATGGCGTTTTTCAGCCATATTCTTATGTAGACAAATGTGTGTCTGAATCAGACAATATTTCATTTGTAGACAAAAAGGCATCTTTCAGTGCTTAGAGTGCTATAGATGTGGTTTCACGTATACATGCCCAGATTTGGTAGACCTGGCCCAGTGACCCAGGTACATGCACAGAAGAAGAGAAGAAAAACTGTTGTAACAAATTATCAGGATGGCATTATTTGGGTTTTATGTGCTTTTACTGCAGAGCAATTATGCTCGGTTTTTATTGTATTTTTCAGAACCTTGGCAGAGATCTGATACTCTCACTAACAACCTGGAGTAGATGTCTTTTTTCACCTCTATCTCATTTGCTGTTAGGTTGAAAGGACCTTCAAATAAGCCTTGGATCTTGGAGAGCTATTGGCTGCTTAGAAAAATATTATTATAAGCACGATGTCCCAAGGTGATCAATGAGCCATTGAACTGGCTATGCTTGCCAAATACTTCATTATCGCTCAGCAATTGATATTTGGTTGCATTAAATCAATATGGTCTGCCATGTTACTACCCACCTTCCTAATTGCTAATAACCCAATAATGGCCAATTTATTGGGTTCTTGTAATTTCACGCTGCAGGGGGTTAGAGTATAGACATCTACAGCTATGTGTAAAAGTTTGGAGGCCATATTTTCGGAATTATCGATAAATCTACGCTATGGAAAAATAACTTTTACATGTGTATGTTATTTACCAGCGAACTGAAAGGAATAAGATAATTCATATATCAATTTTCATCTTCCAATATAATACGTGATGGTATTCGTTTGATACAACTATACTGGGTCATTGAAGTGTGTTTCCCTGGTGAAGTGTTATTTATTTGATATCTATGTGTAGTTTATAAAAAAATTAGTTTATTTTGCATAAATAAAGCAGTCCTTGTCAAGTCTCTTTTACCAGTTGCACAAATCAATGTTAACTTTGTAACATCTAGTAAAATAATAATGTTTGTTTTGATCATTTTTAATGTACTTGCTCTCCAGATTTAAGTAACTTCAGTACAGTATTGAATTACTTCCAAAAGTTTCATAGTAATGCCAAGTTCTCTCTTTTCATTTCACAAGTGTTGTTTCCTTTGATATCACATGCTGGCATGAAATAAGAGAGTTATTTGGCAAAGGATGCTTGCGCTTATTGATTTTTTATTTCTAAACAATGTGTTACAACATTGCTTAGAAACTCTCCGATAATAACATGATATCGTATATAGTGTTCTGCAAATGTCACCATCTTGTTTCAGCAGACGACCTTGTGATTCAGAGATTTTTCTGTCTGAAGTGTAACACTCTGTAATAATTGTGAGTTGTCGTCGATTTAGTAACTGGATTTTCTCTTTGTGGTAATTTGATGGTCTGTGACAAGGCATTTTAACTTGATATGAGCATATGAAAAAAGTGCTACTTCGTTTACATATGTTTAAAAAAGGAGAAAAGGGACTTAATTTCCACCAGTCCCAATGTCTCAATTACGTTCTGTTTTGTTGTAGGCCTACACAGTGTTTTGTCCTACATGCAGAAAAAACACCTGAGTTATAGGTTGAATATGGCACATTAAAGGGGCATGGTTTCTGGTACTAGTGTCTTGAAATGCATATTGTCATAACTTCATTTTCTTCCAAAGCACAGCTTTAAATTTTTTCTGCATTATCATTATTCTGCCTTGCGAGTAACAATGACTTGTCTGAGGACTGCACATTCAAAAAATTCTGTTTTCATTGTTACAAGATATCTGTTCCATCGTGTTTTACAGAATAATGTATTTTCACCAGTGATAGCATGTTTGAAGGGCATTTGAATATATCGAATAAATCATGCTTGCGTTGCATGATAGAAATTATAGGTTTTTCTAAATGTGTTCATTAATATTTCAAGAATTGTAAGCATGAGATATAAAATTCTGTCACACAATAAACCGATATGTGGATATTATATATGGGATAATGGGTTTCAATACTAGTTACAAAAGCTATATGAGCCATAAAATTATTTTTCTACAGTAGTAAAAAGCTATATTAACCATAAAATTCAGTATATGTAGTAATAAAATATATTGCGAATTTTAGGGTGCATACATTTTTTGCATAAGATTCATATGAATGTGATTCACTAAATGCTGCCACCATCATTAAGTGGCAAAATCCAGTGTCTCCAACAACTTCAAAAGTTGCCAATTAGGATTTTTTTTTTCACACCGTATTTCTTTTTTTTTGGAAAACTTAACATCACCTATAGATCACCAATTAAGCCTGCCACCTCATGAAATTTCCATGCGACAAAAATAACTGTCAGGTGACCTTCTAAAAACCATAATGATGGTGTTTGGAAATCAATAGCAACATAGTTATTGATATGTTGTCCATATATCGATGTGGTTTCATGGCAGCCTGCTACAATCACATAGATTTCTATAGCAGAATGGAACACTGCCTATTGACCAATTAAGCTACATTTAGGAGCAACCATTTTTTATATGTCACTTCAAAAAAATGTTGTAGCAAATGTTATGGCAATAGAAATTTGTGATACAACTGCAGGCAGAACCAACTTGTGTAATTACATTTCTGAAAGTGCCCCCGCAGGTCTCGGGCCTCCTCGTGGCGGTGGGTGGTAACACTAAGGTGAAGACCTCTATCCTTAGTGGCCAACATGAGACAGTGCGCAAGCTCACGTCTCCCCGACGGAAATGGGGCAACCTGTTTGCCGTGGGTTGCGACCCGTGTTGGAGGATGAAGGGGTCCTGGCGGTTGAGTTGGGTGGGACTAAGTTGGCCCCTCCCATACAATACACTACTTTGGCCTGGATTTCTCCCAGACGGGAGGCTGGATTGGCCCAGTCCAGTCAATCGGCTTGTCATGTTGCCAATAGGTCCCTGTCTTATTGGCCATGGCTGATGGGTCAATCAAGGAAGGTTACGAAACGGATATTTGCCTGCCATGATTATTAATTATCATGATTGAGGCTATATCGCCGACTTAGCTTTCTACGAGTATATCCTTCTTGTATCCCTGGAACTGGGTACTGGGCACAGCCCTACCCATACTAGTCTCCCCTTGTTGGGCTCCGTGGTGGGTGGGGAGCAGAAAGGATGAACTACTCAATTTGATATGGAAACTTCTTCTCTAAACATCTGTCACTATCAAGTCATCAAGGCAACAGAGGGCACTCTTAGCCAGGTATCATCTTACATCATAAACAAGACGATCAACAATCTCATAGGCAGACCTGACAGCATCAAACGGCTGCAGGATGGATCAATCTTGATTCACACTAGCAATGACGACAAATCTATGAAGCTACATGAGTTGAAAATGTTAGCGGGAAAAAATGTTCTGGTGCAACCACACCAAACTCTCAACTCTTGTAAAGGTGTAGTTAGCTCAACAGAGAGCAGGACTTGCAGCGATGAGGAACTAAAACAGTTCTTTGCTGAGGAGACAAAGGTGATTGACTTTAAGCGACTTGGCAAAAAGGACAAGAATGAGCTCCTCGTCTTAACTTTTCAAGGTACCACTGTGCCAAGCTCGGTGTGGGTAACCTTCGAGTTATGTAAGGTACGGCCTTACATTCCCAATCCCCGCCGCTGCTATCATTGTCAACGATTCGGCCACTTGAGTAAGTGGTGCAGGCATGAAGAACTGTGTGGCCATTGTGGTGCTGAGGACCACACACACTCAAAGGAGGATCCTTGCACGGCTGCCCATTCTGTGTTAATTGTAAAGGGGCTCATCCATCCTATAGCAAGACCTGCCAGGAATGGATCCGCCAGAAAGAAATATGCAAACTCAAGACAACCAAGGCAGTATCCTTCCCAGAGGCGAGACGACTCGTGGAGCAGAATTCGGGCATCCCGAGTTATGCGAAGGTGGCGGGATACCCTGCTCCCAAGCCGCATGATTCGCCAAGGAGAAGGCTACAACTAGACGAAAATTTCATCAACAGAAGCCACCAACAAAGGATAGAAAGCAGCTCCCAAGATGTAAATGAAACTGCCACTCAACAACAAGCAGACTCGCGCCAAAAATCGGGTGATTCAAATCCAGGACCTAGTCAAGCTATGGCCGAATCACCCCCAATGAGACCTCCTAGAAATGACGCAGGAAAATCACGGAAAAGATCTTCTGAAAAGAGACCAGAGAACACACTCCAAACATCATCAAATTCTCCCACATCGACATCTCCTGCTAGGAAGAAACAAACATCATTGCCATCCCTAGCACAAAAACTATTCAAACCTTCCCTCAAACGGGACTTTGCCAAACCCACTAAACATCACCCCACAAACAAATAATGGAAACCATCATTCAATGGAACTGTCGGGGCTTCAGAGCCAACCTGGATGAAGTGAACATCCTGGCTACAGATCTTCATCCTGCCATCTTCTGTTTGCAGGAGACGTATCTGAAGTCCACCGACAGTCCAAGACTTAGAAATTATACGTTTCATAACTGTTATAATGTTGCAAATCAGGATAGAGCCTCTGGTGGCTCCTCTATTCTGATCAGAGATGATATTATCCATTCTTCAGTCAATTTAGAAACCAACCTCCAGGCGGTTGCAATCCGCATATCATCCCATAAGACATTCACCATCTGTTCTTTATATATTCCACCAAGTCACCATTTAACAATTCATGAATTAAACCATCTTTACGAGCAATTGCCATCACCATGTCTTTTACTTGGGGATTTTAATGGGCATCACCCTATGTGGGGGGGTTCCCAAACAAATAACAAAGGGTTCACAATTGAAGACTTTCTTTCATCGAATGATCTGTGTGTCTTCAATGACGGAACATTCACATATCTTCACCCTGGTCATGGGACATACAGTCCCATAGACCTTAGTATAAGTGATCCTGCACTTTTCTTAGACTTCAATTGGTATGTATTAAATGACTGCCATGGTAGTGATCATTTTCCTATCATTCTTGAATCTACATCTAGCTCTTCCATACCAAACCACCCTAGGTGGAAATTAGACAAGGCTGATTGGGACCTCTACCTTAAATTAGCGTCTAATCTTATAAAAAATCCTTCATATATAAATGATGATTCCCCTGTTGAAAAGTTCACTAAAGATATCATTGCCATCGCGAATTTATCCATACCAAAAACAAAAGGAGGTAGTAGAAAACAAACAAGACCTTGGTACGATGCAGAGGTTAAAGAGGCCATTAAAAACAGAAAAAAAGCTCTTAGAACTTTCAACACCAGGCCAACAACGGAAAACCTTGAGAGTTTCCGTATTATTAGAGCTAAAACTAGACGCCTGATTAGACAAAAAAAGAGGACAACATGGCAAAATTACATCTCAAAGTTAAACGAAAGAACCCCATCAGCCAAAGTATGGGAAATGATTAAAAAAATCCAAGGCAAAGCAACATCATCTAAAATCAGTCACCTCATCATCAATGGTGAAGAATATTCATCAGCAGATCATATAGCAAATAAGCTTGCTGAAAAGTTCTCTTTTAATTCTTCTTCGGAAAATTATTCTCCTGACTTTCAGCGGTTTAAAGCTCAGGCAGAACGTCTTTGTTTGAATCTACAATCAAATAATCTAGAAGAATATAATAGTCCTCTTACAATGGAAGAGCTAATTGGAGCTCTTCAAAAAGCCGAGTGGGATCCACTCATTCCAATGAGTACCCCCAAGAAATGGGTGTTCCTCAGGGAAGTATATTATCTCCCACTTGTTTTAATGTTAAAATTAACAGCATTGTTAAAGCCATTCAAGAAAATGTTATGTCCTCACTTTATGTGGATGACTTTCTTATTGCTCTTAAATCCAAACAAATGTCTACCATAGAGAGACAATTACAGCAAAGCCTTAACAGACTGCATAAATGGTCTCAAGAAAATGGTTTTAAATTTTCAAAGGCAAAAACAGTCTGTATGCATTTCTGCCATCTTCGAACTCTCCATCCAGAGCCATCACTTAAAATTGACAATTGCGCGATCAAAGTAGTAAATGCTACGAAGTTCCTAGGAGTCACGTTTGACTCAAAACTGTCTTTCATTCCCCACATTACATCACTTAAGGCAAAGTACCTAAAATCTCTAAACATACTGAAGGTTGTGAGCAGATTGAATTGGGGAGGTGACACCACTGTCCTTCTTCGGCTCTATCGGTCAGTCACCCGATCCCGCTTAGACTACGGCTGTATTGTCTATGGATCGGCACGACCTTCTTATCTTCGTTGCCTTAACACAGTTCATGATCAAGGTCTACGACTGAGTCTTGGTGCATTCCGGACGTCGCCAGTGGAGAGTTTGTATGTTCTTGCTAAAGAACCACCTTTGTCACTGCGACGTCTAAAACTGTCTCTTCAATACACGGTCAAATTGGCTGCCAACCCGACAAACCCTGCATATTCAATTGTCTTTTATCCCAACTTCATAGAACGGTATGACAATCGACCGAATGCAATACGGCCACTAGGACTGAGGATGAGGCCTCACCTTGAAACAGCAGGAATTGATGCATTTTTTATTTCTGAAAACAGGGTTCCACACATTCCTTATTGGAATATGAAAAATCCTGTTATTAACTTAGAATTAGAAAAATTTAAAAAGGCAGATACGGATCCCATTGAATATCAAACTAGGTTTCAGGACATCAAACTGAAACATCATGATCACAAATTCTTATATACAGATGGTTCCAAAGACGGAAACCGAACTGCTTAAATGCAGTTACTTCCTGTAAGGCAAATCTATATAGTGAGCGCATCCCCAATGAATGCTCAATCTACACAGCTGAGCTGCTAGCAATCTATCAAGCTGTCTGGCTTGCGGGAAAGTCTGAGAAAGACAAATTTGTAGTCTGTTCTGACTCTAAGTCAGCAATTCAAGCTCTTGCAGGTAAACAGATGGATCATCCCATTCTTCAGGATATACTTATGCTTCTATCAGGTATAGAAGACAAAGAGATTATCTTCTGTTGGATTCCAAGTCATGTGGATATTGCCGGAAACGAAAGGGCAGACACGGTGGCCAAAAAAGCCCTCTCGAAGGATAGAAGTGATGATACAATTCCATACACAGATCTGCGTCCGGTTATTAATGAATACATCCAATCTGGATGGCAAGTTATGTGGAACGCATGCGAGAATAACAACCTTAGAAGCATATTACCTAGAATCAAAGAGGTAAAAGTGTTAAAGCCAGAACACGGAGGGATCAGGTTGTGATTCACAGATGTCTTATTGGACATTCACGACTAACCCACTCTCATCTTCTACTGGGAAATCCAGCTCCAATATGTGATAACTGCCAATGCCCTCTTACAATTAAGCACATATTAAAAGACTGTAGAGACTTTCAACGACAAAGAGACACACTTCTCCCAACAAATCCACTCCAATTTCTTACACACAGACCAGAAAACATAATTACATATTTGCATCAAACACAGACATATTACAAAATATGAGGAAAAATTACAAAGACATATAAAATTCTAGCCTGCCTCGATATAGCCCATTAAGGTGCTGCAGAGGCGTAAAACACAAACACACACACACACACATTTCTGAAAGTGGAGAAAAATTTTTATCAAACTTCTAAATTTCAAAAATGTCTCCAAATGAAACACCAACAATTATCAATTCTATTCTGAAGACGTCAGTGATGATATTTCAAATAGTGGGATTAAGTTACCTTTCTTTAAATTTGAATCAATAATCATGCAATGTTCCCAATCTTACATTATATATCCCAAGGAGAGAATTCAACCCCACTAAAGAGCTCTTCATGACTACAGAAAAGTGAAATAGTCCAGAAATGTAGGTGTTTGGCTTCTAACTATATCTTTAGTCGATCCTGAATATTTGTAATGTAGCAGATTAATATTCATTTTAGGAAATTTCACTGCCGTGAATCTACGTACAGCATAGGTCCACAGATATTCATTCCTATAATACAGTGATCCATGCATTTTAAGACTGGTCCTTCTGTAGTCATGAAGTGGTCTCTCATCAGAGTATAGTGTTTCTTGTGACAGTAAGAAAGCAGATACATATGGCAGGGCAATCTTATAGCACAAGATCTTTTAACACAAGGACTGCTTGTATTCCACTAAAACACGACCACAGATACAACTTTTCCTGTCTGGAAACTATAGGTCCATTTTCTATTCCATATCGAACCACTTTCTTTCGACATTTTCTTGGCCATTTTCTTTAGCTATTTTCCGCAAGAGCAAGTAGCTGCTGTTTTCTTATATAGGAGAATGACATCCCGGAGAACTGTGGCTAGATGCAATTTTTGGGACAACAGACTTACAGGGGGAGTTCCATCAAATTACTGGGGTCAATTACATTGGCCCGGTCGTGTGAAAGAAGGGGAAGGACCGTTTAGTATTCCTCAGAGCTGTCCCTAACTTAGATGCAGACCAAACTAGATCATTCTGCCGTATTAGATGTACATTGTCAGGAGTGTGTCTGTTATCTGGAGGTTTACCACTGTAAGAATATATAATGTATGTTAGTGTTTGTCTGGGCGTTTTTTTGTGAGTATTGTTCCTTCTGAATAGAAAAATTGTGTTCTAGGATGATTGTAAATTTGTTTAACTTACTTCGAATGGTGTTGGTGTGGTTTTGAGATATCCATGTTTTAAGCTTTCTCCTCACAAAGATGTGTACTGACACAGTTATGTTCAACGGTAAAGATTCTAAGTTTAAACAATGGCTCAATAGTGATGAACAACACAAAAAATCACCAATGACGCTCAGCAGCTCAGCTTCGATTGAATAGGTCCAGATATGGAAGCACTGTACCTACATGTATAACTTACTATAAGGGATTAGTTACATGTTCATTTGTTGTTTCCACAGCCTGACAACTTCCTAGAGGACCTTGAAAGAAAATAAACTGGAAAAGGATGCAAAGAGCTAGAGCATGCTACTTTTAGGAGCACAATGACATGTTCCACATATGGCTCCCTCTATATTTCCATTATAACTCAGCATTTGATATCAAAGTTTCTAGCATTCATTGTCATGTGCATTACAATTTTGTTGACTGAACTATATCCTCTTCAGGCTCTGGCACAAATATGTATATATAAACGACAGAGCAGATAAGGCCAAGTTTTGCCAGTACAAATTGTACAATGCACATGTATATCCATGAAGATAACTCTATTCACTTTGCAATGAAGTAAATTTGCGTTATTTTCATACAAAAAAGCCATTAAAACTATACTTGAACGCCACTTTTTAAGGATTTTATACTGCTTAGATGGTATGAAAATTTATGGTTTTGTACTTGCAATCTTGCATAATAATGAACCTCTGTATATGAACAGCATAAGAGAGACAGACATTAAAGAGGGTATGATGGATTTCTCTTTCTTTTTATTGGGAATTCATGTTGCATTTATTCACATTAAATACCATAGATGTGATTTAGGGTGCATCTGAGGATCCTATGAATTTATTATGGCATAATGTGTCATAGTTACGCAATAGATTGAATGAGATGATTTATCTATGGAGAGATTTATTTTGTTGTGTGTTACTTTGCTTAACTTCGGAAGCCTGGTCTTTTTAAGATATGATCAAACTACTGCAAGAGGCTGATGTAATGATATGAAGGCTTGCTTTAATTCAAGGTCCAAATTTCTTTATTCGAGAACTTCTAACTTCTGGGGACTATACACAAAGGTTCGTTCTGGTTGCGATGAAACTGTCAAAAATGTTGCTTAAAATTTATATTTATTCAATGTTCTCAATAGCTGCAACAACCTGGAAATAGTAGTACAATTTGAGAAACCAGCAGGCCAAATACGATATACATGTATTTGTATGTTACCTTGTTCTCATTGTCTCACTGCAGCACTGAGCACAGAAACCGGGACTTTGCCCAAAAGAATAGGTCTTTCAGGGACTAACTTAAAGTGAAAGAATAGGTCTTTTAGCGAATTAAAGCTTAAGGTTGATGAAAATATTTTCGGAAATTATCATACTTCAACAAACAACACTTCAGACTTCCAGATTTAACAGTACTTTTAAATCAGCCCTATCTCGCCACCAGTTTAAAACCCCCTCATAAAACCCCCAAACTCTTCTTGATATAAAATGCCTTTATATCACATTCACAGCAACTAAGCACCATTTGTGAGGCAATTTCAGTATTCCACTCAGATATTATTGGATTTGGTGCAGAAACCTCAAGATAATACAGTATTTTCCCAAGGGCCGAGTATTAGCATCAGATAGGATAGCGATCCCATTGTGAACTGCACATGTAGTACAATTGTACATTGTACAAGATATAACCATTGATATTGAACCTCTAGAGACCTAATGGTATAATTCCTTGGTGGATGTAGAATGGAAACACTAAATGTGACACACTGATAAAATGATAAAATGATATAAACGTAGCACATATGAACTTAGTGATATACAGTTGCTCTTGAAAGTAACTTTACCCCTCAGTGATTCATCATTGAATTCCATATTAAATGTCACTCTTGGTATAATTTGACTAGCACTGATTTAACAAGAATCATTGACACAATGTTTGTATCATACCATCTGGGTTCCCTGCTACACCTTCTGCATAGTCATTGAGTTTGCATTAGGGGTTGTTGATCCATATACAATGTAGGCGACTTTCTCACAAAAGTAAGATTACTCCAAGGCCAATGATATTCCAATGGAGCAGTATAAAAACAATAAATGTGTAAAAATATAAATAAAAAAAACATGCTGCTCAGCCTTCATGGGCATGCTGGGCTTCCAATCGCTGGGTGCGGGGTTCAAACCCGTCACTGGCTGGGTGTCTATGACTTTTGTTGGACAGCAGTTTCAATCATTCTTCACTTCATTTTTGTGTCCTCCTCCTATTCCAATTAGCCTAAAATGTGCATAAATACAGGCTATACAGTATACAGTCATACATGATCATCCTTCTTTCAACCACCTTCCCTTTTCATAAATTTACCCTGCTAACTTATAGGCCTGCACTATACATACTTATCATCTGATTTATTTGCCTTTTCTACATTTTCCTGCGCCTTGTGAGCAGCTTTCTTACCACTTCCAACTTTTGCCACTCTGTCTTTCTCAGCCTGCCCGAATACAAACCAGCAGAGCTCCCAGCTGTCAAGGGGATTTCCCTAACTCCTTGATGTATATAAGCACCTCCTGTGCCAGCAGATACCGTTACCAGGCATTGGCTAGAATGAGAAATCTTGTATACCTTCATTGGCATAGAGTCTGCTTTGACACTGTGACTGCGAATTGAGAAGGGATGAAATGTGGCAGCTCGGTTGCTGAAGTGGGGTCTCCTTTAATTATTGCCTGAATAAATGATGCAGTGCAAATAAGGGTAGAGGGTTCACAGCTTCTGGCCCAATTTGGTCCAATTTAGGTTCTATAACCACAAGTTAAGTAACAAAGACTTAATGATTGTGGCGAAATGAAAATATTCCAGTCAATTTGCAATCTACTAAATATTGAATGATTTATCTTATAACATGTGCACTGTACTTGTATCGTCCCATACTTTTTTTAGATTAGTGAATGCATATACCTTAACAACCTTTTAAATATAGGGATGTACTTTGTCACCGTTACTATTTAATATCTATGTAAACAGCTTTATTGAAAAAGTAGAAAATGCGGACATTGGAATTGATGTTGGTAGCAATAAGCTCTCTGTGTTATTGTATGCGGATGATATTGTTATATTGTCAGACTCACAGGATAAATTGCAAAAAGGTATAGATGTCTTATATGAATGGTGCCAATCTAAACATATGATGGTAAATGTTGAAAAGTCTAAGATAGTACATTTTAGAAAGGGGCCAAGTGTTGCCCAATGTGAAGGTCCATTTACCTATGGTCAATCTGAATTAGAAATAGTCCAGCAGTACAAATACTTAGGTCTTGTAATGACTGAGTTTCTAGACTACAAAATCACTGCAAAAAAGTAGCCTTAGCTGCCCATAGGGCTCTGGGTGTTGTTATAGCCAAGGGTAAAGCGTTAGGTGGCCTACCATATCATGTGTACTCGAAGCTATATGATTCATTGGTACAACCCATTATTGACTATGGAGCCTCAGTATGGGGAGTTAAAAGCTACAACTGTATAGCTGCAGTGCAGAATAGGGCAATGAGGTTCTTCTTAGGTGTTGGTAAAAGAACTCCAATAGCAGCTATGGAAGGAGATATGGGATGGAATAGTCCAGAGTATAGACAATGGTTATGTGTTATAAGACAGTGGTGTAGATTTCTTTGTATGGAGGAAGACAGAATTAACAAAAGTGTATTCCGGTGGTCTGTTGATATGTGTAATAGAAAGAAGACAAGCTATTACTATGTGAAAAGGTTCCTTACACAGGTAGATCTGTATGAATTATGTAACATCGAGAATAGGATAAAATATCATAATGTCAAAAGGTCAGTTAAAATTAATTTGTCTATGTATTATGAGAGGCTGTGGTTAGATAAATTAAATAGAGTTAATGCTGTAAATGGAAGTGGTCGGAATAAACTCCGTACCTATAGGAAATTTAAAAGAGAATTCTCAACTGAAGCATATGTTTTGATTGTTAACAGGAAGCAGAGGCAAGCATTTGCCAAGTTTAGGTGTGGGGTTGCACCAATCCGAATTGAAACGGGTCGTTTCGTCGGAGAGGCACTAGATGAGCGAATATGTAAAATCTGTAACAATGGAGAGGTAGAAGATGAGGAACATTGCCTAATACGTTGTAACAAATACCAGGAGGTTAGAAGTCAGCTATTTGTTGCTGCAGTTAGAATTTATTCAGATTTCAATTCTCTAAGTGATGAGCAAAAATTTGTATTCCTTATGAGTCAACAAGAATTAGCCGACACCGTCTCAAGAGCCTGCCTTGAAATTTTAAGGTTGAGATCAAAGGAAGTGTACTCTACTAGTTGATTTTTAGCCTGGTGTCTGTACAGTGTGTACACATTTTTATCATGTTAACTAGTCAATCGTTTTTAATCTGTTTTTAATCTGCTTTTAATATAACTAGTCACTCTGTTTTTAATTTATGTTTTAATGGTCAATCTAGTCTCTCATAATTCTTGTAGAATGGGTCATCAATGTATTTGTTTTATATGTATGTGTTGTTAATGTATGATGACGTGAGACTCAAATAAAAAATATCTATCTATCTATCTATCTATATTTTGAAGTGCAGCTTGGTGCCTTAGCAATAAAAGATGATTGTAAAAAATTATGTGATGTAAACAAATATTAAGATTTAGGATAAATATTTTCTGCAGCTATAATAATCACAAGGACAACACTGGTCATTCGCTGTCACACATCAGATCACTTTCTCGATGCTCTGCCATTTTGCAATGAAATTAATCCCATTGTTACATCAAAGAAATTGATTTATCTCCTTTATCAACCTCTAATGACATTTATATTCTCACTTTTGCCTTATTGCAACCACTTCTTAACGAGACTTGCTAAGAGAAAAAAAACACAATTATGGCAAAACCAAATTTCCTTGAGGCTTCTTTCTCTGTTGTTAGAACAAACAGATCCTGAAGCCCTTTCACATTCTTACAGCCCTAGCACCTTTTCTTTAATTCATTTGTCCTTCTGTTTTAAAAGCTTTGTTTTTTATCCTCATCAAAATTCTCTTTCTAAATCACAATTTCTTTATTTTTTGTATTAATCACTACACTTGTAGAATGTTGTAGAAGCTTTCAACAGGTTTTTGTGAGTCCTTCCTTAGGTTTTCCTCTGTTCTTTGGCAAAGATATTTTTCAATCATTTAGACGCTTATCCAAAAAGTGTTGTGTGGCTTTCCCGGACCTATATTGTATTTGGTTGCAGTTGAGTTTGCCAATGCATTCAGTTGTGGATGTATTACAGAAAAACATCTTGCTTGAAATACAAAGGTTCTTGCATCCAGATTTTTTTTCCTGTGGATGTGAAATATACCAATGTCATGTTCATTATTGTAGCACATACCCTTGTATACATTGGATATACTCTTTATGAGCAATACCTGTTGGGAGATACTGGTTGTGCTTCAGCGGGGTTTTCATGTCTAAATCTAATCAGTCCCATCATCCAGGTTGCAACATTATAAATATATAAAATGAAAAGTTGGGTAAAACCTGAAGTTTTTCTTGTGAATTATCTCAACTCTATCACACCTCATCAGAAAACCTATTTAGCAAAAATAACGAATTTAACAGTTCTGCACTTCAAAATGTTTATTAGATAAATATAGCCATGCTTAAGATTTATCAAATGAAGTACAACTTAATGTCATAACATGATATAGCGACATGCTCTCATTGCCCCTGAAACCTAATTAGGCAATTCCCAAGTCATCTGATTCAGTCTAATCCTTACAAGTATTTAGCACTAGTGAGTATCTCTTGGTTTGCTGCCAGACCACATTGCAGACACCATAAAATACTAAACATGGATCCAAGGCTTTGTCAAGCACCTAATTTCCATGGTTGGACTTGAGTTGAATTTAAATCGGAAGATTAGATCATAATCCATCTATCGCTTACAGACAGACTGGCTAGCTGGTTATTGCAGCAAATTAAGAGTTTTGGAAGGAAAGTTATTTGTTTGAGTCTTAATGTATAGTTTCAGTTGGTTTATGTGTATGTTGATTTATTGTCTTTCTATCTATCCATTCATCAATCCATTGGTCCATTTGTCTTTATCGTGTCTAACCATTAGTCTAGACAACCAAATAATTTCTCAATAATGATAAACCAATCTCATCACATCACAATAACACCATCTTCTACATGTTAAAGCTTTCTTAAATCCTTACATTGCTGCCACTGTTCTTTCTTCATTCATTCGTCCTTCTGTTCTAAAAGCTTTGTTTTTTTCCTCATTAAAATTCCTTCAAATTATGGCTTTTTGTTGCCTCGTTTTTATCAATCACTACAATTTTCTAATGTGCCAAGAAGCTTATCCGTAGATCTCTATAAGTGTCTTATCTTGAGGGTTTCCCTTTGTTCTTGTTAAAAGATGTTTTGAAATATTTAAAGATGCTTTTACAAAGGGGTGTGTTGCTTCCTCACATCTCTTTTGTATTTGGGTTTCCTGTAGATTTTACAGGTCTATAGATTTCTCCAGTTGTTGTTGCTTTCAGCATTATTGATGGATTTTTTTTAATGGAAGAAACCTACATGAAGTGCACGCCCATGTTGCAGTCAGAATAGTTCACTGGTAGTTTAACCTACTGTAACAATCATATAATTCATAATATCCATTCATCCATTCATGTTTACTGACATTGATTCATACAATGTATAGTGTAGATATATTGTCAATTTATCTCGCGGACAAATCCTGGTAAAATTGTTTATGTCAGGTGTTAGTGTAACTCAAACAGCTACCAGCGGGGTGCATCATCAGTGCTTCGTATTTTCACCTTGCACAGCCTATTTGCCCACGCTGTAGTAGAGCAGATAATTAGCGAACAAATTGAAACTTTCAGGATATCTTCTACAGACTGTTATCTTCAGTTCAGATGTGGAAGCACTTTGATCTGATCCCTGGTCAACTTGACAGGTCAATGACTATTATTAGAATCCAGTTACATAATACATGTATTATATTTGTTTGTCTCTATCCTAGGCTGAGAACTTCAGGTACCTCTAAGAAGATCTTGAAACAACCAAGCTGAAAAAACTGCAAAGGTGTCCTGGACCAGTACCTTCCTTCAAGAGCATCTTTTTTTAGCGTTTTCACATGTGGCTTCCCCTTCATGTGCTTTGAATCAAATTGTGATGTAAAATGGTGAGGGTGTCTATAATGTGCTAAGTTTCAATAATTCATTGATGGAAAATTTGGATTACAATTTCATTATCTGTGCTATGCGCTCGTCATGCTCTAGCAGTCTGGCACCTGCATATTAAGAGAGCAGACTGGTATGGCATATACGGCTAAATTTGCCAGTACAATGCAGGAATCCTTGAAGACTTTATTTATTTTGCAACAGGGACAATTTGTGCTGATTTATGCATACAAATACGCTATTAAAATATATTTTAAAGCCACTTTTTTAAGATACTAATTTTACATCGCAGATAGTATGATGATTTATGGTTTTGTACTTACAATCCTGCTTAATGAACCTCAATATATGTACATAAAAATAGCAGCAGACATTAAAGATATTATGATAGGATTCTCTGTCCTTTTATTGGGTGTCTGTGTTGCATTTATCCACGTTAGATGCTTTAGATGTGATTTAGGGTGCATCTGAGGATCCTATGAATTTGTTATGGCTTAATGTGTCATAGTTACGCAATAGATTGAATGAGATGATTTATCACTGGAGAGCCTTGTTTTGTCATGTGCGGCTGAGCTAACTGGAGAAGCTTCAAGCTTGGTTGGACCATTTGAGATATGATACTTCATGTACTGCAACTACTGTGAATGTCCGATTTGATGATGAAAGATTTGGTATAATTCAAGGTCCGCATATCTATATTCCAGAACTTGGGACTATACCAAATTTCCATCTGGTGAAAGGGAAGCTGTCAAAAATATTGTTTGAGATTAAGATTTATTCAATGTTTTCAGCAGTTTCATTAACTGTGGGAAGCTGGTGCAGTTTGAGAAATCTGAAGGGCAAGATAAAATCTATTTGTTTTTTGTTATTATACTTATCAAGATGACTATTACAATTCTTTTGGAAAGTGTCAGACTTTTACTAACAACACCTCTGACTTAATGTTTCATCACTGGGCTTACTTCATTCTACCCTATCGGACTGCCCATTAAAAAACCCCTCATAAATTAATCCTACACAATTCTTGACATAAAGTACCTTATATCTCATTACACAATACAAAACTACCATTTACAAGGCAACTTCAGTATTCCACACAGATGTTATTGAATTTGATGCCAGGAACCTCAAGATAATAATTTTCCCAAGGGCCAAGTATTAGCATCTGATAGTATGGCAATCCCATTGTGCAGAGTAGCAGATGCAGTACAATTGTACACTATACAAGATATGAACATTGATATTGATCCTCTGGAGACCTAATGCTATTAATCTTTTTAGGATGCTCCATAAAATGGAACTACTAAATGTGACATACTGATAAAATGATAAAATGATATACACAGTACTGCAGAGTATGGTATAACCTCAAACACTAAGCCTTTGACTTGTCTTTCTCTGGCATACTTTGTGAGGTTAGGAGACTGTTTATTGGCAAAAGTGTCAGGAGCAACACCGCAACAGCCATTAGATAGAATGCTGAATTTCATCCTAGGTGCCAGGCGAGATTTTGAATTGGTGGTCAGTATATAATTTCGCGTCGGAAGATCCCAAAATGATATGTCGGTCCGGCTTCTCGGGTACTGCTGACTTCCTCGAACCTCGCCACTTTATCGGATGGCACTTTCAATCATTTGTTGCTTCATTGCCTTAAACTCCTTCCGTCCCATTCGAGGGGCAGAGTTAGTCTGGTAGTAGCATGCTAGGCTGCTAATCACTGGGTTCAGGGTTCCAATCCACCTGGTCCTATGTTGGATGGGTGTTTCACTCATCATAGGCGTATCGGAGGGGGGGGGGGCTGGGGGGGCGGTCGCCCCCCCAAAAGTTTGGGAAACAGTAAGATTCGGGCAAAAAGTTTGAAAATTTGGGCAGATGATAAAATCAACACTATTGAAAATTAATGATTTCTGGCCAATTTCATTTGAAGTGGTACTAAAACTAGATCCTGAAATTCGGGCAAATGTCGCTCGCCCCCCCAAAAATCGTGCGCGCCGTACGCGTGAATCATCCTTCTTCATTACTGTCTCCTCCTCCTGTTCTCATTAGCCACCAATTGAATAATTACAGGGTGTAAAGCCCCAATCATCTATCCATTCATCCCCTCTCCCAATTAGCCTACCATGTTGATAAATACAGGACGTATGCAATCATCATTCTATTGATGATCTTTCGGCGCATCAGTCTTGTTATCAATTTACCCAGATATCTTAGAGGCCTGCACTATGCGTACTTACCATCTGGTTATATGCCTATTCTATACATTTCTGCACCTTGCGAACAGCTTTCCTACCACTTCCCACATTGGCCACTCTGTCTTTCTCAGCCTGCCCATACACAAAACAGCAGAGCCCCCAGGTGTCAAGGGGATTTCCCTAACTCCTTGATGTATATAAGCACCTCCTGTGCCAGCAGATACCGTTACCAGGCATTGGCTTGAATGAGAAATCTTGTATACCTTCGTTGGCATAGCGACTACTTTGACACTGTGACTGCGAATAGGGAAAGGATGACGTTTTGGTACTGAGGCTTCTGATCTCTGCAGTATAGTCATAGGCGTACCGGGCGCATTATTTTGGGGGGGGGGGTGATATTTGCTTGAATTTAAAGATTGAAATTTCATACCATTTCAAATAAAATTGCCTGGAAATCATTAGGTTTCAATAGTATTTATTTAATCATCTGCCCGAATGTTTTAGCCTTTTTGCCCGAATCTCACTGCTTCCCAAACTTTTTGGAGGGCGACTGCCTCGCCTGCCCCCCCCCTCCGGTACACCTATGATTATAGTATGAACGGAGATTTAAAACTGCCGACTCGGGTTCAGCGTGATTAGTTTTTATGACTAGGCCTATGCATGAAAGTCACACAGTCTCCATGGAAATTAAAATATTCAATAAATCTGTAATTTACTAAAAAAAATGAATGATCTCTTTGATGACATGCACACTGAATATCTCATTAGTTCTTATAGATTAAATGTATGAACAACCTGTACAATGAAGTGTAATTTGGTGCTCACAATTATCCAAGGAAAAGAAATATTAAGTTTCAAGAATTAATATTTTCTGTCACAAATCAGAAGCACAGCATCAGTCATGTCATGTCACACACCATAGCGCTTCCTATCTTTTCTTTATATTCAATTGAATTGAATTGAAATCAAAATTAAGAATCCACTAAATAGCACTATTATGCCGCCATCTACTTTCTTTGAGGCATTTTTCTCTGTCCATAGAACAAGCAGATTCTGAAGCCTTTTCACTTTCTTACTTTCTTCTTGCTTTAATTCATTTGTCCTTCTGTTCTGAAAGCTTTTCTTTTCTTCCTAATCAAAATTATCTTTTACATCATGATGTCTTTCTTTTTTGTGATCACCACACTTATCGAATGTTGTAGAATCTTAACAGGTTTATGACTCCTTCTTTATGTTTCCTGTGCTCTTTGGCAAAGATATTTGGAAACTTCTCCAAAAAGGGTTGTGTGGCATAATTTTTGCCCTTAATTAGGACACAGTTTTAAGGAGGTTGTACAAGTCGACATTCAATCAATCATACCATCCACTAGGTCAAGTGAAAGGTTCCACATATGGAGTAAATCTTTAAGTTCTTCTTTTCAATTATTTTTACCTCTCTCACACTTGATCAAATATTGAATAATTATTCAATTTCCAACGAATGTCAAGATGTAAAATAGTGACTTGCACTCATTGCTTCCAAAATCTGAAACCTAATTAGAGAATTTCCCAGTCATCTGATTCAGTCTAATCCTTACAAGTATACAGCACTATTTAGTATCTCTTTATTTTACACCAGACTACATTGCGGACACTATAAAATACTAAACATGAATCCAAGGCTTTGTTAAGCACCTAATTTCCATGGTTGGTCTTCAGTTGAATTTAAGCCGGAAGATTAAATCATAATCCGTCTTTTGCTTGCAAACAGACTGGCTAGCTGGTTGTTGAAGCAAATTAAGAATTTTAGCAGCATAGTCAGTAGGCTGAGTGTATGATGTAATTGTAATTTCAGCTGTTTTATGTGTATCCATACGTTTAATACCTGTCTATCAATTCATCTTCATGCTAGCTATGTAACTGTCTAAGCTCATTGGAATGTGTCTAATCATCATTCTTGGTGACTAAATACATAGTAACTGAATAATGCTCCACAAATGCCTCCTTCTACATGTAGTGCCTTTTTTAGATTGCCAGTGTTGTTCTTTCTTCATTCCCTCGTCCTTCTGTTCTGAAAGGGTTTTTTTTCCTCATTTAAATTCCTTCAAATCATGGCCTTTTTGTTGCCTCGTTTTTGTCAATCACTACCATTATCTAATGTGCCAGGAAGCTTTTCCGCAGATCTCTATAAGTGTCTTGTCTTGAGGGTTTCCTTTTGTTCTTGTTGGAAGATGTTTTCAAATATTTAAAGGCCTTTGCAAAGAGTGCTGTGGCTTCCTCACATCTCTATTGTATTTGGGTTTTCTGTAGAATTTTACAGATCTATAGATCTCTCTGGTAGCTGTTGCTTTCAGCATTATAGATGGATTTTTTTTTAATGCAAGAATTGTACATGAAGTGCACGCCCACGTTTAAGTCAGAAAGTTCACCGGTAGTTTAACCTACTGTAACAATCATATAATTCATCTATTCACTCATGTTTACTTACATTTATTTTACAAATGTGCAGTAGTGTAAGTATATTGTTAATTTATCTTTCAGTGGAATACTGGCAAAATGGTTTATGTCTGGTGATATGAGTGCAACTCATACAGCTACCAACGGTGTGCATCATCAGGGCTTCATATGTCACTTTGCAAACAAATTGAAACTTTCAGGATATCTTCTGCAGACCCTTAGCTTCAGTTCAGATGTAGAAGCACTTTGATCTGATCTCTGGTCACCTTGACAGATCAATGACTATTAGTAGAATCGAGGGTCCAGTTACATATATTATATTCGGTTGTCTCAATCCTATCCTGAGAACTTCAGGTACCTCTTAGAATATCTTGAAACAAAGCAAGCTGGAAAAACTGCAAAGTTCTCCTGGACCAGTACCTACCTTCAAGAGCTTCTTTTTTTAATGGTTTCACATGTAGCTTCCCCTTCACGTGCTTTGGATTAAATTGAAATGTAAAAGGGTGAGGGTATCTGAAGTATACAGTACAACCCAAAATAAATTATGACTACCCCTGCAGGAAGGAAGAATCAGTGACTACCATACCCTTTCTCACCTTTTTGCTCTCTCCTAACCACTTCCTACCTTTACCTACTTTAAACTCCATTTTAAAATTACATTATATGTACTTAAAATCAATACCAATTTTCAACCCTATTGTGTTTGATTTATTTAATACTGTGCCCCTTGGTAACTGTCGTAATAGAGTTCTTAGTATGGGCTAAGGTTGTTGTGTGGAGTCAAAGGTAGTTTTAGGGAGATTTGGGGTCGAGAGGAGAAAGGAGGGCAAAATAGGTAAACAGAGGACTTCTGACGGGAAACTTTCTTTCTTTAATTTTGGTGGAATTGGACATCGTACTGTCTATAATACGCTAAGTTTCAATTTTTCATAGATGGAAAATTTGGATTACAATTTAATGCTCTAGCAGTCTGGCACTTGCATATTAATAGAACAGACTAGCACAGACAGCTAAAATTTGCCAGTACAATGCAGGTATCCACAAAGACTTGATTTATTTCGCAATAAAGACAATTTGTGCTACTGTATTCACACAAAAATGCCTTTAAAATGATATTTGAACACTCACTTTTTCAGGATGCTAATTTTATCTCTCAGATAGAATGAAAATGTATGGTTTCGTACTCGCAATCCTGCATAATGAACCTCTGTATATGTGCAGCATAATAGAGACAGACATTAAAGAGGGTATGATGGATTTCTCTGTCTTTTTATTGTGCATCTGTGTTACATTTGTCCACGTTAAATGCTGCAGATATGATTTAGGGTGCATCTAAGGATCCTATGAATTTGTTATGACATAATGTGTCATAGTTATGCAATAGATTGAATGAGATGATTTATCACTGGAAAGCCTTGTTTTGTCCTGTGTTGCTCTGTTTACTTGTGAAGCTTGGTAGGGCTATATAAGATATATGATACTACTGCAACTACTGCAAGTGGCCGATGTTTAAACAAAAAGTGCGATTTACTTCACGATCCACTCTCGCTATTCCATAATTTCTCATGTATGGGGACAAAAAGGACCTTCATTCTGGTAAAAGTGCCAAAAACATTGTTTATACATTTTAATTCAGCGTTTTCAGTTTTCAATAACCATGGGAAACTCATTGTAGCCTACAGTTTGAGAAATCTACAGGGGAGATAGAATGTAGTTATTTTTCTTCACTAAACTTATTAATCGCTAAGTAACAGAAACGCTGATGGCTGGCACTCATCTGTAGGAAAGTGTCAAACTTTTTATTAACAAACCCATCAGACCATAGGATTCATCAGTACTTCATTCACCCGTCATTCAAAACCACCGCATCAAGAGACCGTGCACTTTTCCCGACATAAGGTGCCTTTATACATCCAATTCACACTGCCAAATGCCCTTTATAAGGCAATTTCAGTATTCCACGCACATATTATTGAATTTGGTGCCGGAAATCTCAAGATAATACAGCATTTTCCCCAGGGCAAAGTATTAGTTTCAGATGGTATGGCAATACCATTGTGTATACAACTGTAGATGTTGTACAATTGTACATCGTACAAGATATAGACATTGATATTGAGCCTCTGGAGACCTAATGCTATACATCTTCAACGAAAGTAGAATGGAACTACTAAATGTGACACACGGATAAAATGAGAAGATGATGTAGCCTACATAGCATATACCGAAGAAATTAGTGATATACAGTTGCTCTTTAAAGTAATTTTACCCCTCATTGAATTCCATGTTATATGTGTCTCATGGTATAATTTGGCTACAGTGCAACCCAAATTTAAGTGCAAGTACCCAACAGGAAGAATCAGCCACTGCTTTACCTTTTCACACCTTTTGGCTCCCTCCAAATCACTTTTGACCTTTACCTACTTTAAACTACCTTTAAATATTGTTTTAAATTCACAGTAATCCACTAACAGTCCATCACCTCCATTGTGTTTGATTTCTTTGATATTGTGCTCCTTGCTAATTGCAATTAATTTATCCAGCAATCTTAATAGAGTTCTTAATATGGGATCAAGTTGTGGACACAAGTCAAAGGCAGTTAGTTGAAAAGAGAAAGCAAAAATAGGTAAACAGAGGACTTCTGACAGAACATTTTCTTACTTTATTTCGGTTTCTATTGTTGCACTGATATTGCACGAACCATTGATACAATGTTTGTACCGTACCATTTAGGTTTCCTGCTTCACTGCCTAGCATAGTCATTGAGTTTGAATCAGGGGTTGTTAATCTATACAGGCAACCTTTCTCACAAGAGTAAGTTTACTCCAAGGCTAATTTTGTTCCAATGGAGAAGTTTAAAAACAATAAATATGTAAAGAAAAATGTTAAAAACATATTGCTCATGGGCATGCTTGGCTTCCTATCGCTGGTTGCGGGGTTCAAACCTGTCACCGGCTGGATCTCTTTGACTTTTGTTGGACAGCAGTTTCAATCATTCTTCACCTCATTTTTGTGTCCTCCTCCTATTCCAATTTGCCTAAAATGTGCATAAATACAGGATGTACAGTTATACATGATCAATGGTATATATGCGAATTGTATTCAAGAAATATGTCATTCTGATGATAGAAATGTTCAACCAGAAACCCATATTCATTGTGCCACTTGCCAAAAATTTAATAAATGTTCAGCATTGTTCATCGTGCCGATTATTAGATTGATTGAATAACCAAAAAGCTTGCAATGTAATAATTATCTAGCGAGACAACATTTTGAAATGTTCTCTTTTTCCTTTTTTCAGGTGAGTCCCAAAAACTGCTTCAGAAATTTTCAACAACTGAAAGAAAAGTTTGATAAGTATTCTTTTCATTGTTAGATATGCCTCTAGGAAATCTATCTAAGTTCATGTAGCCCCTGTGTAACTTGATTAATAGTTATAGCTCTTTGGAAAATAATTTTCCAACAACCAGTTTGAAGCAAACAAATGGCTTTTACAGGTATCACACTGTGCCCTATTTACATTTCTTCGGATTTCAGTGTTTCGCTTTATTGTGAATTAATCTGAATATGTTAAATGTTAAATAAACAATATGAGTCTATAATTATTTGGTAATCTGTTGGTCCTGGTTATCTAACTATTGTGTGTGTGTGATTTGCTATCACTGATAACCCGACTAAGAATATCAGTTTGAAAGTCAACAATAGCAAATTTCTAATTAATCTTTACTATCTTATGAAATATACCAACAAATGCAGTCTTATAAACTCAACCATTTCATCCTATTCTAATTCATTTTTTTGTAATTTTTATGGCATTTCCTTCCAAATTTGATGTATCGTGACATTCGATTCTATGGCAACTTCTCTCTAAGTATGTAAAGTCTGTCACATGGGACACTTTTATCTTCATCTTTTTGGACAATCGCTGTCTAAGCTTCAGATTAGTCTCAGGGGCCTATTTTGTGGGAGAAACTAATGAGTTCATATAGCCAGGACAAATCATTGCTCGATCGTTAGTATGATAAGTGTCTTATATCATTCATAAAAATTTCCGCTTTTATTTTTCATTTGGGGGTATGCTAAATATAAGTATACCACTCCACACTGTTTTCCATTTTAAAGAGAGAGGACATCCACATTGTTTTTTAGTATTTGACTACATTGCTATTTCCTTACATAGCTAGTGTTCCATAACCGTATATGAAATTTTGATATGCTTGTGGTATGAAGGAGTGAAATAAACAATATGCTGACAGTGTCAGGTTTCCCTTATCTTAATTGTAAAGTCAGCCATGATTGCAGGATTTAATCTGCCTTACCTTGCTATCTCAGGCTCTTGTTCTTCCATTAAAGCTATCTTCTTTCCATAATGAAGTTGGACAGAGAGTCATTGATCCTGTCAGAAAAAGCTTTGAACATGACTAATCAGAGGCCTATACAACTTCAATATTTGTAATTTGGTTTGTGCATTATCGAGGTACTATGGTTAGCAAATGCTACTTCTCAAAATGTCCTTTCCCTAAAACTTTGTATTCTCCTCCCTCTCCTCTTCCTCATTCTCCTCCTCCCTCTTCTCCTCTTCCTCCAATACTTCTCCTGCTCTTTCACATCTTCCTCCCTGTTCTTCTCCTCCTCCTCTTCCTCCACTTCTCCACTCTCATCCTTCGTTCTCTTTTGTACATCGGGATAGAGCTACGAACTACTTATATAATAACTTTACAACTTTTGATTCTTGCACAAGGAAACAAATTCGCTTGACTGTGACAAGCCGACAGCCTTATATGTTCATTGCTTTTTTCAGTCTTGCGAAAACTATAGAACTAGATAATTCCTTATCATTTGGCACATCAAGAATACTGACAGAGAAGGTGATCATTGATCATCCTTCTTTCAACCACCTTCTCTTATCATAAATTTACCCTGTTACATTTACATTTACATTTACACGCTTGAGATTAGTCAAATGAATTTAGGCCTGTGCTATACATACTTACCATCTGATTTATTGGCCTTTTCTACACTCTTCTTTACCTTGCGAACAGCTTTCCCACTTTGGCCACCCTGTCTTTCTCAGCCTGCCCATACACAAACCAGCAGAGCTCCCAGCTGTCAAGGGGATTTCCCTAACTCCTTGATGTATATAAGCACCTCCTGTGCCGGCAGATACCGTTACCAGGTATTGGCTAGAATGAGAATCTTGTGTACCTTCGTTGGCATAGAGTCTACTTTGACACTGTGACTGTGAATTGAGAAGAGATGAAATTTGGTAGCTTGGTGGCTGTAGTAGGGTCTCCTTCAATTATTGCCTGAATAAATGGTACAGTGCAAATAAGGCTAGAGGGTTCAAAGCTTCTGACCCTATTTTGTCCAATTTGGGTTTTATAGAGGCAAGTTAATACAAGTAATAAAAACTTTATGATTGTGGCGAAATGAAAATATTCTGATCAATTTATTGTCTTCTAAATATTGAAAGATTTAGGTTATAACATGTACACTTTACTTGTATCATTAGGCCGACCCGCATCTTTTGGCACAATTCTCAAGTCTCTATCTTGATTGGTTGCTGGGTATTGAATTATTTTAGCATTTTTTAGGATTCTAAAATGGTTGGTTACAAAATCACCTTGCGACTTGGGTTTTTTTTCATCAACTTTGGAAAAAAAATCTTTTTTGTGATCCATACAACCAACTTCCCCCAAAAAGCAGTTTGGAGCTAGACTTTTAATACACTTTTGAAATTTGGGTAGGGCTATTGTATCATCCCATACTTTTTTGGATGAGTGAATGCATGTACCTTAACATCCTTTTTAATATATTTTGAACTGAAACTTGGTGCCTTTGCAATAAAAGAAGACTGTAAACATTTATGTGATAAAACAAACATTTAGGCTTAGGATGAATATTTTCTGCAGCTATAATAATCAAAAGCACAACACATATATCATATATATAAAATGAAATGCTCTACAAGTGGGGTAAATCCTGAAGTTTTTCTTGTGAATTTTCTCACCTCTATCACACCTCAACAGAAAACCTATTTAGTGAAAATAACAAATTTAACAGTTTTACACATTCAAATGTTTGTTAGATAAAATTAATATAACCATGCTTAAGATTAATCAAATGAAGCACAACTTAATGTCGAGACATGAAATACATGTAGTGACACACTCTCACTGCCCTTGAAACCTAATTAGAGAATTTCCCAGTCATCTGATTGAGTCTAATCCTTACAAGTATTTAGCACTATTTAGTAGCTCTTGGTTTGATGCCAGACTAAATTGCAGACACCATAAATACTAAACATGGATCCAAGGCTTTGTTAAGCACCTAATTTCCTTGGTCGGACTTGAGTTGAATTTAAATCTGAAGATTAAATCATAATCCATCTTTCGCTTGCAGACAGACTGGCCAGCTGGTTGTTGAAGCAAATTGAGTGTTTTAAAAGCTTAATCAGTCGTAGAAGTGCTCATTTACTTTATGTGTCTGTCGTTTTATTGCCTATCTATCTATCCATTCATCAATCCATCAGTCTATTTATATATTGTATTTATCGTGTCTAGTCATTACTCTTGACAATGCAAATTGTTCCTCAATAATGATCCACCATGACATCACAATAACACCACCTTCCACATGTAAAATCCTTCTTAAAATCCTTACATTGCTAGCATTGTTTTTTCTTTATTCGTCCTTCTGTTCTAAAAGCTTTGTTTTTTCCTCATTAAAATTCCTTCAAATCATGGCTTTTTGATGCCTCGTTTTTATCAATCACTACAATTATCTAATGTGCCAGGAAGCTTTTCCCCAAATCTCTATAAGTGTCTTGTCTTTGGGGTTTACCTTTGTTCTTGTTGGAAGATGTTTTGAAATATTTAAAGAAGCCTTTAAAAAGGGTTGTGTGGCTGCCTCACATCTATATTGTATTTGGGCTTCCAGTAGAATTTACAGGTCTATAGATTTCTGCAGCAGCTCTTGCTTTTAGCTTACAAGAACAGATAGACGCTTTTTCTTTCTTTTTTTAAGAAAACGAAACACTACATGAAGTATACTCTATAATCTACATGTCCCTGTTGCTTCCATAAAGTGAGATTAGTGATTTAACATACAGTCATTAATTTTTAAGTGTATTGATATATACCATGTATTAAAATCTCTTTATGGGTTTTACATATTCTTTGGCAATATATATAAAACTGGCAAAACTATTTGGTTTGAGGTAAGTATTTCTTGTTTTACTTGTACAAAATTTGCCAGGCAATAGTGGACAAAGAAATATGTCATTTACCACCAATTACATGGTTTTTAAGTAAAGGTTTTCATGTCCTGCTTTTATCCTGTCTCAGTTGGCCTATTTAGCACATGTATTTAACTGTTGTGTAGCCTCAATTTTACATCAGACAAGAAGACTATATTACAGACGCCAAAAATGCTAAACATGGATCCATGGCTTTGTCAAGGACCTAATTTCCATGATGGACATGAGTTGAATTTAAATCACAAGATTAACTCATAACCCGCTTTTCGCCTGCAAGCGTCCTGGCCAGATAGTTGCTGAAGCTCAAGTTAACTCAATCTGGCCGCTGGCGCTTGGAGATTTATAATATCTATTCTGAATAATAGCATTCTGCCAAAGTTTGCTCCACTTTTTTACATGCGACATACATGCACTTCACAAGATAACTTAGGTGATGTGCATTCTTGCTTGGTTTAAGCTTAACCCAATGCACTTACAGGAAGAAATTATATGGTTAAGAACTGCAATATTGCTACATATTGCTTGACTTTTAAAAACTCAGTTTTGTGAGACCAAAAATTGTGATGACCAAAATAGTCAAAAGAAAATTTACTTGGGTTCTTTATAGACACATCTAGATATAGTAGATATAATCACAGGTAAAAGTTCATCTGATCTTTGTAAACATTGAATGCATTTCACAATTCTGTTTGATTTTCCTGAGGTGCACCTTAAATTTAAGTTTTCGTCGATTCAGTGCAGTTTCCACGTATATATGTTAGTCTTTGATGAGCTCATTTTTCTGCAGAGTTAGAATTACAGAAATTAGCATTCTTCTTCTGAATTTAATCCATAAACTAGATCGAATATAATCTATGCTTATCACATATGATTATCACGTATGCCCTGTAGAGCATAATATCTTCCACTTTCAAACTCGCTATGCATGGCACTTTCATTCACATGCATGGCGTATAGCTGAAAATAGTATGT
This sequence comes from Platynereis dumerilii, assembly GCA_026936325.1. Lineage (NCBI taxonomy): Eukaryota > Metazoa > Annelida > Polychaeta > Phyllodocida > Nereididae > Platynereis > Platynereis dumerilii. The sequence goes on along the minus strand of JAPTHN010000010.1, from coordinate 24,479,619 downwards.
AGAATTACCTGGAGTAGAGACCGCAACAACTGCAGATGCATATCTATATTATAATATTGGCAGATGTATATCTATATTATGATATTGGCTAGTGTTACTGTGGAATGGATGATTATTCTCTGTTAGTTTAAATGAATCGATCTGCACTGTAGCAATCTGTCTATCTTTTCTGTCATAGATGTTCTTCTAATATTACATTCTACCACCAGCTTTTCCACTGACTGCCCTCACCCTGTCTGCATTCCGCCACATTCCAGCAAGGTTAGACCAGGCGATCAGGCTCCATTCAGCTGTAATCTCAGCCCCCAGTTGTCCAACTAGACCCAGTAGACAGGTTAAGGCCATTATTTTGCTGGCCATGGGCATTTGCATGTGTGGGTCAAATTAAATGCTGCAAAGAGATGTCAGACCTCATCAAATGCAATCTGCTTCATAGGATTGCACTGGAAATGGCCACACCTGTGTAACTGGGCTTGATGTGGGCTTGATGTGAGCTTGGCCTGAGTCCATTGTTGCTTAATTAACAGTGGCAGAGACACATTGGCCACAACTAAGTGATTGTACTGGCAGTTAGCCTCAGCATATAGTGTACTTCAATGGCGTCTGTATGTATTGGGTGGGGGAGCTGGGAGCAACGTGTGGCAGAGGTGATTTGGTGCCCTGGTTTTGTGATTTGGGTATGTGCATGGGGATGCGCCAGAGGGCCTTTATTTCGACACCGGTTTTGGCCATATTTGGACATGTTTGGGCAAGCTTTAGTGAAAGAAGGGATTGGACTGAAAGTCAGTCTCATCAAGTCATTATAATATTTTGCAATTGCACTACATATAGTCGATAGACACCTGAAAATATAGGGGTTCGGTGTGCAGCAATTGCTGCTGATTTGTGTACTTATTGTGCTTTAATTTCGACCCAGCAGATTTGGCACACCATTGGGAGGCAGTGATGAAGCCATTTGCAGAGACTTACAGTATACAGTGAATGTATGCTGGCATAGAACTCTTTGTTGTATGGCGTTTAGTGTTTGAGCTAATGCTTTAAACCAGCTCTGCACACTTGATTTGAAATAAAACACTGACTTACCAGTCATATCTTTCCTGGCATCCCTGAACAAAATCTAATCTTGGCATTAAGCAAAGAAGTATTTCAAATAATCTCACTTGTTCAAGCTGGGTTTCTAACATGGATGGTATTACACACGTCTCTATAACTAACATTGTAATTCAGGCGATTCCTTTGTTACCTACTGCAACACAAAAGCCCTTCAAATGGTGAAGCGAGTCATAGATCACAGAAATTACTTTATCTCTGACATCATGCACAAAAAGCCGGCTGCAAGAATGTAGTCTAATATTATTTTGCAATATATCATAAGCCAGACTGACATATAATCCAAAAATGCTGAGCAGACACTTCGCTCTTGTTGTATAGTTAGGTCTCTTGTAGATGCACAAAGTTAGGTATTCACTATGTCATGTATATTGTATTACAGCCAAACACTTTGATATAGAATTAGATTGGACTGTGGCACTGTGAAAATGGCACTTCGTGTGTCATCATGCTGATGATTTGTTATGATCACACCCAATACTTTCAATGTTAATTTGATTGAAGGAGACTTATCCCACTTGTTGGTGACAGCCAAACGAAAGGATTATGCATCTGATTTTCACTCTAAAATCCGTTATGAAATGTCAAATGACTTTCTCTTGATCATGACTAATCAAACAGCCTCTATGTTTCCCATGTTGAAAGTAGAGAAGATGACACTACATCGGCTATCATGAGTCACGAAGTGCCACTTTCACAGTGCCACAGTCCACTCTAATTCTATAAGTGTTTGGCTGTAAGAATAACTGGTTCACTGGCATTGGTCTGCACTACATAGTAACTTTGACTACTCCCAGAAGGTACTGAGTTCATACCCCGGCCTGCTCAAATTAAATCGTTTGAATGTTTGTTTACAGATTCTGTGCTGTGGCAGGTAAAAGACCCGCCCTAGTAGCATTAATTGGAAACACTTGTCATGGAATATGGACTCATAGCTGTATCATCTTATTAGGGGGCAACCATTTAATTTCCAGGGGGGCTTGGAGCTTTCCTCGTTTAGAATATTATTTATTTCACAGTAACCGTGGCAGTATTTATTTCAGGTGAGCGAAATCCCCGAATATTCATTCCTATATCAAGTAACGCCTTATTAAGAAATATCCCCGGCAGTAATTATTTATTTCAATGGCCCAAAATTATTTATTCATTTCACCAAAACAGATCAAGAATTTATTTATTTGAAAAAAAAAACCTATCCCCCCCTAAAATTAAATGGTGGCCCCCTTAGCTTTGTTGCTGGCATTTTGCCAGACAAGAAGTACATAATGCACTAATCTAAATTCACTGGACGGGATGGCATGGCTGTATAATTATCTTCCCTCTAATAGCAATTACATTGAACCCTGGAAGGGACCATACATATATACACTCCTGGGCAAAAAAAATGGACCACCCTAGAATTCGACTTCATTTCGTTAGGCTTTAACAGGATATACACGTTGAAAAATCTTCATTTTCTGCCAGTTAATCAACAGAAGCATTGTCTTAGTATTAAAAATCTTCTCCTCTTGACTTTGTAAGCAGAACAATTTTGGTTGCACTTCTTGACAACTTTGTGCACTGCAAAATGTGCATATTTTCCCATTCCGTTTCACTGCATTCCAAAGCTCCATTTGTGTTACCAGGTTTGCACCTTCTTAGATTAACATCAGTATGAGCCCACAAGTTCCGAAATTAGTTAAAATCTGGACTTTGTCAAAAGTGGTGGTGGAGGAATAATGGTGTGGCGAGCCTTTCCAAGTACTCTTCTGAGGTATCAAAAATCATGTAAGCTTCTAAGTATGTAAAAAGAATGTATCAGGGCCTTCTGTCAGCCATTTAGAAGCTTTTTCTAGCAGAAGACGTACAAAATATGCTGTTCCAGGATGACAAGCTAATGCCGACGCAGCGAAGGTAACCATTAGTATTTGCTGTGCAACAATATATCAACTATGTTCTGGCTACGACAAAATATAGATATCAATCAAATTGAACTTTTTGGGTCATATTGATGTTGATCTAAGATGACACAAATTTCGTTACACAAATGTGCTTTGAAAATCATTGAAACGGCAATGGGAAAATATGCACATTTTGCAGTGCACAAAGTTGTCAAGAAGTGCAACCAAAAAATTGTTCTGCTTAAAAAGTCAAGAGGAGAAGATTTTTAATACTATGACAATGCTTCTGTTGATTAACTGACAGAAAATGAAGATTTTTCAACTTGTATATCCTGTTAAAATCAAAGCCTAACGAAATGAAGTCGAATTCTAGGGTGGTCCATTTTTTTTGCCCAGGAGTGTATTCCCTGTATTGATTCTTATTTGGATGCTACATAATTTATTCAAATCCCATGTTCAGCTGACCAGTGATGACAAAAATTTGACAAAACGAGTACTTTCTGACCTACAACTAGCATGTTCTAATCTCTTGAACATATAAACTTCTGTTAAACAACATTATGTATTTATATTGATATAGTGCTACAACAGGGTTTGCTGTTGGAAATTAGCGATAGTGCTTAGAGTGGGTCTGGGCAAGAAGCTCAGGTTAGGTGAGAAGCCCCCCCCCCAGGGTTATATCTAAACTTACATTTTTGGTGCTTTTTCTTATTGATAGGATTGAAGCTAGAGGCGTTTTAGGTGACGTCACAAATTTTCAGGGCAAACAGCACCAAACCATAGTAGAAATTGAAGAGACAAAAAAATGTGCATGGTTTTTGTAACTTTGACTAATTCTTTGAAAGGGGTTGTCAGAAATAGCTTTGGAAATTTTTTAAAGTATAATGGATATCTGCATTGCTTCGCTTTATGACCATCACATAAATATGATTTTGATCATGTTTTTTGCATTTTAGTTCAAAATGTAGAGGTCAACTTAAAATATGTGGGTTTGGGGCGAGAAGCCCCAAATGATTGGGGGCATGAGGCCCCCTTCACTGGGGGGTCGAAGCTGCTTCATGAACCATTTAATAATGCGTACTTTACCTTAAATCTTGATTAAATAGCTAATTAAAACATAAAAAATTTGGTCCGAAATTGAAACAGGGAAAAAAATATTAAAATATAAAAGTATGAACAGAAAAATTCTGAAATTCAGAAAAATTAATAGAATGCCTTAAAAATGACAGAAGAACCCTTAGAAATAACTTTTAAGCTGAATGCGCTCACAAAAAAAATTGCCATAGGATTATAATAGGGGGCTTCTTGCCCGATGGGTGGGGTAAGAAGGCCATTTTAATTTTTTTACAAAAAGAGCCGTACTTCCTTTATTAAAATTGGTAGACATTTGTTTCACTAGTTATAAGTAGAGTCAAGTGATACCTTCCTGACAACATAAGCATTTAAATAATCGACTACAAAAAGTAGGTCAAATCGCACCTCGAAGTTAAGGGGGGCTGCATGCCCCGCGCTACTCTACATACTTTGTTTCCTTTTCATTATGTTCAATCTTTTAAATTGTTACTGTCCTGGTTCCCTGACATCTAGTGTGAATGTACAGTGTACACGAAATATAATAACAGTTAAAATGTCAGTGACAGGGGTAAGACAAAAAGACATTTACTTCCACAACATCTTAGCAGTTCTTTGAAGCACTACAAAAATATCTCCTCTGTGGGATTGTGGATGGTTATTTTTGTGCTTCCTTGAGGCATATTGCCATCATTAGTTTCAATGCCAAACAGAAAGTGAAAAAAACTCTGAATTAACTGCTAGTGGTAGCTTGGCCTAGCACACTCTGCAAGGCACATACTGTAAATTCGATATGAACAGGTGGAAAGTCAAAGCAATGTATTATATTGTGCCCTTTGAAGTCTGTATTTATAATTTTGCAACCTGGCGTTTTCATTATTTCTTTAATGTATGAGAGCGTCATTTTCAACGTTGAACTTGTGACCCTTTTTTTAAAAATATTCTTCTATACCCTTCTTTCAATGCAGAAAAAATTGATTTTTTTTTTTTTCACATTTTTCTTGTTTAAATCTTTGTGTTGGTGCTAAGTATGTCCATATCGCAGCATTTTATTCTCCTTATACGTTGTGTATATAAACCTTCATATGCAAAATGTACAGAATTGCACTGTATACCTTCGGCACCCCAAGTGCACCTGTTTATTTAAGCTTCTCATTTCAGTTGACAGAGTTTCACATTTTAGTTTCTGTGTGTTCCTGAATCTTGCATGTGCTATTTTGTGTTGTTTGAGGCTCAAAAGAGAGCAAGAGAAACTTGAACGAAACACGAGAACAAACTAAAAAGCTACACGCAACACGCGGAAAGCACAGAGCACTGTTAACCACTGCTTCACTGAGGCCAAATCGTGTTCAGGAACTGCGAGCTGACAGATAGCTGTTGACAAAAGCCCTTGAATATCATGGCACGAAGGCCGGCAACTCTTTAAGGAATATCCAACGCTAGTATCATAAGCTGAGCCCTGCTGATATAGCTCATGCTTGTGGTTTTGCTTGGGGCTATGAATTGCTGGTTAACAGGTATACAGGTTGATAATGTTCTGCTTGTAAAATGTCTCATATATGTGATCAGCTCGATTTAATCATAGTAGTAAAATTAATTGAATATCTTTGACTTAGTTCAACTGTAGCTCAATCTTGAACATCTTAAAACCAGTTAACTAAATTAAATGTAAATTTACATTTCAATGTCCATGTATATATTTTTCATTATTTGACATGTTCACGAATTCGTGGAGGTGTAAAAACGAGCATGTATGAATTCGTGGACATGGAAAAACGAGCATAGATGCTTGTGTACATGTAAAAACTAACACTCGTGAATGTGCTTTATTATTCATTCGTGTATATGCTAAAACTAACATTCGTGGAAATGCTATATCATTAGGGTTTAGTGTTAAAATTAGGTTTAGAGTTAGTTTTAGCCAAGTTTAAGGATGCAGTGTTCGTAATTACACATACACAAATTCGTGTATATGTTCGTTTTTGCAGCTTTACAAATTCGTGTACATGCCAAATAGTGAAAAATATATACCTCGACAAGATATCATTGCAATGGCAGACACATAGACTGAGACATTGGAGGTATATATTTTTCACTATTTGGCATGTACACGAATTTGTAAAGCTGCAAAAACGAACATATACACGAATTTTGCATTCGTGTAAGTGATAAATATTGCTTTTCACGAATTTGTGTATGTGTAAATACGAACACTGCATCCTTAAACTTGGCTAAAACTAACTCTAAACCTAATTTTAACACAAGATCAGACCAACCTTATTTTTAGCTGAATCAGTGTTCGAAATGAGGGGGGGTTATGGGGGTTTTGACCCCCATAATGCTATAAGGACCCCCTCAAATACATTTTTTAGAGGGACCCAGGGGGGGGGGTCCTGAAAAAACCCCCTCAAACACCAAATGTGCAGGATTTAATCCGGAAATGGAGTTTTCAAAAGTAATTTTCTAGGATAATACATACTTCTGTGGACCTCTGGCGGCTCACTGATCTCCGGCCCCAAAAGCTCCGACTCTTCGAGCCTTGCCAGTGACAGACCCCCCCAAATGACATGGGCTATTTCAACCACTATGCTGAATGATTATTTTATGATGTAAAATTTGTAAATGTGACCTAATCTGGCCATGTCTTCCATGTTGAGTTAATGTTAACAGGACTCAGCTTATGATTCAGGGCTCTGGATGTTCCTTTAAAAACTGTTCGCCATTGTGTCATGATAATCAACAATCTCTGAAAACGGCCATCAGTCAACTCCAATATTTTTGACATTAGATTTGGTGTCAGTAAAGTACTATTGGTAAATATACCTAGCACTGTAGCCTTTTTTATCATTATCTATTTTTACCGAGGTAGCTTTCTTTTTCGCCTTAAAAAACATTAGTCAAGCCTTTTGTGTCTAGGATTCTGCACAGAGATCTGATGAATAAGTCATGTTTCCTTTCTTTTTCTTTAGTGCAACAAGGTGCAGGCATCTTATCGACCAAGTGAGATTTTAGCGATGATAAGATTTTTTGCTTTTCAAAAGTTCTATTCAAAAGATGTTGCATGGAGCGAAGTGAATTAAGGATCCCAGCCAATCCAATCATGCAATATTTAAAAGAACATGATTCACTCAGTATTGCATAGTCATATAATATTCATCATCTGAGGATTCTATTTAATTGAGAATTTGAGCAGCTCTGTCAAGCTAAAATTTGTTTGCTGAAGTTGGTCAAGTCAAATAGCATTACTTTCTGTACATGGGTTGTTGCAGCAAAGATTCTCATCTTATAAGAGATGTGTTGTGTGGTACTACTAGATGGACTTGCTAACTCTTGTAAGTTTATAAATCAGAAAACAGAGATTGACTCAGAGGAATAAACTTATCGGGCTTATCATTTATCGTGCTCGGCAGTCAAAACCTCAAGTAAATTTCCAAGATGGCGTCCTTCTTGTCAGGAATGTCAGGTGGCTGGGCACTGAGTTAAAGTTTTCTTCATCATAACTTTCTGATTTGAGTGTTGTTCCCTTTGAACATGCTAACTATGCAGCAATAATACTCTGTAGCAACATCCAGTATAACATGCAAATTTCGTGATTAACTGTTCTATTTGGGCACCGATGCAAAATATTGGTCCTTTGGCAAAATAGGTTGCACTAGACACATAAGTGCCCTCAGCCCAGTTAATATTTGTAGACTAAATAACCTTGTAGTGCTCATTTCATGCATTGGAGCAGATTACATTTGAATGTGATTCATTTAAATCTCAACAAGTATGATTGTGAATCTCAAACATCGCAAGCTCCATCTCGTTTTGCATGACTATAATTTCCCATATCTTCAGAAATGAATTAACTTTTTAAATACATCAATCTGATTGGAATTTCAGCTGCTCCTAATGATTCTAGAACTGACTGATTCCCTACTCATTATTAAAATTTAATGAGCTCCACTGGCCACAGACAAGAAATTAAAATGATTTAAAATTAATGAGGAAACTATCAAAATGATGGACTGAGCAACGGTACTACTTCTCTTTCATCTGAAAGCTTTAATATAAAACGTCATCAAAATTTGAAATTTTATAAAAAAACCAGTTCCACTAAAGATTAATTCTGTCACATCTCAATCTTGTGTTTTCGAACTTTGAAATTTTATCAAAGAACCAGTTCGCTGACGATTAATTCTGTCTCATCTCAATATTGTGTTTTGCGAAGAGATTCAGGCAGTTATCCACCAGGAATAAATTCTTTCTGTCTGCCTGTCTAAAAAGCAATCAAACGACTTAGATATTGAGAGTTGTTTCATCAGTACCTGTCAAAATATTCCAAAGAATGCAAGTAGGGGATGATTATTGCTCTTCTTTTTCTTCACTATCTTCTACTTGCTCCCATTTCTCAATTATTTTCAAACATTGATTTCTTGCTATTTAACTTTTTACAGTAAAACCAGAACCCTGACATAAAAAATATAGTCCTGCCACCAAATGCCCAAAAAAACAACAAATAGGTCGAGGGCAGACTGTACCTGTCCCTCTGATTAAAAGCCTCCAGCCCTTCACCCTCGGTGGAGGGACAGTCAGAAAAGGGAGGTCTGCTCAAACAAAACTGAAATCAGTACTCCTGCCCAAGCCAAGTCCAGACTGATGGAAGGAAAGTGAACCTTAAACAGGGGTAGCACTTATTAAAATCACTAGTCAAACATTTTGTCACAAAAGTACCTTCTTGAAATCGCTGTAAACAGGCTTTAAATATCTCTAAAAATTCAAAGTAATAATTTGAAGTTGTGTATGTGGTATGTATCCCCCATGTAGCATGATAAAATTTGATGTTTTGCTTATTATGGATAAAAGGTGGTGACTTTATTAAAGCCTGTGTGGAGATACAGATATAGATGGCGCCACATGTGGCATGAATGAAGCAAATAACTGTCATTGGTCATCTGCTAATGTTTAAACTTATAACTGCCTCATACATGTGGCTACAGTCTGTTTGTCAAAATAGAATGAATAGTTGGATACTATGTATCATTATGAGGGGTCCCAGCGGACCACTTTCTATCTCCCCACTATGATTCTAATTTGTGCTGAATTCTTCAAGACTGCAAACTGCATTTGCAACTCATCCTAGGGAGCACACAGTGTTTCTTTAGAGGGATCATCCAATTATTCTAATAATTTTTAATTGTTGTGAAGTAAATAAGGGGATTGGGAAAGAACTGGCCCTAGGGAGCATACTGTATTTCATAAGAGGAAACATCCAGTTATTTAGATAATTTTAGATGTTTTGGTACTAAATAAGGGGATGGGGAAGGAAGCAGTCTGGTTCTGGGAGTTACCTGTATGTTATATTTTCAGGCCATATAAATGGATCATACCAGCCTTGGAGAACTAAATGATGAATATAATTACCTATGAAAATGCGATAATTACTATGTCATGCTGATGCATAAGCTATAGACACAACAGTAGCAGTCGCTTTTAAAAGAAGAATGATAGTTTTTCACTTCTGCTGCGAGCTATCTTTCAAATCTTCTATGTGTTACCGCAATGTTTCGGTAATTATTTTTCCTGAGGTGGTTTCATTGACAGTTCGTGAGGATGAAGGCAAATAAAAGAACCAACAATAACTGTGATAAATAAAAATATGCATCTTGTATAACTAGTACTAACCGTTGTTTGAAGTTAAACAATGGGCTTGACATTATAGAGAATAGCCACAAGAGTACATACAAAATATGTGCCTGGCTCCACCAGATGCGAGCAGGAGGCAGCTGTTGTTGTGAGATTTACAAAGTGTCACAGAAACCATTCATAATGTCTGATGTTTTTTCCGAAAGACAGCTTACAGCAACCAGAAGCACTAATCTGATGTCGATAGTCCTACAAAAGGCTTATCTGGCTCTTGGCTTCAAGTGTTCTTGCCATCTTTTGATTCAGAGGCAGACGAGCCCTTGTTTCTGATTAGTAAAGGCTTAAGCTTTCACACAAAGCTTTGTAGCATCAAAAAGGATTTGTATGTGTCTGGAATGTTATTTGATCTAAGATCATATGTTAAATGTGTGTGCTGAATGATGATATATACTAAAGCAAGATTATATTTAGCTGCACGTAGTCGTAGAAAAGGGTGTGTTTATCAAATATTCTTTGATGTCCCAACCTGATGAAAACAGTATGCTGTAAATTATTCAAGGTTACAGAATATCAAGCCATAATAGGAACCAGTTCCCAAACGAACAATTCAAGTGGAGTTTAAACCTAAATATTGTCTGAGTGCTTTTCAAGCTAATCAGACAGTCATCAACGTTAAAGACTATCAAATTATCCCTGAAACATGTGCATTCATGAGGTAATAGTACAAGTTTATTTTCACCAAAAACATTCATTTGAGCACTACCTTTCAAGCTACCAGATGAAGCCAACAGTACTTATTAAATTTAATAAGTAGACAGATTTAAAGACAATACGATGCATTTAAGGGGTCACCAAATCTCAAAGACTGAGCAAGACCCAATGAAACTCAGTGAGTTCAGAGGAAATTACCCATTTTATGGGATCTACAAAAATGCCTGGTCATAAAACAGTGAGCTGTCATATGGCTCCGTGGCCCTTAAGAAGATCTATAGAGAGCTCTGAGGGAATCATAACTTTTGATTGGCTATTTCAACATGTCACCTAGTTTCAATCAAATGAGGCAGAAACAAACCTAAACAATTTTTCCAATAGTACTGATCAACCCAAACTCATGGAGCGGAATCCTGGCTAATAAACTTGCTGACAAGCAAGGATGAACAATTCTGTATGAGGAAAGTTTTTGTGTTCATTGTTCAAAAACACCAATGGGTCAATTCCATGCCAAATCACCCAGAGCCTCCCACCTGACCATCTCAGATTTTGTGGAAAAAAATCACACATGTTCTAAAAATCTATATCACAGGGGGATCCCAAATTTCAGGGGCCTATCACCCTTAGTTTAAAAGTTATGACCGATAACGTATGAGGAGGTATTTTCTGACAAATTACAAAGCCACAGAAAAAATTTCAAAACCGTAGTTCATTGCCAACATTGTCATCCAGGTCTTATAATACACCCTATTTTCAGGTATTTTCATTCTGGAACCATGTTTGAAATGGTCCAAAACTTTAATGAACCGAGGTATCCTTGAATATTTTTCTTAGAATTTGTTAAATATTGGAAGTTTACTCAAATACTTGTGACGACACAGCTGGCCAAAATCTGAAAATAAAATAGGAAGGAGTCTGAAACATCAAATGCAACATTTTATTGCAACCATTCTATTGCCTCCTGTAGCTGGTGGCAAGAGTTATGGAATGTCTAGGAGGACATTAAATGGTAAAAAAAGTTTCAAATTCATATATTACACGCTTTTTGAGAAAAGCCAATCTCAAAACTGTCATATATCAGACTTACAATTTGTCAGAAAATACCCCCTCACAGGCTCACATGTCATTGGTCATAACTCTTAAACTACTAGTGATAGGCACCTGAAATTTGGGATCCCCCAGTGATATAGATTTTAGAACATGTGTGAATTTTTTCAACAAAATCTGAGACGGTCAGGTGGGAGGCTCTGGGTGATTTGGCATGGAATGACCCCAATGTAGTTGCATTGTCAATGACAGCTTTACATATAGATTTACATTATTGTACAGTTAACTTTACAAATCTAAAGAGTTAATTTTGTTCTCGCTATTTACATTCTTTTTTAAGTGCTGAAGTCACGCTCAATGTGCTTTGAAGTTGAAAGCTGATGTCAGAAGAGGATGTTTAAGGCTACAAAAAGAAAATACCAGCCATTTTAGGAAAAGCAGAATGTGATGAAAACAAGCCCCAAAGGAAATTAAGCAACAAGTGCTGACAGTGTAAAGGACACAACTCTCAAGTCAACTCTCGAGTCATGAAATCTTGTTTTTCTTGACTGCCTCAGACATCAACTTGAAACTGGTTCATGAAGTTACACTTTCTTGTTAACAAGATTACGTGTCAAAAGAGCTGAAGAATTTCATAAAAGAAAAAAAAAAGCTGAAGCCTGTCAGCCTGTGGGGCTTTAGCAGTTTCTCTAACCCATTACAAATAAATGCGAACAGCTCAATGTCCGTATTATTTGAGATGAATGCTGAGCAGGACATTGCATTTACAGTACCCTCTCTTTGACCTTTTAATGCCTGAAGGCTGAGTGAAGGGACAATGCTTGACTTGTTTGACTGGCACCTGTTATTAATTTCTTGAATATTTATGATTTTTTAAAGAAAGGTTATCGTGGAGTGATAGCCAGGGAGGGTGTAATTAAACAGTATTTATTAAGCACTAACATCCATCTGCTTTTACCCATCATAATGCAACTACTCTGATTTGAAGGAAATAGTCTCAGTCACAATGATAATTATTATGCAACTGTCTCACAGGACAGTTTTAAGTTTTTCAATTCAAATTTGCATAATATTGTGCTTTCTTGACAGCTGTAAACACGATGTCCAAAATGTAAGTGCAAATAAGCAGAAAAATAGCCAAAAACTACCATGTGAAAATATAATTATATTCTTCAGGAGCAAGAAAAACAACCATACAATATACAAGAAATTGAAGAAAAGCAACCATTTTCCAGATACAATAGAGGAAAATTATATATTCTTAAAAAGTACATGTCACTGCAATGCAGATGTGCGAGTCTGAAATAAGACTCTCAAATCCTGACATGTCTTTGAAAATGTTGTACACAGCTGATTATTTTGGCTGTGAAAGCCTGCAGCTTAAATCTGACTTTCAAACTGTTCAGATGCTTTAGCATGATTTCTTTTGGCATGATTCGTGATTTGGAGAGGGATCATGCTACGTTTCTGGAACTTCTCAAAAGTGGGGAGGAAGCCATCTTTTCAACATTTCACATCAGTTGATAACTGAGTTATAATCATGTCAGTGTTTTGATGTGCAGATGAAAGGCTAAGAAACAATGATTGCTATGCGAGGGTCACACACTCAGAAAACATTTCATCCCATGGAATCAAACCAAAGAGGATCCCCAGAGCAAGATGGCTAGATCAGGCTGCACAATGAATAATCAGCTGGTTAGACATGATATATGACATTCATAACAAATGACTTCTGAACGACTGGATTCCCAGGGGCCTAATTTTGAAATAGAGGAAGCGTGATTTTTTTAATCACATATTTAGCCCAGCAGGTTTGATTAAGTCTTATTTTTATTCATTTCATTGTTTCATATTGAACACCATTAAATTCTTCCTTTAACCAATTACAGTTCATGTACTGAGCTTAAGTATGGGACTTCTTGAGGGTAGTATAATCAATGTATAAATGATGAGGGAAAAAACACAGGTCAGTAAAGAAGGAGGGAAGGCTTTTGCTATAAAAAGGCTTTAGCTACACATTTTAATGAATCTTTTTTCTTTAGATATGCTCAATACTACTGCTTAAAGCTCCATCACTTGATTACAGTGATGAGATCAGACCCATGACCTCTTCACATCAGAAGATGAAACACTTTGACCACTGAACTGGTGTGAATCATTATTAATCCGCTTACCTGGTTCTTTCAGAAAATCTTGTCTTGCACCCGTGAGTAATGTTAACAAGGCTCAGTTTATGAGGTAGGGCACAGGGTGTCCCTACAAGAGCTGTTGGCTTTCGTGTCATGATATTCAAGGGCTTTTGTCAACAGCCATCTGTCAGCTCTCACATGTGCTGAACAAGATTTGGTCTTGGAAAAGCGGTGTTAAAACCTGTGTCCTCAAGTACTCCCAATGCGTTGCATGTGCATGTTTTACTCTGTGTGTGTTCTCTTTCTGCCGAAATGATGTCATTGACAATTGCTTTGAGATGAAAACTGGTCAATATACAGAAGAACCATCACAGCTGGGATATACATAAATAATTGAATATAATTGGTTCTGATTTTTTGTTCAAAATGAAACATTTGGCTTGACAATACACAGATTGGTTATAAGAACACATTCCAAACATGTGCTAAGCTCTACCAGCTGGGGCAGCTGTTGTTGCGAGATTTACAAACCGCCGCCAAAACCATTCATAACGTCCGATGTTTTTTTGCAAGACAGCTCACCAAAAACCAGAGGCCCGAAACTGATGTCAATAGTCCTACAAAAGGCTTATCTGGCTCTTGCCTTCAAGAGTTCTTTTAATTTTCTGATTCAGAGGCAGATGAGCCTTTGTTTCTGATTAGCCAAAGCTTATAAGCTTTCACAAAAAGCTTTGTTGCATCACAAAGGTTTCATACGTGTCTGGAATGTTGATTGATGTAACAGCATATGTAACTGTCATGTATGGTATGATTATATTTGCTGAAGAGAGTTTATGATTGATATATACATAGAAAATTATGTAACAAAGATGGTTACAAACAGTATATTATTATAATACTGCTTACTGTACATCATTCAAGGTTAAAGCAATCAAGCCATCATAGGTACTGGTCCCCAAATGGCGTTGCACCCATAACATTCATATAAGCACTACATTTTCAAACTAATCAGATCCCTGAAGCCAACTGTAGTAAATCTTATAACTTCACATATGTACCCCAACAGGAGACATATTTGAGGGGTCACCAAATCTTAAAGACTGAGTAAGACCCAATAAAACTCAGTGAGCTAGAGAAAATTACCCAATTAATTGGATATTCGAACATGCCAATAAAGCAGCACCCATTCTCTCACGTCTGACGAGACTCCTGCCAATCGGAAGTTAGCTTCTTCTGCAGCCAGTAAAATGGAGGCCCAAAAGCAATGGGCTATCTGAAGGCTATTGCTTTGTGGTCTTCGGAAGAATATTGAACTATAGTGAGCTCTGAGGGAATCTTAACTTTTGATTGGCTATTTCAACATTAAAATTTTCACCAAGTTTCAAGCCAGCAAGGCCAACAGTGTTACTTTTAAGTTGTCATAATTTATTTGCTTCTGTGTTCAATTTTGCTCTATGAAGCTCCAATTGTACTCATGATGTACTCACTACGAGTACTCACTACGAGTATGAGACTATGAGTACTTTAGCAAAGTACTCAGTATGAGTATGAGTACTGTACTCATGATTTGGCATGAGTACTGAGTACATTCTAGTACTTGGAAAAATGTACTCGAGTACACGAGTACATCTGTACAACCCTGTAAGCACACTTTGTATGTCTTGAAGTTGAAATCGTATACATGTCAGAACCGGGTATTTAAGGCTACCAAAAGAAGAGCCAATTTATGAACAACAAAAGTGAGGAAAACAAGCCCTTAAGGAAATTTGGCAACAAGTGCTGACAGGCTAAAAAACACAACTCTCGAGTTGCGAGGTCTTGTTTTTCATGACCACCTCAGGCTGCAACTTGAGACTGGTTCATAAAGTCATACATTCCTGTTAACAAGATTATGTGTCAAAAGAGATGAGGAATTTTATAAAAGGACAAAAAAGCCGCACCCTGACAGCCCGATGGAATAATGTATAAATGTTGAAGAAATTGATAGTAAACAAGTCAGTAAAGAAGGTGTAAAAGCAGCTATGCATTGTTATGAATCTAAATTAAATATCAGTAATGGATATTATATGATATGTCAGTCTTTTCTTTTGATATACCAAATGCTCAATAGCACTGATTGGAGTGCTTTCACCTTGATTACATAGATGAGGTAAAATCCATGACCTCATCCCGTCAGAAGATGAAACACTATGACCACTGAACTAGGGTGAACCATTATTAATCGGCTTACCTGTAATGATGTAGGTCAATGGGTGTCCCTTCAAGAGCTATTGGCCTTCATGTCATGATATTCAAGGGCCTTTGTCCCTCTGTCAGCTCTCTCATGTTCTGAACAAGATTTGGTGGAAAAAAGTGTGTCCTTAAGAGCTCTCAATGTGTTGCGTGCATGTGTTTTACTCTCTGTGTGTCTGTTCTCACTTTCTTTGAATGTCCAAGGTCACGTCAATTCAGCGATAATTACTCCTGAGAATGATGATGTCATTGACTATTGCAAAAGAGGAAAACTGGTTTATATATACAAAACATTCCTAGCTCTTGAGTTTATACATAAATATAAAATAAAATTAGTTCTAATTTTTGTTTGATATGAAACAATGGGCTTGACATTACAGAGGTAAACTATAAAAATACATACCAAATATGTGCCTTGCTCCAGCAACTGCGAGCTAGAGGCAGCTGTTGTTGTGAGATTAACATACAAAAACTAAAACTAGAGGCCCCAATCTGATGTCAATAGTCCTATAAATCACTTATCTGGCGCTTGGCTTCAAGTGTTCTTGCCGTCTTTTGATTCAAAGGCAGATAAGCCCTTGTTTCTGATTAGCAAAGCTCAAAAACTTTCACAACAGCTTTGTAGCATTACAAAGGGTTCATATTTGTATGGAATGTTGTTTGATGTAAGATCATATGTTATTTGTGTGTGTTGAATGATGATAAGTGCTGAAGCAAGTTTATATTCAGTTGCATGTAGGAAATTGTGTGTCTACCAAATATTCTTTGTTTGCCTCAACATGATGAAAACAGTATACTGTAAATTATTCAAGGTTCAAGAATATCAGGCCATGATAGGAACCGGTCCTCATGTGAACAATGCAAGTGGAGTTTAAACCAAAATATTGTATGAGCACATTTCAAGCTAATCAGACAATCATCAAGGTTAACGACTATCAAATTATCCCCGAGACATGTCCATGAGGTAATAGTTCAAGTTTAGTTTTGCCCAGTACATTCACTTGAGCTCAACCCTTTCGAGCTTATCAGATTAATGAAGCTGACAGTAATAAATTTTAAAACTACACAGATTGAAGAACAACAGGATGCATTTGCGAGGTCACCAAATCTCAAAGACTGAGCAAGACCCGATGAAACTCAGTGAGCAGATAGGAAATTATCCAACTTATGGGATCCACAATAATGAAATTAAAGCGACACCCTTTCTGTCACATCAAAATGAGCTCATGGAGTGGAATCCTGGCTAATAAACAGCCTAGCCAAGTATTGCGGACAAGCAATAATTATAATGAATAATTCTGTATTAGGAAAGTTTTTTTGTTCATTGTTCAAAAGCATCAATGTAGTTGCATTGTAAGTAACAGCTTTACAGATGTACAGTCAACCTTACAAATTTAAAGAGCTAATTTTGTTCAAGCCATTCACATTTTTGAGTGCTGCAGCTATGCTCAATGTGCTTTGAAGTTGAAAGCCAATGTCAGAACTGGATGTGTAAGGCTACAAAAAGTAGGTACCTGCCAACTTAAGAAAGCAAAACGTGATGAAAACAAGCCCCAAAGGAAATTAAGCACCAAGTGCTGACAGTGTAAAGGACACAACTCTCGAGTCATGAGATCTTGTTTTTCTTGACTGCCTCAGACATCAACTTGAGACTGGTTCATGAAGTTATACTTTCTTGTTTACGAGATTACGAGTCAAAAGAGCTGAAGAATTTCATAAAAGGACAAAAAAGCTGCTGCCTGTCAGCCTGTGGGACTTTTGCAGTTTCTGTAACTAATAACAAATAAATGGGAACTGCCCAAAGCCCGTATATTACTTGGGATGAATGCTTGGCAGGACATTAAGTTTGGCCTCTCTTTGACCTTTTAATGCCTGAAGGCTGAGTGTAGGGACAATGTTTGACTGGTGTATGGTTAATACTTTCTTTACTATCTATGATTTTTTTAAAGAAAGGCTATCACAAGAGACTGCACCCCAAGGAGAGATGGCTTCATGACTGCAGAAGGGGTGGTCTTAAAATGCAGGGACCACTGTATTTATTAAGCACTGACATCCTTCTGTTTTTACCCATCATAATGTTGCAGTGCACTAAAATGGACAACTTCTCTGATACTGCCAATTGAAAATATAATTATATAATCCTTCAGGGGCAAGAAAAAAAACCATACAATATACAAGAAATTGAAGAAAAGCACCCATTTCACATGTAAGGTGCAAGAGAGGAGAATGATATATTCTGTATAATTACCGTAGAACGGGGTGACTTTGAACAGTTTTCACCTCAATTCCCTTATCTTCAAAAATATATAAGATCTATGTGCTATTTCATGGGATAAAATGTTGTCCACTGGCATGTAGTTAACCTGTGCATCGGCATTTTGAGATAGATATCATGTATATGCCTGTGTCAGTGGATAAATGGGCGTTCAAACTCACCCCGAGATCCGGGGTGACTTTGAACAGAGCGAGTTTCAATGAAAGAAAACCATCAATTCTCAGAAAACAAATGTTTATCTGTATTTATGAATTTTGCAGGGCTTGATATACTTTCCCTAAAATTGTATCACTTGTTTTTTTATGTTTTGTGACTTTTTTATTCTTGATCTACTTTCGTGCCTTTGGAGCTAAATGATTGCCTTATATAGTGAAATATGCATTCAGACATTGAATTATATGCATTGTATTATGAAATATGATATATCTGTGATTATAGTTTACGGGAAGATGTGATGGTCTCTGCGCTCACCATCACATTGTGGTGTTCAAAGTCACCCCGAAGTATGTTACAACTCAACATCATCCAATTATATTATTTGTTGTCCGTCTTTCTGAATAGCCTCCAGCAAGTTTTTGGTGGATTTTGGATGTATTTGAGTGACATTGTAATAAGACAAGTATTTATAAGGCCAGGGTCATTCAGTTCTGCCGTGGACACAGAAGTTCACAGGCTATGGTATCTTGCTAAAATAAGTATGCTTAGTTTATTCATCAAAATCACAAAAAAAAAAATTCCAGTCACCATGACTTTTTGTAGAAAGAATCTAGGCTTTAGTAGAATATAATCAGAAGTGAAATCCTTCAATTATCTCATTTAGCTTTGCATTCATAGAGGATCAATCTTTTTCAGAAAAGTGTTCAAAGTCACCCCGGCTGTTCAAAGTCACCCCGTTCTACGGTACAGTACATGTCACTGCAATGTAGATGTATGAGTCTGAAATAAGACTCTCAAATCCTGGCATGTCTTTGAAAATGTTGTACACAACTGATTATTTTGGCTGTGAAAGCCTGCAGCTGAAAATCTGGCTTTCAAATTCTTCAGATGTTGTAGTGTGATTTCTTTTGGCACGATTTGTGATTTGGAGGAAGATCATGCAATGTTGCTGAAAGTTCTCAAAGTGCAAGGAAGTCATCTTTCCAACATTTCACATCAGTCAATAAATGAGTTGTGATCATGTCAGTGTTTTGATGTGCAGATGAGAGGCTAAGAAACAATGTTATGCGAGGATCACACACTCAGAAAACATTTCATCCCACGGAATCAAACCAAAGTGGATCCCCGAACAAGATGGCTAGATTAGGCTGCAAATGAATAATCAGCTGTTTAGACACGATATATGACATTCATAACAAATGACTTCCGAATGACTGGATTCCCTGAGGCCAAATTTTGAAATGAAGGAAGTGTGATTTTTTTATCACTTGCCCAGCAGCTTTGATGATTTTATTCATTTTATTGTTTCATATTGAATACCATTAAATTCTTCCCTCAATCAATTACAGTTCATGTTCATTTCAGTATTATAAATCGATTTATGCAATTCTAAATGTAACTTCATACAGCCAATAAAAATACTACTACTACTGCTACTACTGAGATTAAGTATGGGACTTCTTGAGGGAAGTATAATCAATGTATAAATGATGAGGGGAAAAACACAGGTCAGTAAAGAAGGAGGGAAGGCTTTTGCTATAAAAAGGCTTTAGCTATACATTTTAATGAATATTAATGAAATAGCATTTATGGACATCATGAACAATATGTCAATCTTTTCTTTAGATGTATGGTCAATAGTATTGCTTGAAGCTCCATAATCTTGATTACACAAATGGGATCACACCCATGACCTCTTCATATCAGAAGATGAAACACTTTGACCAATGAACTGGTGTGAATCATTATTAATCGGCTTACCTGGTTCTTTCAGAAAATCTTGTCTCTCACCCTTGAGTAATGTTAACAAGGCTCAGTTTATGATGTAGGGCACAGGGTGTCCCTATAAGAGCTGTTGGCTTTCGTGTCATGATATTCAAGGGCTTTTGTCAACAGCCATCTTTCAGCTCTCACATGTGCTGAACAAGATTTGGTCTTGGAAAAGCGGTGTTAAAACCTGTGTCCTCAAGTACTCTTTATGTGTTGTGTGCATGTGTTTTACTCTGTGTGTGTTCTATTTCTGCAGAAATGATGTCATTGACAATTGCTTTGAGATGAAAACTGGTTAATACACAGAAGAACCATCACAGCTGGGGTATACATAAATATAAAATATAATTAGATCTGATCTTTGTTCAAATTGGAACATTCGGCTTGACATTACACAGGTTGGTTATAAGAATACATTCCGAACATGTGCTAAGCTCTGCCAGCTGGGGCAGCTGTTGTTGCGAGATTTACAAACCGCCACTGAAACCATTCATAACGTCTGATGTTTTTTTGCAAGACAGCTCACAAAAACCAGGGGCCCTAATCTGATGTCAATAGTCCTACAAAAGGCTTATCTGGCTCTTGCTTTCAAGAATTCTTGTCATTTTCTGATTCAGAGGCAGAAGATCCCTTGTTTCTGATTAGCAAAGGCTTATAAGCTTTCACAAAAAGCTTTGTAGCATCACAGAGGGTTCATATGTGTCTGGAATGTTGTTAGATGTAAGATCATTATGTTGTATACATGTGTTGTATGTTGTATAAACAGCATTATTATGCTGCTTACTGTACATCATTCAAGGCTAAAGACTATCAAGCCATCATAGGTACCAGTCCCAAAATGGAGTTGCACCCATAACATTCATATGGTCACAACCTTTTCAAGCTAATCAGATCCCTGAGGCCAACTGCACTAAATCTAATATTTTCAATGATGGAATCCCAACAGGAGACATATTTGAAGGGTCTCAAAATCTTAAAGACCGAGTAAGACCCAATGAAACTCAGTGAGCTGAGGAAATTACCCAATCTATTGGATCTTCAAACATGCCATTAAAGTGGCACCCATTCTGTCACGTCCTGCCAATTGGAAGTTAGCTGCTTCTGCAGCCATTAAAATAGAGGCCCAAAAGCAATGGGCTTTCTGAAGGCTATTGCTTCTTGGCCTTCGGAAGAGTTTTGACCCATAGTGAGCCCTGAGCGAATCTTAACTTTTGATTGGCTATTTCAACATGTCACCAAGTTTCGACCAAAGAAGGCCAACTTACACTGACCACAAAACTTCTCCCATACCATTCATCGATCAAAGAATTCATGGAAGGAATGACTGGCTAATAAACAACAAGACCATGCTTTGCTCAACAGAAAGGATAAAACATTTCTGGTCTGCTGTTCAAAATTCATTTTTATATTCATTTATAAAGACAAACTTTGCGCATAATATACTATTAACTTCAAGAACCAAAAGCGCTAATTTTGTTTAAATCATTTACACTTTTAATTGCTGGAGTCACTCTCTGTTTACCTTACTTAGAAACCTATGGTCAGAACTGGATTTTTAAGGCTACCAAAAGAAGCTCTAGACAATTTATGAAAAGCAAAACGTGAGGAAAACAAGCCTTGAAGGAAATTTGGCAACGAGTGCTGACAAGCTTAACGAAGCAACTCTTGAGTTGCGAGATCTTGTTTTCATGACCACCTCTGGCTGCAACTTCACACTGGTTCATAAAGTCATACATTCTTGTATAAAAGGCCAAAAAAGCCACAGCGTGAGAGCTGGGTGGGCTCGAGCAGTTTCTGAAATGAATAAATGGCAACTGACTAATATACATTATATTTCAGAAAAAAAAAAAGTTTGGCGAGATA
Organism: Platynereis dumerilii; assembly: GCA_026936325.1. NCBI lineage: Eukaryota > Metazoa > Annelida > Polychaeta > Phyllodocida > Nereididae > Platynereis > Platynereis dumerilii. Next base: position 24,457,747 of record JAPTHN010000010.1, on the reverse strand, counting down.
TTGAGTCATTTACCTTCTCTTAAAATTGAAAAAAAAAATTGGCCAAATATAGGGAAAAATTTTTTCAGGTGTCTGATTAGTGAATATTCATGATTATTTAATAAAATGTTATGTTCCAGTGTACTACCATGCATATTGCATAAGTGATATAAAGACATGAAAAAGAAATCTCAATCATTATGTGAGACATGTTATTGTGCAATTGTCCAAGAGATTCAACTTTGCAGATGCTTCCTGGGTGCATTAACAAGTCATCCACTTTTTGAGTTCAAATAATCCGATACATATCTGAATACTGCCATGTGAACACAAATATTAATCTTTGAGGGACATAAACAACAGCCATATTGCATACTCGAAAAGCAATCATTTCACATGAAAGATGCAAGGGAGAAGAATGACATAATCTGTATTATCCAAGTAAATATGTGTGCCACTGCACTGCAGATATGAGAGTCATCTTTTCAACATTTCACATCAGTCGATAAATGAGTTACAATCATGTCAGTGATTTGATGTGCAGATGAGTGGCTGAGAAACAATGATTGCCATGTTTGGATCACACACTAAGAAAACATTTCATCCCATGGAATCAATCAAAGTGGATCCCCAGAACAAGATGGCTAGATCAGGCTGCAAATGAATAATCCGCTCTCAGACATCATATACTCGTATGTTGACATCTCGAACAAATGACTTCCCAGAGACCTAATTTTGAAATGAAGCAAGTGTGATTTTTTTTTTCAACTGATAATTATTTAGCCCAAGTATAATTAATGTATAAATGATAAAGAAAAAACTGATAGCACACAGGTCCGTAAAGAAGGAGTAAAGGCTTTAGGTATTCATTATGATGAATCTTAATGAAACAGCATGTATGGACATTATATAAAATATGTCAGTCCTTTCTTTAGAAGTATGCTCATTAGTAATGCTCGAAATTCCATTATCTTGATCACACAGATGGGTTCAGTTCCATGACCTCTGGATATCAGAAGATGAAACACTTTGACTACTGAACTGGCGTGAACCGTTAGTAATCCACTTACCTGGTTCTTTCGGAACATCTTGTCTCTCACCCTTGAGTAATGTTAACAAGGCTACGCCTATGATGCAGGGCTGGGTCTCCCTTCAAGAGCTGTTGGCCTTCGTGACATGATATTCAAGGGCCTTTGTCAACAGTAATCTGTCAGCTCTCACATGTTCTGAACAAGATTTGGTCTTGGAAAAGCTGTAGTAAAACTTGTGTCCTGAAATGCTCCAAAAGAGTGGCCTGTGTGTGTTTTACTCTGTGTGTGTTCTATTTCTCTAGAAATGATTTCATTGATAATTGCTTTGAGGTGTAAACTTGCAGAGGAACCATCACAGCTGGAATATACATAAATATAAAATATAATTAGTTCTAGTTTTTGTTCAAATTGAAACATTGGGCTTGACATTACACAGATTGGTTGTAAGAAAACATTCCAAACATGAGCTAAGCTCTACCAGCTGCGGCAGCTGTTGTTGCGAGATTTTTTGCAAACCAGCACTGAAACCATTCATAACATGTGATATTTTTTCTGTACGACCACTTACAACAACCAGAGGCCCTAATCTGATGTCAATAGTCCTACAAAAGGTTCATCTGGCTCTTGGCTTCAAGAGTTCTTGTCATCTATTGATATAAAGATACAAAGGCAGATGAGCCCTCGTTTCTGATTAGCAAAGGCTTATAAGCTTTTACAAAAAGCTTTGTAGCATCACAAAGGGTTCATGTTTATCTGGAATGTTGCTATATGAGTGTTGAATGATGATATATGCCAGAGAGAGTTTATTATTGTGTTGTACCAAGCGAATTGTGTAAATGCCCACCAAATATTCAAGCCTGATACAAACAGTACACGGCTCATCTACGACATCACTAAAAGTTAAAGATATCAAGCCGTCCAAGAACCGGTCCAAAAGTGAACAATACAAGGAGAGTTGCACCCAGAACATTCATATGGAGCATTATAGTCACTACCTTATCCCTGACGCCAACTGTACTAAATCTAATAACTTCACAGAAGGGAACTCAAGAGAGACACATTTGATGGGTCACCAAATCTCCAAGACTCAGTGAGACCCAATGAAACTCAGTGAGCAGACAGGAAATTACCCAATTTATGGGATCCTGTAAGATTCCATTAAAGCGGCACCCATTCTGTCACATCTGATTAGACACCTGCCAATCGGAGGTTAGCTCATTCTTGCAGCCTGTAAAATACATGTGCTAGAAGCTATTGCTCCATGGCCTGCATGACCAGAACTCCAAGGGAATATTATTTTTTATTGGCTATTTCAACATGTCACCAAGATTTAACACAATTGGGTCAAATTACACAATCCTCCAAACTTTCTCTAATACACGTATTATTAATTGACCTGAACTCAAGGAAAGGAATGTCGGCTAATAAACAATAAAGCCAACCATTGCTAAAAAGATTGGATTATTCTTGTTATTAGGGAAGTTTTTGAGTTCATTGTACAAAACCATCAGTGCAGTTGCGCTGTGTATGCCAGCTTTACACATAAATTAACAGTAAACCATATTAATCTTAAAAGTTTTGAAGTAGATAGCTAATGTCAGAACTGGCTGTTTAAGGCTAAAAAAAAAATGAAACAAGCTCATTTGGGAAAAACAAAACCTGAGGAAAACAAGCCCCAGAGGAAATTTCGAAACAAGTGCTGACAGTGTGCCGTCGTGGCCTAGCGGTTAGGGTGCCCACTCTCTAATCCAGTTAGGCTCTCAGGGCGTGGGTTCGACTCCCACTCCCGGCACTTCACTGTCCGAGCCCATGGGACGTTAAATGGAGGTGGGTTGTATCCAGTGTTCTATACTGGGGCAACTGAAAGACACTGCACATCCCTGAACTAATAGGGTATGTGGCAGACTCCCAGCCTTATCATCTACATGTATCATTCATCATACGGCGATCACCACACCTTGGCGGAATATTCAGCTAATTGAATGTGCCAAGTAACAGGCAGAAGCAGAAACAGAAAAGTGTAAAGGACACAGCTCTCAAGTCAACTCTCGAGTTGCGAGATCCTGTTTTTTGTGATTGCCTTGAGCTGCAACTCAAGACTGATTCAAAAGTTATTATCACTTGCTGACAAGATTACATGTCGAGAGAACTGAGGAATTTCGTAAGAGGACCAAAAAAAAAAAACAGCCTGTATCCCATTGTAAATAAATTGGGCTTGGCCACAATACATTGTATTTGAGAATTATTTACCTGCACAGTGCACATTGAGTATTAACTCTATCTTCAACCTTTAGCTTGTAGATTGAGTGTAGGGATAATTTTGGTCAAGTTGTCTTAGTCCTAGAATATTCATGAAGGTCATCTTGCACTACCAAGCATAAACTCTTTAATTTGAAAAAAGCCATCTCTCATAATTACAATTGGGGTTGCACTGTAGTTAACAGATATATTGTACTTTCCAAAATGTGTGCATGTAAGCGTGAAGAAATGCTTAAGACCATGTGGAGAAGGAACAAAAACTATATGGTATACACGAAAGCAATCATTTCACTTGCAAGCGCAAGGGGGAAGAATTATAAAACATGTACATGTATGATTGAAGCATATGCCACTACTTTGCAGACGTGAGAGTCAGAAATAAGACTAAAGTCCTGGTATGTCTTTGAAAATATTGCACACAGCTGATTATTTTGGCTGTGAAAGCCTGCAGCTATGAATCTGACTTTCAAACTGTTCAGATGCTTTAGCATGATTTAGTTTGGCATGATTTGTGATTTGGAGGAAGATCATGCAATGTTTCTGGAACTTCTCAAAGTGGGAGGAAGTCATCTTGTCAACATTTCACGTCAGTCAATAAATTAGTTATTACCATGTCACTATTCAGATTGTTCAAATGAGAGGCTACGAAACACTTATTGCTGTACAGTGGACCCTCGTTTATCCGGAACTCATTTATCAGGATCCCTCACTATCTGGACAAAAATGATTGGGAACAGAATTTTCCTGTGTATTTTACCCTCATTTATCCGGATCCCTCATGTTCCGGAACCGGACAGTGAATTTGGGGACAAATTGCCATTTTAGAATGATAATTGAACTCACTGAACCGGACAATAGCCTACACAATGAAAGGCTCCACTGCGTCTGGCATTACATAACACCAATTAGACTGGAGCAGCCGTTTGAATGATCTTTTTTGCATACAACTGGTTATCTTACTTGGGGTTTTAACATTGTTTAGATAAGCCTACATGTGTAAGGTGATACAATTGTTGCTTAGCTTGCTGATAGCAGACATTGTGTTTAAAATTAATTGACAACTCAGGGCATTTTGTTAAACTGCACAATGTATCATTCATGCACGTACATGTGTATTGTCTTCGTGCTTATTGATGTTTTCTGATTGAATATATTTATTCAAATGCATTTTCTGTCTCATTCAAACAGTTATGTAATTATAATGTAACTGGATAAAGACACTCAACCTATGCTGATATTCACATGCCTCAGTCATGCACTGGAGACATCTGGTAAGCAAACTTGCAATACCTGCAGCTCCACCTATCCGGAGTTGAAGCGGGACTTCAGCCATCCGGAAAATTCAGTTATCCGGAAATCAAGCCTGGGGACACATGTGTCCGGATAAACGAGGGTCCACTGTATGAGGATCACTCGCTCGGAAACACTTCATTAAATAGAATCAATCATAGAGGATACCCAGGACAAGATGGTGAGATCGGGCAACAAAAAATGTTATCTTCATCAATTTCATCCAAATGACAATTTTAACAAATTAAGGGGTGAAATATATCTACCAGATTGTATTGACAAAGGCGAAGTTGCTAATCTGAATTTTGCTGGAAAAGATCTCTCTAATAGGTTAATTCTATCATAGAATGCCCTCGAAAGAGACATGTGGCCTCAAAATCCATTACATGTGATTTTTGTTGAAGTGAATTAATTGTTTCTATAATATAGACGTTTGTGAAAGAAGGACAAAGTAACTTGTGGCATAATTTTTGTATACACGTATACGTATGTGTAAGAAGTGCAGAGGAAAATGAGCTAGTGAAGAGTTTTTAAAAGCGAAGTAGTCAGTAGCCATGCATGGGTTCTAATTTTAAGATTTGAAAAATCAAAGGGAGTTGGCAAAGAACGGAATCTATCTATCTATCTATCTATCTATCTATCTATCTATCTATCTATCTATCTATCTATCTATCTATCTATCTATCTATCTATCTATCTATCCTTTGATTTATGACGGAAGCTATGCACATGTAATATACCTGAAAGTTGACCTGTGCGAGGATTCGGTAGAAGAACACCGTTGTGACACTTCGAGTGTAACATCATCAATGTTGGTGGTTAGTTGCATACCCCCACCCAGTTGGGATCCTTGTTGAATGAAGGGAAATATAATATCGAATCAGGGGAAATAAATGTCAGATTAGAAGTCTTAACATGCTTAAGAAAGTGATGGACTGATCAGCGTGTTTTGACAGTGTGTGCATGCATGATCAAGGGGTGGAGTAAATTAAGTGCTGTAAGTAATGTCACATGCACGATAAGAGTCGATGGCATATTTGTGATGATTATAAGTTTGAAGAACAACTTGAATGAGTAGTGGGGGATTCTACCCTGTTCAGCTAACGCAGTGATGAGGATGATGTACGATGCTGTGGTGGCACACTGATGGTTTTCTATTCTATGATCGGTCTGTATGTTCGTGTGAAGGTATATGCTTAATAAGTAGAGTCTGTGAGTCCGTAAAACATGACTTGGTATAGCCTAGTATAGAGCAAAGCCCGCGAAAATGCTGGGAGTCCACCCAGGACAGCTGAGGCTGTTGCTTTTGTGGATGTGCCTCCCTCCAAATTGCAATGGTTCAGTAAGAAGAGCAGGGGGAGTTGGTGCAAGTGAAGAGAGGGTCAAATTAATGGCGCTGTAGAGACGCATGGAGGAATTTCGTGGGAAGGGCTACAGAAACAGCTGATTTTCAAGTAAGAAATTTGGGACGATTTGCTGGCATTTTTATCAGCCACACTCAAAGGCAATGCCAATAGCAAGCTTCATGCAGAAAGTCGTGAGTGTGAGTAGAGTAGATATGGAGGAGTAGAGGTGACAGCAAAGTTGAAGAGATAGACTTTTAAAATGTAGGATAATATTTCACATAGGCCTAACGTTTATTGTTCAATATCTAGAATGCAATTTTTAATTTTTATAAAATTTACAAAAGCTATGTTCCATTGATTTCTGTAACTTTCAACAAGCACAGTGTCATACACGTCGCTCAACATAATGGTGACTTCAAACATCAGTCCTGTTTAACCTCTTAATAAAGCTAGGTTGTTTAGTTTCAGAATTGTGGTCTAAAAATATCCACTTTTCTTCTGGTGTCACTGCATGGTTATCCCTGACTGTATGCCCATGGGCTGTATGTTCTAAATGATTTACCATCAAATTTATGGCTGTTTTATTGGCTTGATAAAAATAAATAAGTCACCAATATAAACAGAGGATGTTAGCTCTCCAAATATTGACACTATATTCTAGTAATTCAATTAGTCATTGATTTCTATATTTGATAACACACCAATCAGCTATGCTATGGAAGGTGTGCTCTTGATTGATATGCAATATGAGCCCATGAGAGCTCCTTTTTGAAATCATGTTTACCAGTACAAATTTAAATTCGAGAAAGTAATTCAAGAACAAACTGCTCAGATGGACAAGGTCCAAAGTCAACAGAAATTTCCTGTAGTTGAATATGTAATTCATCAAGTCGAATCTACAGTGTACCAACATTCGCAGTCGCATTCTTTGTAGTCCTCATTTGAATCAATCAGAGTTAATTTGCCCGTCTACCTCTGGCCTTTCCTCTGAATGGCCCTTTTTCTGCTCTTTGGAGCAGTCTATGTCACTGTCTATCATTCACTTTCTTGTTTGTTAGGTGATAATAGGAGCAACAGGACATAAAAGGCAACCAAGCCAGCTGTTAATTATTAAGGGACAAGTCTAGATTGTCTTCGGACCAAACTGATGCGTTTTTGGACCAATCAGATTCGGCAACTGGTAAAGCCATTATTGGAACATCACAAGTCTGTTGCTGTGAGCGGGCCCATCTAAGGCAAATCAAGTAAAGCATAATGAAGAAAGGTCATCGTTAAAACAAAATAGGGACAAAATATTGATTTGGATTGTTCAAAAAGATCAATCAGCAAAATTTCAGCTTGAAGTAGAATGTTCCTGAAATCATTGTGCCATCTTGCACACACTCTTAAAACAGATTGGTTGAATATACCAATATATTGGTTGAAAACAACCAATTTTATATGTTGAAATAGGACCAACCAATTCATTGGTTGCGGTCAACCAATCAAGATTGGTTAAGCTACCAACCAATTTAAATTGGTTAATCTCTCTAACTGTTATTTCAACGCATGGAATTGGTTAAAGATTAACTTTAATAATTGGTTGAATGAAAGAACCTTATTGGCTTATAAGGAATGGGATTATAGTTAGTCAACCTCATGGTCCTAGGACCACCCCTCTGTAGAATTCAGTCTGACAGCTGTCATAAAATTGCCATGGTCCATGGCTTGCCTGATTAGCCTATATAGCATCTAGTGCAAAAATTCAGGATGTAAAGCCATTGAACCCACATGCTAAGGCTCATACGCCCACCCCAGCTGAATGGCTATTCATAAATAAGTTGTTATTTCACTCATCAGGGGTTTCATTTTTTGAGGGTGGGGAGGGGTTATTTTTTATTTGTTGGGAAGAGGGTTGTTTGATTTTTATTTTACTTGAGATCAGAAAAGAGAAAAAAGATAATAGTAACAACAAAAAACAGTTTATCACAGATAAAGATATGTGGGGACAGAGAGATGGAGAAGGTTTAGCTATCCACCAGAAGGCACTGGAGATGGCTCTAAAAATTAGTAGACTTTTCTTCCTTGTTTTACCAAGCAGTCTACAGTCCATCCACACACCATAAAGATAATAAAATACACTTACCTTGCATAGATATGTCACTGAAGTTCTATATTGACTATGGGACATTCCTGTGGGATCTAGAACAATTGTATGTGACTGACTGTTCAAGGTCTTGGTCACCATGGTTCTCCAACCAAATGTTTTGTCTACCTAATCTTTAACATTTAAAAGCTATTCATTTAATATTTTTTTGGAAACAGTTTATGTGCAATTATGCGACTCATTGATATAATTGACATGCCTGTGCATCCCGTCGGATTTTATAATTTCAAAGTTACACATCAAACTTGACTTGACAGTGGATATAGATGGCGACACACGGCTCTCTACTGCTCATGATTCTTCTGTTGTGAAATGCTAAGAATACTTGGACAAACATGATATGAGCGCTGATCTTATTTATTACACTACCTTGGAACTGTTGAAATTTTAAGTCAGCTGTAATGTGTAAGCTGGGATCATAGCATAAATTATCAGATTATACTCAGTTTGTTTGTTGTTACAACTCAGTTATGCTTTTATTGTTGATAAGTTCAATGATTCCTTGCTATCCTTTACTCACTTGTTCATTTAAACTTCTGTGTACCATATCAACTTGAATAGATCCCCTCCCTCATCCTTTCTCTCTTTTAGAGCTATGGACTTTTATTTCAAGTGGCTTTCACGACCGTCTTTACGTACATGTACACTATTACAACTTTTCCTGGCTGTATTGAAGGCAGCCTTTATTTTAAGGGGCTGCTATTCTGCTGGGTGGAGGAGAGATACTTTATTCAAATAAATATGACGTAACCATTTTTCTGACCATTGGAGTTGGTTGAATTATTTTCAACCAATTCTAGTGGGTTGCCCTCAACCAGTCAAAATGGTAGTTTCAACCATAATAATTGATTGATTTTGCCTCAACCAATTGATTGGTTGGTCTTTTCCCAAAAATCAACCAATCTGTTTTAAGAGTGCAAAAATGTGCACTACCAGTCACTGCCTCATTTGCTCAGCTTTCATACTTCGTCAAACACATCTTATTTTGCATATACAGCTAATAAGCATTTCTGAGTATCTCACATTGTATATATAATATGCCTTTAATGTTGCTTGCCAAGAGAAATAATAAATGAATTCTGCACCGGGAAAGGATAAATTGCTTTTCAAGACTGGTCAGAATACCAAAGCCAAAGTACCATGATAATTATGTAATAGCTGCAGAGATGAAAACACAGTAGGACTCTTTTGAGGGGTCACCAAATCTCAGAGAGCCAGCGAGACCCAATGAGTAAAAAGGAAATTACCCAATTTATTGGACTTGGGATCTTCAAAGATGCCATTAAAGCAGCACCCATTCTGTCACATCCGATGAGATGCCTGCCAATCGGAGGTTAGCTCATTCTTGCAGCTAGTCAATTACAGGCCCAGAAGCAGTGGCCTGTCAAAGACTATTGCTCTGTGGCCTTCTAGAAACATAATGACCTTCAGAGAGCTCTCAGAGATTCTAAACTTTTGATTGGCTATTTGGACATGTCACCAAGTTTCAACCCACTGATTGCGGTTTCATGCGGCTGAGTCTGAATTGCACAGACTTCAGAACTTTCTGAACATTTTTTTGCTCTCGAAATGGCATTGATCTGTCTGAACTCACGGAATGGAATGGCTGGCTAATAAATTACAAGACCAGGAGCCAATGATAAAGTAAGTTTTTGGCCAAACAGGAAAGCTTTGATCAAAATCTAGAGGTCCAGTAAAAACCAAAAAATCTGTGATGCATGAAATCTAATCAAAGTTTGGAGTTGCAGATGGACTCCTACAAAACAAGACTATTGTATGCTGGCATGCCAGCTGTGTTATGTAGAACTGTAGTGCAGAAAATGAGATGCATAAATGTACAATATAGCAAATAAAAAGTTCTCAATTTATGACTAACATGCAATGAAAAAAATTCATCCTTCGAACTTGTGAAGTTTGAGAATTGTTGCTCATAGGAGAAGTAACATTTGGAACAATCACCCATCTATTAGTTATGCAGAGAAAGATTCTTGTAAACCTTATTAAAAAACCTTTGACAACTTAACATTTTGCGTTTAAATGGTCATAAATATTCACAGGTAACTCCAACCTGTGTCTGGTATGTCCACCATTGTCAGCTTTACCTTTTAAAGGTCATAGAGGTGGTCAGTAACCTTCTAGACTCCTATGGAACATTTATCTTGAATGCTGTGCAATTTGTCTTGTAATGACTATCAGAAAAACGAGAATTAAAGCTTCACTGGCTAGACATTTTCTACAGAAACAAGATCCCACAACTTGATAGATATTTTTTTGAGAGTTACTTGAGGAGAGTGCCTTGAGGAGAGTGACTTGGGGGTAGTGACTTGAGGAGAATGACTTGAGGAAATGACATGGGAAGAGTGACTTGAGGAAGTATTTGTATTTATATACATTATTGGTCCCCTGGAGTGGGGAAATTTGTGGTGAGCCTTCCACTGAATGCAGCTCAGGGCAGTGACATGGGGAGAGTGACATGGGGAGAGTGACATGGGAAGAGTGACATGGGAAGAGTGACATGGGAATAGCGACATGGGAAGAGTGACATGGGAAGAGTTACTTGGGAAGAGTTACTTGGGAAGAGTGGCTTGGGAACACTGACTTAGGTAGAGTGACTTGGGAAGATTGACTTGGGAACAGTCACTCGAGGAGAGTCATTAGAGTAACGTGACTTGAGGAAAATCACTTGTGAAAGGTCAATTGTGGAGAGTCACTTGAGGTATCATAAAGTGATTTGGAGAGTGTGACTTTGGGAGATTGACTTGGGAAGAATGACTTTGAGATGGTGACTTGAGGGGAGTGACTTGAGGAGACTTACTTATGGAAAGTGATGTAGGCGTGACTTTGAAAGAATGACCTTCGGGGGAGTAACTTGACGATGAAGACTGAAGGAGAGAGACTTGGGAGTGAGCGAGTTGTTCTGAGTTTTCTAACAGCACAAGTTGATAAATTTGCTTTAGCAAGATTTCCTCCAACTTCTTTACTTTTCAACATGAGCTTATAAAATTGGCTTTCACTTCAAAACTTTACAGACCAAGTGGGTTAGCCAAAACATGCAGACTTTCGTGCAACGAATACTAATTACTGACAAAGATTAGGACTTGGGTTACGTTGTCTTATGCTAATAGCACTGAAAAGTATAATATTCTAAAAGTTTCCAAAGTAAATTACCACAAAAATTATTTATGAATTTAATGCTTGTCCTCTATGACGTTTTAATTTCAAACTCCAGACGACCTGAGATGATATGCCTACTATTTATCTCCTGATAGAGTGACAAGCATGGCATGTCAGAGCACACCTGTTCCAAACTTTGTTGATGAAATGTTTATGTGTTGTTGTTTTCCCTATTTTTCACTGCATTGTGACATTTTTAACATTCAAAGCTTTGGAGCTGCTGCCAGGAAATGTACTTTTTATCAATCAGGCCAGATATTTTTTTGTAAAAACAAGAAAAAAATGTTTGGAAAGTTCTCGGGTCACACACAATGGCAATACAATTGATTGGCTACTTCAACATGTCACTAAGTTTCAACCAATCAAAAGTTTAGATTTTCTGATGGGTTGCTGCCTATCCACTAGCAATTTTGCTTCTGGAAGGCCAGTGACCCTGCATATGGAGGTCTCAAATCTTTGACAGCCCACTGCATGTGGGCCTGCATCTGCACTCTTAAAACAGATTGTTTGATTTTTGGGAAAGGACCAACCAATCAATTGGTTTAGGCAAAATTAATCAATTTTTATGGTTGAAACTACCATTTTGACTGGTTGAGGCCACCCACTAGAATTGGTTGAAAACTATTCAACCAACTCCAATGGTTAGAAAAATGGTTATGTCATATTTATTTGAATAAAGTATCTCTCTTTTACCAAGCAGAATAGAAGCCCCTTAAAACAAAGGCTGCCCTAAATACAGCCAGGAAAAGTTGTAATAGTGTACATGTAAAGACATTCATGAAAGCTGCTTGAAACAAAGGTCCATAGCACTAAAATAGAGAAAAGGATGAGGGAGGGGATCTATTCAAGTTGATGTGGTACACAGAAGTTAAAATGAACAAGTGAGTAAAGGATCAGCAAGGAATCATTAAACTTATCAACAATAAAAGCATAACTGAGTTGTAGCAACAAACAAACAGTGCATAATCTGATAATTAATGCCATGATCCCAGCTTACACATCACAACTGACTTAAAATTCAACAATTCCATGGTAGTGTAATAAATAAGATCATAGCTCATATCATGTTTTCTTAGCATTTCACAACAGAAGAATCATTAGCAATAGAGAGCCGGGTGTCGCCATCTATATCCACAGTCAAGTCAAGTTTAATGTGTAACTTTGAAATTATAAAAAGCCTGCAGGACGCACAGGCATGTCAATTAAATCAATGTGTCACATAACTATAGATCCACTTGTTTCCGAAAAATAATTAAATGAATAGCTTTTAAAATGTGAAGATTAGGTAGACTAACAATTTTGTTGGAGAATCATGGTTACCAAGAACTTGAACAGTCACTCACATGCAATTGTTCTAGATCCCGCAGGAATGTCCCATAGTATATAGAATTGCAGTGACATTTCTATGCAAGGTAAGTGTATTTTATTATCTTAGTGGTGTGTGGATGGACTGTAGGCTGCTTGGTAAAACAAGGAAGAAAAGACTACTGATTTTAAGAGCCATCTCCGGTGCCTTCTGGTAGGTAGCTAAACTTTCTCCATCTCTCTTTCCCCGCATATCTTAATCTATGATAAACTGTTTTTTTGTTGTCACTATAATCATTTTTCTCTTTTCAGACCTCAAGGCAAAAAAGAACAAACAACCCTCTTCCCGACAAATAAAAAATAACCCCCCCTCCCCAATCCCCACCCTAAAAAAACCCCCTGATGAGTGAAATAACACCTTATTTATGAATAGCCATTTGGCTAGGGCGTATGGTCCCTACGATGTGGGTTCAATGGCTTTACATCCTGTATTTTTGCACTAGATACAATATAGGCTAATCAGGCAAGCCTTGGACCATGGCTATTTGATAACAGCTGTCAGACTGAATTCTACGGAGGGGTGGTCCTAGGACCGTGAGGTTGACTAACTATAACCCCATTCCTTATCAACCAATAAGGTTCTTTCATTCAACCAATTATTAAAGTTAGTGTTCAACCAATTTCATGTGTTGAAATAACAGTAAGAGAGGTTAACCATTCAAATTGGTTGGTAGCTTAACCAATCTTGGTTGGTTGACTGCAACCAATGAATTGGTTGGTCTTATTTCAACATATAAAATTGGTTGCTTTCAACCAATATATTGGTATATTCAACCAATCTGTTTTAAGAGTGTGACCTGCTGCAAGAATGAGCTAAACATTTGATTGACAGGCATCTCATTGGATGTGACAGAATGGGTGCTGCTTTAATGGCATCGTTGAATTCACATAGTCCAATATGGCAATAAATTAGGTAATTTCCTCTTTGCCATCCAATTGCATTGGCTCTCACTCAGTCTCCGACGTTTTCAAATGACACTCAGATGAATCCTGTCATGTTTTCATCATATGTTTCACGACATTGTGTGTGTTTTTAGATGTATAGCAAAATTGTTTTTCATTGATCTAGTTTGATCTAAAAAGTAAAGAGGACGCTTTGTAGTTGTTGAGCATGTTGAGATGATGTCCTGTACCTATACCCATAGTTGGCTAATTAGGAGGACACAGAAATGAGGCGAAGGATGAATAATATGCTGCTGTCCAATATAGATCCAGGTGACCTGTCCAGAGTGGGAATTTGACCCTGGATCCTGTGGTTGGCAGCCCAGTGCGTTACTTACTGAGCTACTCTTTCCCTGATGAAATTTGCATAGATTAATGATCGACTGAATATAAACTGGTTTATGAAGAATGGTGTAGAGGGTGTGACGAAGTACAAATATGTGATGAAGTACAAATATTCCTGGTGTGTTCCTGACTCCTCATTTGTTGACTATATTCACTCACATATTTCCAGAATATTGCGTAAAATCCTCATAAGTATTGGACGAGGTTCATTTTCTGTGAGGGTGATGTCGATGTATGTGACAATTTCTGTTTAGGATGAAGGAAAGGAGAATATTATTTCAACTCAGCTCCTCAGAATGATATTGCTATATTGTTTTTCCTTTGGCTGATATTTCTCTTGTGTGACGCAATGATGAAACAGGAAATACATATTTTCAACATCGATTACACTATAAGATGTTTTGTTGCTAACTGCCACAAGAACTGTTCTATCTCCAGTAACTGTTGTTTCTTGCATGTGTCGCTGCATGTAATTTGTTGGAAGCTCCATTAAAACCATGAGAAAACAAAACTCAAAAATACCGAAAAACAAGAAACCGGAACCTCTAGAAAGCACAGGTTTTACTCCTTCTTTACCAGGACCAAATCTTGTTCAGAAAATATGAGAGCTGACAGATGGCTGTTGACAAAGGCCCTTGAATATCATGCCTCGGAGGCCAACAGCTCTTGAAGGGACACCCAGTGCCCTGCATCATAAGCTGAGCCCTCTTGACATTACTCAAGGGTGGGAATCATGAGTCGGTGACAGCACTGGGTAAGCCGGTTCGGAATGGTACGTGGTGGTTCATGATGGTTCAGTGATCATTGTGTTTTGGCTCATTATTAGGTCATGTGTTTGAGCCCACTGGTACAAAAAGTGCATAGATCTGCTGACACAGCAATCATTTCCTCGACATTGAATAGGCCTACTGATTGTGCATCCTCAATATTTTGCAGGTAAGTGAGCATATTTGACATAGCAATCATCCTGGTCTTCTCATCTGAACAGTATTGACAATCAATTGAAAAAAATAAAATTGAACTAATAAAATTCATTCACTGAACAATAGTCAATGTATGTTGAACTTTATAAGTAGTTTCAGAAATGTTGTATCTTCTTCCCTGAAATTGCCCAAAAAAAACACAATAAGCAGTGTTCTACTTTTCATATACATAATATCAGAATATGAAAACTATTTCAGACCCTCACATCGCAAATGTATTGATAGTTGATACACGTTTCAAACTATGCAAAATTACACATTTTTGTTTATTTCATTATGATAAGATACTGTCGAATACAAATACATAAATTATGAAAAATATTGCTCCTTCTAAGACCAGCAGTTATTTAATGTTCTTTTTTCACTGAGTGACCAAAAATATTCAGAGGAATTCAAGGTGCCTGTTCACTGTGTAACCTCTTTGTCTGTGTAACCTTTATAAAGGTCATACAGGTCAGGGGGTCACTGACCGTCTTGGTTGCTATTAAACATTAATCTTAAATACTGTGGCTATTTCCCTTTCATATGTTAGAGGAAAGAAATAGATTGGTTAAGCCTCACTGGCTGAAAGGCTCCAATTTTTCTGCCAGACAATGACCTATTATAAAATTACTCAGATCTTTTGACACATTATCTTGTAAAGAGGACAGGATTGTGTTTTCAATCAATTTCAAGAACTCTCAAACATTCTGTGAACACAAGATCTCATGACTCGAGAGCTGACTTGAGAGTTGTGGCCATAATGTTCTCAGCCCTTGTTACTAAATTTTCCTTTGTGGTTTGTTTTCCTCACATTTTATTGTTCCCAAATTTGTTTCTTTCTTCTTCTTTTTTACGGCCTCAAACATCCGGTTCTGACATCAGCTTTTCACCTCAAAAATGAGCCCGGACATGCTGGTAACCCTTGAAAAATTCTTAAATGCTTGGGGCATGATTGGCTGCATGGGCTCTTTAAAATTCAGTATAAATGTATCTGTTTAAAGGCCTTTCAATGTTATACAGTTCATTGGAATGTGAATACTGAATAGTCATTTAGTGCAGTAATCATCAAACAGTTTGTAGGAGCAAATCGGCTGACATATTTTGTAATAGTAATAGTAATAGTCCTTGACAGGCTTCTTTGCCTGTAAGCAACCATTTGCGGGAATTAGCTAAACTGTGTACACTACCCTCCAAAAGTTTGAATACACCTGGATAAGTGCAGTTTCTTCTAAAAATACTTGATTTTGAATGGAATTTTTTTTTAGTATTTACGCCAAACAATAAAACAAGTCACATTTAAGTCATAAGTTGTCTTTATTTTGTCATTTTAGGTCATTTTGGGTTAAATTTATGGCCTTTTTCGATATCCCAAATTTTGGAATTTTTTAGAAAATTGTGACAGCCGAGTTATCTTTTAGGTTTATGAAATTTAATCATATTTAAGCGTTTCCAGAGTTGAAACGTGATCCTAGCAGTTATTTTAGACCCCGAAAAGATTGTTAAAAAATTTGACACTGACCATTAAAAAATGCAAAATTTAGATAATTTCGGGTCACCATGAAGTATAATAATAAAATGTATCTTCTCTAATGAAAATTATTTTATTTAAGCTGTTTCAGCATTGTTTTGACCCAAAAATAGCCAAAATCAGTATTTTTGTCCGATTTTCAACGGCCATTTTCTGGTCTGAAACTACTTGTAAAATCATCACAAACCAGTGGAAATGTGTAAAAAATTATAAAATGTCTTAAATATGGAAGATAACAGTGCTTTTATAGCTGTTTATAAAAAACGAAAAAATGGGATACAGAGAAATTTAAATAAACTTATACCAAAATGATCAAAAACCATGAAATATGGACACCTTATGGCCTGAATGTGAATTTCCATATTGTTTGATGTAAGTATAAAACAAAAGTTGTGTTGAAGCTGAGGTATTTTTGAAAGAAATCGCACCTTTTCAGGTGTATTCAAACTTTTGGAGGGTAGTGTATGTGACCTCCCATTGCCAGGCATCTTATTGGATGTGACAGGATGGGTGCTGCTTTAATGTCATCATTGAAGATCCTTAAGTCTAGTAAAATGGGTAATTTCCTTTTTATCTTGAGTCTCTGAGGATTAGCGACCTCACAAATGAGTCCTGTCGTATTTCCGTCTATGTACATGGCCTACACCCTAAACAAAAATGTTTTATATAGAACCTTTTAGGGTTCTTTAAGCTGGTATCGTTAAGGAACTCTAAAAGGTTCATTATCCAAATTTCAGAAATGTTCCCATAGCAAACAAAAACAACACATAGATAATCCAGCTGCACTGAAACTTCTGCCGCAGTGGAACCCCTTTCTCTTAAGTTGGGTGCATAGGGTTCCATGAAAGGGCCTTCCAAAATTTGGAACCTTTTTTCCGCTGTGGGTTCTTTACATATACCATCAAGATTCTTTTACGCTAAGAGTGTAGGGCTGTAGGCATGATTCAATTCAGGCACTTCAACATTTCTTTATATATATATATAAAGACATCTTGAGCACCCTTCAGACTGACGCCTCGAGTAAATTTTCTCCTGTACATCTTCTTAATATTCAGCATGATGTTATATCATAATGATTTTACCTATCACAAATATAATATTTTCAAAAATGTTGGAACTATGCATTTGTGGCATCAAAAAACACCTTGGTAGCTTTCAAGGCTTGGTATCAGAAACAAGGGGTGAAATACGTACCTTGCAACTGATCAATAACACGATGTTGTGAATCCAAGAGAAAGATAAGCTTTTTGTCTGACAACTGACATAGATTAAAGACCCTGGTTCTTTCAAGGTGTCTTTGTGATTTTGTGAAAAACCTTAGAGGCTTGAGTGGTTTCAGTGACAGTTTATAAATGCCACAGGAGCATGACAGGCACTTCTTTGGCATGTACTCAAGCAGTAAGTCAGTCATTCAGTGGCGTTCAAAATGAGTACATGTGGTTAAAAGACCTAGTGGTTAATTTAAGACGAATTTCAAGGACACTGTAAAGAAATATAATGTTGTTATTGAGAATGCTTTCGCATTAGTTTTAATTGGAAGTACTTTGGCAAATGAATTAATGAAATGGACAGTACAGTGTACTGCATCAGTGCAGCTTTTTAGACATCACTTTTCTCCTCTTCCAATTTTATGAAAGACAATATTTACAAGTTTTAAGATTTCATGACTTTTCATAGGTCACAGATACGTTAATTTATACTTATCATCCCTGTGTGATGTGTAGGCCTACTGCATTTTGTTGCAAGATGCATTGCTGAAAATATTTTTACTCTTAGCACAGCATTTTTGATTTCTGCTTGTATATTGATGACTTTCCAAGACTGCTTTCAAAATCCAAAATGGAGGTCTCTCTCACCAGATAAAATGTTTGGGAAGACACATTCTCAATTCTTAATTCTCTTGTTCTTTTCATCTTGCAGGAGATGTGAGAGAGAAAGAAACACAACTATCAGTCACTTTCTCATTGATAGTTTCCTCGTTCAGATTGTTTTAATTTCCTATTCTTTGCTAGTCGAGTCGATTAAGATTGGTAATGAGGACAAAAACTGGTCATTCCAATCAATTCAAGGCTGACTAAGACAAGCTGAAATTCCAATCAGATTCATTTATTCAGCAAAAACTTAATTGATTTCCAAGATTACTGAAATTAGTAATGTTTCAAATGGACCTTGTGAAATTTCACATTCACATTACACAATCATGCCAGCAAAGATTTAAATTAACTTGGATCGAAACAAATCTAATTGAAAACCTAATGGAATACAGCTGACCTGTGATAAGGTTTACCATTGCTGACCTGTCAAACAAGGAAGAATCATTGTAGGAGCAATACCCATTACTAAAATATCTCCACATTGCTCAATTTTGATCATTATGAGGATGCAGTCAAATTCAGGGTACAGTATGTTTAAGTCTATTACGAAATATTTTTGACATTTATAGTGTAAAATTATAAAAGATAAATCTTGGATCCTACTTTTGTTGCTACATGTAGATGTGCAGACAATATTTATTAATTTTTGATGGAATATCTCAGAAACAGGAGGTTTCTGCCTTACCAAAAAAAAAGATAACACAGATACAAAAATAAATCTATTTCATCATTCCAAAATATTGAGAGACCGATAGATAGATTTATTTTTCCAAATTTATCACATTGCGGCAATGTCACATATCAGTAGTTAAGTATAAACTGAGCCAATAAAATATTTTCTGTTCCTGGTACTTTATTGACTTCTTACTTTTTCTGCTGAGTCCTCTTTCTGGACTTCATTTTAGTCTTCAAACACTTTTGCATTCTTTCGACAATTACCTGACCAGTTGGTGAAATTGACGGCTCCCGGAACACCTCTGTCTGGTCCAAGGACAATTTAGACTGGTCCCAGAACAGCTTGGTTGCCTTTCATTTCCTGTTGCTTCTATTATCTCCTAAAGAACAACAAAGTGAGTGATGGACTGGTCCAAAGGGCAAAACAAAGGCCTGTAAATACAGAAAGGCAGTTGGAGACAGGTTCAAAGACTGTGTTTGACTGAAATGACCTTACCAAAAGAGGTTCAGCTAATATTGATAGATTTAGCTACTAATTTGACTAAAGGACATTGATGTCTAGACCATCTGCACTGTCTTTTCCTTAGTTGCATAGTGGACATTTTACTCAGTTCAGAATGTATAAAAAACCAAGTTGAAGTGAACTAACCCTTTTCCAATCCATTTGAATTTCAGCAGTAGTATGATACCATCTATGATAGTCCGATATTACGCAACAGAAATTGTGTAGCAGAAATTTGTATTTCTAAGCCCTTCTAATATTAATTGCTTCATTTTTTTAATGTTTTCAACCGTACTTTTTCTTGCTTGTGACGGTGTGTCAGACGCTCAGAAGGGCACATGTTTTACCACATTCATGAGCAGACCGCTTTTACGCAGACCGGATCTTGTTCAGAAATTGTGGGAGTTCACAGATGGTTGTTGACAAACGCCATTTAGGATTTTGCCTAAAATGAAAACATCTCAGAGCTCTGCAAGGAACATCCAATTCACTGCACCAATATTCCTGAGATGAGCTATGTTTTAAGTTTGGAAGGTGAGCCGCAGGTCAAACTGGTTCAGAACAGTCAACCTCTTTTTACCGGGCGGTCCGATGGTGGGCTCATAGATAGTTTCTGAGGCAGAACTCAGACCTGTTGCATGTACATTGATGAAATTTGGTACATATATAGCCTATATGTTCTAGTTGTGCCTTTTGATGGTCTTATTGATCGATATTAAATACTTGTTGAAATAATATATGAAAAATTATTTGTTCGGATAATTCCAGATAATTTCAGGCCAGTACTTGCATTATACTTACATGCGATTTGGTACGCATATCACTTTTATGGTGTAATTGTGTCTTTTAAAAGTTTTGCTGAAGGTTTGCTGCTATGGCAGCTGGGTGGTGTAGTGGTTAAGGTTCCCGCCTGCTCCGCAGAAGGTCTTTGCCTGCATGGGTTCGAACCCCGGGTGGGAAACTTAAAATTTTCAATGGACCTTTATGAGCAAAATCCCAGCTGGATGTCGTTCAGATGAGACGTTAAATTGGCGGCCCCTTGTATCAGTGTCTCTGCTGGGCAAGTAAAAGATCCCTCACATGCGGTAAATGTGTAACATGTTGAGGACTCCTGCTCTCTCTTCCATCTCATCAATCAACCCACGTCAGCGCCCAGAACTGGGCTTAGAGGGCTGCACTTACCCTATCTATCTATGCAGCCTATGTTTACACTAATCATTCAAACTGGTGGTTCACCTATAAGTTTGCGCAGATTAGGCCCAACAATGGTTCATTCTGGTTCTCACTTGATACCCAGGTCCATTCTTGTTCAAAGTGTGTACTACTTTTGACGTTCAAGAGTCCTATCAGTGAAATAGATATATTTTGTTTTGTCACAAGTGAGCTCCCAAGAAATAGTGTGTGCATGGCAGAAATTAGGTGAAAGGTTTATGAAACTTAGAAAGTACTGGATGTGTTTACAGAACTACGAATTTCACCATTCAGAATATCTGAAAAGTATTTTTACTCTTGAGTAGTGAAAACAATGTGGTAATCCCGTATAACATTCAGTCATTAATTATACCGCTGATTTTATTGACGATGTGCGTTCTGCATGAGCGATCCTCACCTAGCAATCATAGTTTCTCAGCCTCTCTTCAGAAAAATCTCAACAGTGACATGATAATAACTCATTTATCGACTGATGTGAAATGTTGGGAAGATGACTTCCTCCCACTTTGAAAAGTTCCAGAAACATTGCATGATCTTCTGCCGAATCACGAATCATGCCAAAGAAAATCATGCTGCCGCGTCTGACGAGTTTGATGGAGAGATTCATAGCTGCGAGCTTTCACAGCCTAGAGTTCTCTTTTTTTTTAAAGACATGCATGAATAATTGCAAAGTCTCACATCTTCCATGCAGCAGCAAACTCATCATGTGTACACGTCTTCCCATTTGCACTTTTTGAACTGAATGCCATCTACATATTGTGCACCTGTTCTAAAAGAACTGAACTATATTTCACGTTGTATTGGTTACTTTTGCGCTTTTGAGATCTTTTCTTCAAAATCTGCTTTTGATGCTCTCTGTACTGTCCCATGAACACTTAAAAACCCGTATGGTTGTAGCCTCTTGTATATGTATACCTAACTCGATAATCGGTGGCAATGTAACGTACATTTGTCAATATTATGTTGTGACATTTGACAATGGATGGATACCAAGGCTCTCAAAGGAGAATTGTGACAGGAGAGACCTGTGTACAGTTGTGGCCATAAAGGACTTGATTTATAATCAAACGTTATTCCCAAAATTGGACTCTATTAAATTTCTGAATTTCCTTTGTATTAATTAATGTTGATATGTAAACTCATCTAAAATTTCATATTTTTTTTGTAACTGGTATGCCTTTTTTGTGCATGGAATAAATATATATATATACTGATAATTGACATTTAAAGCAGACATTCATTAATTTATAGTGGCATTTTATCAAGATTATCATAAGTAGATGGTGATTTTCACTTTTCAAGGACCATCAAGATGCTTGAACAACATAATCCTTGTATACCCATCAGTCTATCCATCTTTCACAGGTCATACAATTATATATCAGTCTCCTGTAAGGAGAAATATTGTACTCTAGCTAATTCAATTACTGGAAATGAGGAGATGGTTATACAACTTTGACAGGCTGTGACGTTTTTTCTGCCTGATGAAGGCCTCTTAGAAACGTCTTAGTTCTTTTAACACATAATCTTCCCAGCCAGAAAGAATTCAGTTTTGAACTAGACTCGAGAAACCTTAAGTAGCCTCAAGCATTCTGTGAACACAAGATCCAATGACTCAAGGCGGTTGACTTGAGAGTTGGGCCATCATGTTGTCAGCACTTGTAGCAGAATTTCCTGTGGGTATGTTTTCCTCACCGATTGTTTTCCCAAATTGGTTTCTTTTCTTCTCTTCACATCCTAAGACATCCGCTTTTGACATTAGCTCTCGACTTTCAAGCAGGCCGAACATGATTATACAATACTTCTAACATTCATCACTGGTTTATAGTTACACCTTATTTTGCTTTATGTTGATGAGATCTTTAAGCAGATTCTTTTCATTTCGTAAATAAAGTGTGACAGCATTTGCCTTAATATGTGCACCTAGTTTACTTGCTTTTCACTACAAATGTATATTCTGACCCAAGCTTTATAATTAACTTGAAATCTTTTGTTTTTCCTGAGACTGGCTTGTTGTTAAATTGATGACAAATTATATACAGGTGTTGCTTTTCTAGATATTGCTAAGTGCTTTGACACTATTAATCATGAATTGTTACTTAAAAAACTTAATAAATACGGTCTATCAGATTTAGAATTATTATGGTTTAACTCCTATCTTAGTGACAGGAGCCAGTGTGTTAATTATAACAATAAGCTATCACAATTTCTAGATATTACTATTGGGGTACCGCAGGGTTCTACCTTAGGACCCCTCTTATTTGTTCTTTTTGTTAATGACTTGCCAATGCATATTAATAATGGTCAATGTACAATGTATGCAGACGATACAGTTGTCCACACCAGTAGTGATAATGTTGCCAATGTAAATGATGAACTAAATGATATTCTAATTCATGTAAGTCAGTGGTATAAAGCAAACAAGTTAGTTCTCAATGTCAATAAATCCAATGCTATGTTAATTACAAATTCTCAACTCAATGATGACTTTATTATAAATCTCAATGGTGCTAGGTTAGAAAATGTTAAATGTACAAAGTATCTCGGCGTTATGGTAGACGATCGCTTGACGTTTGATGTACACGTAAATGAATTAGTAAAAAGAATATCTGTAAAGTTGTCATGGTTATGTAGACTCAGACATATTGTACCAAAATCTGTTCTAATCTTAACTTATAAGTCCTACGTTCAGCCCATATTTGATTATGCTTGTACAGTATGGGGCTGCAGTAATGTCAATATTAATACAATACAAAGGTTACAAAACAGAGCAGCCAGGATCATTTGTGGCAATTTTGATATTATAAATGTAAGAGGTGAAGATCTTGTCAAGCAACTTAAATGGCAAAGTGTCTCTCAGCGAATTAACTATTTTCTAGCGACACAGATGTATAACTGTATATATGGTAACGCACCTGATAACTTATGTAATGCGATTGTCATGGCATGTGAAACCAATAACTTAAATACAAGAAGTAGTAACACAATGAATGTTCAAATTCCATTTTGTAGAACTAATGTTTTCAAGAAATCTTTTATATATAGGGGTTCTACTGTATGGAATGGTTTACCTGGTCAAATACAAGAGTCATTGTCAGTTGAAGCTTTTAAGACAAATGTTCGAAATGTTTTTAAATGATTTTATGTTATCAATTTTACTATTTTTACATATTCATTGTTGGCTGGACCACATGAAAAACTGTTTTATCTGTGCAGATTGTGTTTAACCAGCTTGTAAATATATTCTTAAATAAATAAACTAGCAGGTCATTCCATTTCTTTAGTTCAGACAGATCAATGTCAAAGTTGAAAAACATTCATAGATTTGTTATTCCGCTTTGGCCACAATCAATAGTTGAAACTCATTGACATGCCTATAAACCCAATCCACAATTTTGATTTTCTGAGAACTCTCTGGTCATTTAGCCTCAGGAAGGTCATGCAGTCATAGTCTTTGACAGCTAACTCTCTCTTGGAGGCCTGTAACTGAGCACTGTAATGAGCTAACCTCGAGACAGCAGCCATCTCATAGGATGCCCTTGAATAAGCCTTGTCTGAGAGACGATGCAAGGGACATTTCAATTTATACTATAAGGATAGGAGGCACAGACACCGTTTTTGTTCTTGGCGGGGAAATGTTTTTGGCAACTTCCGTACTTCGAAACACTATGAATTTCTCCAAAACATTGATGTTGCTTTGTCTGGGGTATATACAAAATGAAGTATTTTACCTCAAACAGACAATTTCCAGGAACATTTGAGCACTAGTGATACTACAAGACGTTTTAAGAGTCCTCTTGCCAATCACAAACAATGGCTCAACTTCTTCAGAACCTGGTGATAACAAGAAGTTGTGAATCCAAGAGAAAGATAAGCCTCTTGTATGAATTAAAGCCTCTTGTAAGCAGTTTTCTAGAAAACAGAGCTTGAATGGTTTTGGTGACAGTTTATAAATGCCCCAGCAGTGTGGCAGGCACCTCTTAGGCATGTACAAGCTCAAGTATCAATCTGCTTAAAAGAACGGGAGTAGATGTGGTTCAAAGACCATGTTGTTATTTGAAGATGAATATCAATTACACCAATAAAGAATACTTTCAAATAAATTGTATAGGTGAGTTATTTGACACACTGAATGCACAGTCACTCTTGGGCCCTGACTTTTCTAAAAACCCTTTTCCTAGCATCCACAAGTTTTTAGTTTTATATTATGATATAAATTTGAAAAAAGTTTAGGACTTCCAATTTTTGTTTAACCGGTGGACCAGCAGTGCAGATTGCTACTCACATTTCGTTAAAAGTGGTACTTTATTCGTCCAAATTCTCAAAAACAGTGCATATGGTTTCTTTTTTCTTGCATCATGATTTCCCTCCTCACTTATATTTGTGAAGTAAAATATTTTGAAAGAGATTTTAGGCATCACCAAGACACTTATACCATTGGAAAAGCTGGTATATAACGGACAATTTTGCATGTTAGCGCCCGGCTAGGGATTAACTCTGATTACAACAGCAAACAAACAATCAGATTATTGCTCATTTTGCAAAAATTATAAGTTTAAATGTATAATAGAAGGAACGTATGATGTCTAAGTCAGTTAGACCCCTCTTTGTCGGGTCCTAACATGCATTTCCCCTCCGGTCGGGATCTAACTGACAAAAATGCATGTTAGAACCCTCCAAATCGGTGTCTAACTAATACATAGAGCACAGTCCTATGTAAAATCTTCAGATATGGAAAAATATACAAGGAACATAAAGAAAAGTAGATGCTATAAGAATAAAACTCAGTTTAATCAAGGAAAAAGAAACTGAATACAATAAAACATATTAAGTGAAAAAGATGTTGGAGCAACACAAACAATTGTGACCTTTTAGTCAATCGACTTTATTCGGCACAATATGATGAATGCCTCAATGTTTTTAAAAATCTGAAATGTCATGGATATCTCACCGCACAATTACGATTCATAGGAACCAATCCTTTTTCAATCCAGGCTTTGTTTTATATCTTAAATCTCTCAGGAAATTCAGAGAGAAAGAAGTAGAAATCTCAGACAAATTGAAATAGCTTTTAAAATTTCTTGTTCTTAGCAGCTTCTGAAGTTTTGTAATGAGCATAAAAAGTGTCATTCAGATCCAGTCTAAGCTGATTAAGACAATGTGAGTCAAGCTCCAGCTGACATTCTGATCAGATTCATTAATTCAGCAAAAACTGTTACTCGAGTTAATTTCTCTCTGAGATCAGTGATATTAGTCATTTATCAAGTGGAGCTTAGACCATTTAAATATTCTATTTGACTGTTCTATATTAACAAAGATTAAGTTGTTATTATCGAATCCAAAGGCAACAGAAAAGCTCTGTCAGGATAAGTGATCATTTGAATATATTGTATTTACTAAATTCATTATTTCGCCTTCAGTGCCTTCCAAATATCTCCCTGATGGACTGAAATGTAGTGCTATGCCCCATAGTGGTTATCACTCCCCTTATTCAGTGCATGTGACGTAATATTTTATTGGAAAGATTGTTAAAGCCTAAGCTTTGCAAGGTATAATGAGTATAGTTGAAGATAAACCTTAACCCTTATCCCGAATCTTATAACAGAAGCTCTGAAGATCATTGGCTGATGATGACATTTGTATCGCTCCCTTAATCTATACGTTTAAACAATACTACATGACAGGAATCACATTGTTGCTTTCTCCATATTTACGAGATTCTATAGTTTCATTGAAAGGCAAAAACACCTATCTTCACGAGAATCTGACTTTGTCGATAATTGTTCTTCTGCTTCAATGCACTGATGAAGCAAGTTGGAAAATTTCTTTCTGACTTTTCAGCTTGCCCATTCAGGCATGTGAAAGAAAATATTCCAAATGAAGTTTTCCATGTGGCTTGAGTTGGATCATTTGGAGAGTGAATGTATGGATGGCTTAAGAAACAAAGAAGTAAGAGAATGCTTAATTGAAATTTTCTGAACTTGAGTTGTCATAAGATGTTATACGGTATGTGAGAATCTTTTTATGTCTGGTTGCCTTTACTGAATTGTGGAAATCTAATAAACTTTGCTGCCTATTCTGCTTTAATTAATCTATTTGGGATACGAAATACTGTCTATTTAGTGATGAAAATGGATTTGACTTCAAATCAAATAGTCATATGAAGTCAGAAGAAATGAAAGTAGTGTATTTTTTCTAAAACTTTCTGTAAAAAAGGCGGTTTTAACCATGACCTACATATTGTAATTCTGTTTTGTTTTTCTCAGAATAATTTCTAATTTTAGTGGTAATGATATCCTGAATCACATCTAACATATATAAAATCCACAATTCCACATATAAAAGCTTTCGATGTTGAATTACTTCATGTATCACATTTCAAATATTGTTTTGACATACTCCTTTTTTAGCTCACCATTGAAATCTCTTATGCAAATGGCTGTAAATGTATCAAATTCAGAATCTTAGATCAGCATGATGGTTGATTAAAATACCCTCATATGAATAGATTCACATTTATGTTCATAACTAATTGAAACTAGTTAGTATGACAGTTTTAAATGGTATTATTATTGTTTGTTTGAAAACTCTTCAAACGCCGCTTGTGTAATGGGCATCCAATAACTAATCACTGTTTTCATTTCATTAAAGACATGCAATTGTTTCCCAATCTTATTCGTCATATTGCTCTGAACAATATATAATATTGCCGCATTGCCCCACGTTACATTATATTTGTGGTTATTTTTAGAGTTTAAGTAAGATCCATATACCCCAGAGATATGAACAGAGGATGGAAATTACCCAATTTATTGGTTCACTGAGCCTTCAAAGAAGTCATTTGAAAGACAGCTGAAGTGCGGGAAATGCGGGCAGGGCAGGCTTGAGTGTGGGCTGTCTCAGGCACATACAGCAGCCGATATATGTTCAACATGTTCAATGGCAAGTAAGTTCCTATATAAATTGAACAGTTCTTGGTAACTTTGTTATAATATGTATACTTTGCTATTCAGTCGTCAGATTAACAATTATTATTCTGGATTGAACTTCCGCATAGTTGTAGTTCACTGAAAAATATAAGGATTTGAGTCTTTCGCTGAAAACTACACCACCAAAGCAATAAACAGTAACATATATAAAGGGCCATGAACACTTCATGCCATCGCTAATAAGTATACCAGAGTCCACACCTACCATAAATTTTTATGAGCTCTGTAAATGCTCAAATGAAGGAATTTGGATCTTACAAAGCTGTAGATAAAATGAGAACATCAGCTGAAGGCAACACATCCATTGCTGCTGATGGGGATACAGATGGAATCACTGTCAATAAGTCCTTCTTTATTCATCAAGTGGCATATAAACTAACCAACCTGGCTACATCTGTATCAATATCAGAATTTCTTTTTTCTGCATATAGACCCAATCTGTTTCCCATCAATCATATCCACTGTCAAGCTACTGCATGATGTTGCATTTACTGAGCGCTGAGCGACAATGAGGATGCAAACTTGCCATCAGGCAGACTGCCTTTATGACACATGATTTATCTTAGCCAAAAATGTCACAAAGATTGCATAATCAACCCTTGATATCTCCTTGTTATTTTACCGAGCAAGCATTAATTTTATTTATTATTTTTATGATATTTATTGGACTAATTATTATGGCAAAAAGTAGACATTAAAATATGAATAGTGAATGGAATGACAACTATCCGTGTATTTTTCATGGCCAAAATTACATTTAATGATATAACAATATAATTATCAATAGAGAAGTAGAATATTTAGTTCTTCACTTAAGTAAATTGCTGTCTGGTTAAGTAGAACTGCGCTTTTATTTAACCAAACCTGTTCGATTAAGTTGAACTATGCTTTTTTTTTTTTCAACCAAACCATAATTTCAGTGTAAAAAGAAAAATATGTCCCTGTGATTAGGATTATTAAAAACATGTGGAAAAAAACTCCACTAAAAAACGCTCTACATACTCTAAAATCAGTAACATGGCCATTGTTCCTCAATGGAACTGCAAGTGATCTGAAAAGTCATTAAAATTGTTCCGAATGCCTTGTATCTATCGTGTCATGTCAAAGAAGCTCATTCCTCACACTATCTTCCTGTTTTGATGGCATCTTGTGCTGATGACCCACTTCCACTGACTTTATTGATGAGGTGTTTTCTGACTGAGTGATCCTCTCCCAGCAATCATTGTTTTCTTTGCCTCATGTCAAAACAGTCGAAAAGACTACAAGATAACAATTCATCATCGAATGATGGAAAATGCTGAAGAAATTGTTTCTTCTGACTTTGAGTAGCTCAAGAAACATCGTATGATCTTGTATATGATGTTGACTCTTTTCAAACCAAAATCAACATCCAGATCAGAGCAAGCAGTAATAGGAGGATTGTGACCAGTATAGCTTCTTTATTCTATCTTGGCATGCTAGGATGTGAGTCTTATTGCAAACTCTAAAATCTGCAATGATGGGCATATTCTTGACACATATGTGAAATCTTTCTCCTCCCCTTTTCGTTCTGGTTGAAAAGATTTTTTTCAATAATATCAAATATAGTTGTAGTCCTTGAACAAAAAGCCTGGCATAGAATATCTTTTAAAGACATAAAACCAATAATCACTTATATAGGTCACCACATTTCTGTTAAGTATTCCATGATAAAATGGCTCATATTATCGAATTAATACGAAGGCTAATTCATTTAAATCACAGTAAAATAAGAGGTTTGGCTTTTCTATCCCTCATTTAATTAATTGATCAGATATTTGGGTGGTCATTGGTCAGTGGCCACTCAGACTCTCATTATTTTCCATTTATCTTGTGCCAACATATTCCTTATAGGAGAAAACATGGCTAGGATTTTTTTAAACTAGCTGATGGGGAGTTGTGTTTTCCCTGCCAGATCAAAATTAGAGAATATATAGATATATCTAGGCTCCTTTGGAATAACATATTCTTAAAAAGAACAAATTGCTTTTTTTTCCAGTTGTCAACAAGATCAAAGCATCGACTCAAAGAAGTTGAGGCCATTTTACTACCAACACTCCTTGCTAAATTTCCTTGTGGCTTGTTTTCCCCACTTTTGTTTTCAAAAATTGGTTTCTTTTCTGCAGCCTTAAACATCAGGTTCTGACATTAGCTTTTTACATCAAAGAGAACCGATCGTGATAACAGCACCTAAATTCAAGTGTGGCTGGAACAAAATTTGATCTTTTTTTAAAAAGCTTTGAAGACTCTTAATGTTTCTTGTACATTATTGCTAATATTACAAGTGCTATACAAATTACAAGCTTGTTGTTCCCCAAAAGATATCAATAAAGTAATTAATTGGAGTGTCAGAGCTCCGCTGCTCCAAACTTAGAAGAAGTTCTTTGGATTACACCTATATTTTCAATGCTACTGCGCAGCTACTTATTTGTAACTCAAATTTTCCTTTTTATCACAGAACTTGCTTTTTATTATTTGGGCTTGGTCTTGTTGTGTACTGGGCATCATTCCATTTCATGAGCAGAACTTATTAAACCAAAACTTTTCTAAAATTAA
Source organism: Platynereis dumerilii (assembly GCA_026936325.1). Lineage (NCBI taxonomy): Eukaryota > Metazoa > Annelida > Polychaeta > Phyllodocida > Nereididae > Platynereis > Platynereis dumerilii. The sequence continues at coordinate 24,427,551 of JAPTHN010000010.1, read as the reverse complement.
AAAAAAATAGTTTGGAAAGTTCTGAGGTCTGTGTATTCGGCCAGCGGTGACATGAAATGGCAGTCACTGGCTTGAAACCTGGTGACTTGAAGCCAATCAAAAGTTTAGATTCTCTGAGAGCTCTCTGCAGGTCATCATGCTTCAAGAAGGCCACAGAGCAATAGTCTTTGACAGGCCACTGCTTTTGGACCTGTAATTGACTAGCTGCAAGAATGAGCTAACCTCCGATTGGCAGGCATCTCATCGGATATGACAGAATGGGTGCTGCTTTAATGGCATCTTTGAAGATCCAAGTCCATTAGTCCAATCAATTGGGTAATTTCCTTTTTGCTTATTTGATCTCACTGATTCTCTTAGTTTTCCTGACCCCTCAAAAGAGTCCCACTGTGTTTTCATCAGAAAGTTACGACGTATGGTATTATTAGCTTCAGTGGTCTGATCAGCCTTGAAAACAGTATTTTCTTTATGTTAAGAATGTCCTTACCGACATAGTTTCCTATGAATTGTCACAATGCAGTAGTCTATCTTTAAATCATGGCACCATATTTCCCTGAAAAATTATGTGACAGCTTTCTTCCTTTGTGTGTAATTATTCCTCAGCTAATCTCTGTCAAAGAACTTCTTGAAGATTTTACAAATGCTGTCTAACTAATTACATGTATTTCTACTACTTTGCTTTCTTCATATTGATTTGGTCAATATTGCCGTAGTTTTGCGCTTCAATTTTTTTTCTAAGTTCAGGTCAGACATATCACGTTAGAGGGTAGATAGAAGAAGAAAATTACCCAATTTATTGGATCACTGGTCCTTCAAAGAAGTCATTTGAGAGACAGCTGAAGTGCGGGACATGCAGGTTGGCCTGAGAGTGGGCTGGCTGTGGAATATGTATGGTTCAATTGCAAAATTTTGAGGCAATATGCATATACACAATGATTGTGGAATGTGCAGTGCCATTCTGCTGAACAATATGCTGATTAAGATATGCCGTACAATGTTTGGGGTTTTTTTTTTCGCACTATTGTAAGCCTTTAAAAACTTCAATATTATATGTATGTATACAAGGAAGATATATGATCATTTTCATATTTTGAGTAGTTGTGCCAGCTGCTTTTGGAAAGTTGCACCATATTCCATAAGCCTTGCCTTTTGTCGGTGTATGAAGTAGCCATCACTTCCTTTGTCTTTGATCAAGTGCTCTGCAAATTGAGCAGCCTGGCACCATCTGTATCACTATTTTGATTTCTTTCTATTATTACCTCATTAATCATAATCACTGCCAAGGTATCAGCATTTAATGGTGCATTTTGTGAGCAATGCTAAAGATGCTGTTTTGTGATTTTGAACACTGGCTTACAGCTGTACCAAAATATCCCTTATGACGCGGAGTGATTGGTTTTTTGCCAGAAAACCTTGCCAAAAATGGCATAATTCATATATAATATTATCTGCCTTGATTTCCCAACTAATCGCTCATATTCTAGGGCCTAACTACACCTGGATTCCTGTCTTCAGAAAGACTAAATAGTCTGAAGTACTAATTTATTTTCCAATTGAGTATCTATGCAATAAGAGGTTCTATTTATAAAATCTGATTTTTTTGCATTATATTAATCAGAAATTCATAATAATATTTCACTGTATGCCTTACACAAAATATTAGCTCATCAAATCTTTTCTTGTTCTTTGGTCTTATCTTTGTATTTCTGCTGGCCTACCTTCTTCATTTTGACTTAATTTGTCTTAGACGGGGCCTCTGATGAAGCTCAACAGACTTGGTGCTGTTTCAACAAACACTTGACCAGGCAGTCGGAGAAATTGACTGCTCCCGGAACACTTCAGTCTGGTCCAAGGACAATCTAGACTGGTCCCTGAACGGCTTGGTTGCCTTTCATTTCCTGTTGTTTCTATTATCACCCAAAGAACAACAAAGTGAGTGATAGACTGCTCCAAAGGGCAGCAAAAAGCCATTCAAAGGAAAAGGGCAGCAGTGGACACTTGACAGGCATATTGACTGCGTTTGACTAAAATAGGCCTACAAAAATAGCAAGTACAAATGTTGACAGATTCAACTCAATGAAAATACTAGTTTTACCAAAGGAAATTGGTTATAAGTCAATTGAGATGTCTGTTCTTAAAGTTATATTTCAAATTTCACTTAATGCAGAAAAAATTATGATGAAAAAAATTGCAGTGTACCCGCTGCATCCCACAAGCTGATTAATTAGTGTTGTATTTGTCAAACTTAAAATCAATAATTACATCTATTAGAATTATCAGAATTCAGTGTCAACATTCGGAAAGCCAATGACCTTTTTCGTACATAATTAACCTAACCAATCTTATTTAACTCCTATGTTGCCCCAGTCAGTGAAGTAGCTCGAAGAAATCAAGTTCACGATCAGAAGTACGCTGATGATGAACAACTTATCCTGTCGTTTAAACCAACCTTTTTGGGTGAAGAACATGCAAAACAGAAAATGGAAAATTGTATTGCTGAAATCAGAAATTTCTTGCATGACAACAAGCTGTGCAATAATGGAGATAAAACTGAGCTTCTTCTGATTGGAGCACCAAACCAACTGAAGAAACTTCAAATGACATCTATCAATGTTGACGATGTTGAAATCAAAATTGCCAACCACGTCCGCAATTTAGGAGTGCTCTTTGACAAAAATATGACCATGGAGAAGCAGATCAACAAAATGTGTCGTAACGCATATTTCAATTTAAGAAACCTGTCGAAACTCCGAAAAAACCTGGACAAGGAAATAGTTAAAACTGCTGTCAATGCACTTGTCACTCCTCATTTAGATTACGGAAATGGACTGTTGCATGGCACTGCTACCCGGTTGTTAAATAAACTTCAGGTTGCTCAAAACTCAGCAGTTCGATTAATTGAAAGGTTAAAAAAACACGAGAGTGTCAGCCAGAGTAGGAAACAACTGCACTGGTTACCAATCACAGCAAGAATTCAGTTCAAATTGATGACAACTACGTGGAAGGCAATGAACAACCAGGCACCACAATACATCCAAGAACTTATTCAAGTAAAATCTCAACGAGAACACAACCTGAGAAGCAACGACAAACTGCTGTTAGCAGAACCTGCTCCATGCAACAAAAATAAGTTTGAAGATCGAGCATTTTCCTATGCAGCACCAAAACTCTGGAACGCTTTGCCTGATAGAGTGAGAACTGTACAAACACTAAAAAGCTTCAAGAAGAATCTAAAAACCCATTTGTTCCAGAATTCCTACAATTGATTTGATCTGAAAAAGCGCTGATGAGCAGTTTACTGAAATTAGCGCTATATAAATCCATATTATTATTATATTATTATTATATATCAACAGCGACAAATTGGTATAATGAATTGTTTAATAATTTATGGCTCACATACATGAAATTGCATACATGTGTTGTTTTTCTGAATAACTTATCATTCAAAGTAGGAATGCTCATGTTTTTGTCTACTGCCTTAACAAAAAATATTGTGAAAAGATTTGTGATGAGACAGGAATTATTTTGGATCTACACGTACTGTGTACATTTATTCTGTGTTTTTTATGATTCTATTTATAAGCCTTCATGTTTTGCCTAGTCAGTCTGTGTGCTATACAGGTTATGACATGGAAAGATATTCACGATCATCCAGATATGAATGTGTTTATGCTCAGATTCTTTTAGATAAAGTTTCTCTCTCAGTGATAAAGAATGCTGAGGAGGGTATGATGAAGTAAAAATATTCCTGGTGCATTCCTAACTCCTCATTTTATGACCAGTCACCCAGATATTTCCTGAATACTGCATAAAATCCTCATGACTATTGCACGAGGTTCATTTTATGTAAGGGTGTTGCTGATCTAGGTGACAATTTTTTGCTCAAGATCGAGAAAACAAGGATATGCTTTCGAAGGAATACTTCTCTGCAATCAATCTTAGTTTATGATACGACACAAGCCCAGAGATTGTGGCATATTCAGTACAACTATTTCATGAATTCCTGAGATTCTTAGAGTGCCTCCATGGACCCGCAAAAGATCTGTAAAGTCATATGTTCTGAATGCTTTGTATCATTCATGTTATGTCAATGAAGCTCATTCTTATCTGTTTTCCCTGATCTTGCCGTTTTGATTGAGTCTTGTGCTGATGACCCACTTCCAGTGACTTTATTGATGAGGTGTTTTCTGAGTGAGTGATCCTCTCCCAGCAACCATTGTTGTCTTTGCCTCACATCAAAAAAGTCAGAAAACAGCATCATGACAATAATTAATTTATTGAATAATGGAAAATGCTGAAAAGATTACTTCCTCCAACTTTGAGCAATTCAAAAACATTGCATGATCTTATGTAAGATTTTTACTCCTTTCAAACAAATATCAACATCCCGATCAGAGCAAGCAGAATAAGCAGTTGTGGCCAGTAACTTCTATATTAGACCTACTTTTACATGATGTTGGGATGCTAGCCTCATTGCGAACTCTCAAATCTGTAGAGAAGTGGAGTATTCTTCAAATATTCATGAAATCATTCTCAACACTATCTTTCTGTATGAAAAGATTTCTTTCAAATACTAGTTGTTTTTCCAATACTAGAAAGACTTAAATAGACCCTATGTCTAAATACATGTACTCACTCATCTTCACCAGACAATGCCAGTACAGTACTAAATCCTACCATTGGCACATCTGCAAAGAATTTCACTGTTTCAAAGACCAATTAAAACTTTTAAATCCTGGTAAATGCAAGGTTTTGCTTTTTTAAATCTCTTTTTTAAAATAGCATGTAATGGTAAGTAAGTAGTAAGTAAGTAAGTAGAGTTTTATAATAGTCTTACATTGTGATGGTGGTCAATTGCCATTCATCTTAAATACTTATATTTCCAATATAAAATGTAAGTTGGAATTTAACTGACTAATGAGGTGTTGCTTTTTCCCCTGCAAAACTTTATATTACGGCACTCACAGATATATCTTGGCTCTTTTGAAATAACATCTTGTTCAAAAGAACAAATTACAATTTTGCAATTGCGAACAACAAGATCAAAGATTTGAATCAATGAGTTGGGCCATTTCACTTCCAACACTCCTTGAGGCTTGTTTTCCTCACTTCTGTTTTCCAAAATTGGTTTCTTTTCTTCTTTTCTGCAGCCTTAAACATCAGGTTCTGATATTAGCTTTTTACTTCAAAGAGAACCGATCATGATAACAGCACCTAAATTCAACTGTGCCTGGAACAAAATAGGATCTTTTTTTAAAAAGCTTTGAAGGCTCTTAATCTTTCTTGTACATCATTGCTTATATTGCAAGTGCTGTACAAATTACAAGCTTGTTGTTCCCCAAAATATATCAATAAAGTAATTAATTGGAGTGTCAGAGCTCAGGTGCTCCTAACTTAGATGAAGTTCTTTGGATTACACCTATATTTTCAATGCTACTGCGCAGCTACTTTTTTGTTACTCAAAACGTTCCTTTTTATCCTAGTTCTTATTTTTTACCATTTGGGCTTGGTCTTGTTGTTTACTGGCATCCTTCCATATTATGATTAGAACTGATTAAATCAAAACTATCCTAAAACAAAAACAATAGTTGGGAAAGTTGTGAGGTCTGTGTAATTCGGCGACCATGACATGAAATGGCATTCAATGGCTTGAATCTACGTAACATGAAGCCAATCAAAAGTTTAGATTCTCTGAGAGCTCTCTGCAGGTCATTATGCTTCAAGAAGGCCACAGAGCAATAGTCTTTGACAGGCCACTGCTTCTCGACCTGTAATTGACCAGCAACAAAAGAATGAGCTAACCTCCGATTGGCAGGCATCTCATCAGATGTAACAGAAGGGTGCTGCTTTAATGGCATCTTTGAAAATTCTAAGTCCAATCAATTGGGTACTTTCCTTTTTGCTTTCTGAGTCTCACTCATTTTCTTAGTTTTCCTGACCCCTCAAAAGAGTCCCACCGTGTTTTCACCTGTGAAGTTATGAAATATGGTACGATCAGTTTCAGTGGTCTACTCAGCCTTGAAAAAAAAATTGCCTTCCAGTCAATATTAGCTTTACTGACAGAGTGTCCAGTAGTACATTGTCACAAAGTAGTATTCTATCTTTATGGAACCGTTTTTCTCTGAAATTATTGGACATCTTTCTTCCTTTGTATGCAATTATTCCTCTGCTAATTTGTGTCACACAACTTCTTGAAGATTGGTTCTTCTTGTGGTTTTTATGTACTATTCTCACACTCATTGTACAGTGGTTACAACTTCAGTATATATTTTTTGTTTAAATTTTTTGGCAGCAAAATTTAGGTAGCTTATCTAGAAAAGGAAACAGGATAGGATTTTATACCCTGTACAGGATATATACCCTCTAAGTTTGCACTAACTTGACTTAGCATAGCAAGACACAGACATAATTATGTTTCTAGTCTTCTTTCAAATTGGATTTTATATTCGAATGTATGGCTATGCCAATAATATATGTATACAACTTTGCTTTCTTCATATCGATTTGGTCTATATTGTCCATGATATGGCACTTATATATTTTCTTAGTTAAGGTCAGACGTGTCACTGGAAAGGACAGACAGAAGAAGAAAATTACCCAATTTATTGGATCACTGATCCTTCAAAGAAGTCATTTGAGAGACAGCTGAACTGCGGGGCATGGAGGCTGGCTTGAGTGGGCTGGCTTTGGCATATGTATTCAATTGCAAAATTTTGATGCAAAATGCCTTTACACAACGATTGTGCAATGCCATTCTGCTAAACAATATGCTGTGTAAGCTATGCCTCACAATGTTGAGTTTGTTTTTTAACAATACACTGTATTGTTGGTCCTTAAAAACTTCAATATTTTATATATGAAGGAAGATATATGATCCCTTTCTTATTTCGGGTCATTATGCGAGACATTTTCAGAAATTTGCACCATGTTCCATAACCATTGCTTACTATCAGTGTATGGAGTAGCCAGCGTTTCCTTTGTGTTTGATCAAGTGCTCTGCAAATTGAGCTGCCTTGCACACATCTGTATCACTATGTTTGATTCCTTTCTATTATTAACTCATCAATCATATCCACTGCCAAGTTATCAGCATTTAATGTTACATTTAGTGAGCGATGCTAAAGATGCTGTTTTGTGATTTTGAAGATTGGCCCACAGCTGTACCAAAATACAGTTGACAACACAGACTGTCACAGAGTGATTGATTTTTTGCCAGAAAACCTTGCCAAAAGTAGCATAATTCACATATAATATTATCTATCTTGATTTCCAACTAGTAGCTCATCATTTAGGGCGTGACTGCGCAGACCTTGATTCCTGTCTCCTAATAGACTACATTTTCTGAATTGCTAATTGATTTTCCAATTCATTATCTATGCAATAGACAAGATTATATTAATCAGAATAATATTTCACAGTTTTCACTGTACAACCCCGGATACCCAACATTTAGCTCATCGAATCGTTTCTTGTTCTCCAAAACTTGACTTTAAATTTGCTTTTCCTTTCAACTTAATTTGTCTTTGACGGGGTCTTTGATGGAGCTCAACAGACTTGGTGCTGTTTCAACAATCACTTGACCAGTCGGTGAAATTGACGGCTCCCGGAACACCTCAGTCTGGTCCAAGGACAATCTAGACTGGTCCCTGAACAGCTTGGTTGCCTTTCATTTCCTGTTGCTTCTATTATCACCCAAAGAACAACAAAGTGAGTGATAGACTGCTCCAAAGGGCAGCAAAAGAGCCATTCAAAGGAAAAGGGCAGCAGTGGACAGGCACATTGACTGAAATGAGGCTTATAAAAAGAACAAGTACAAATGTTGACAGATTTAACTCCATGTAAATACTAGTTTAACCAAAGGAAATTGGTTCTAGGTCAATTGAGATGTCTGTTCTTAAATTACTTTCTCAAATTTCACTTGAAGTATGATGGAAAAAAATTTGCAGTGTAGTCCATGCATCCCCCAGCTGATCAATATTGTTGTATTTGCTAAACTTATAATTAAATCTAATAGAATTATCAGAATGCAGTGTCAACATATGGTAGGCCAATGATTTTTTTGCACATAATTAACCTAATATCTGCAGCAACAAATTGGTATAATGAATTGTCGAGTAATTTATGGCTCAAATACGTGAAATTGCTTACATATGTTGTTTTTTTTACTAAAATATTTTTCAAAGTTGGAAATATTCACATTTTTGTCCACTTCCTCAACAAAAGTTGTTGTGAAAAAGTTTTGTGATGAAACAAGAATTATTTTGGATCTACACGTACGATGTACATTTTTTCTGTGTTTTTTAGGATTCTATTTATAAGCTTTCAGGTCATGTTTTGCTTAGTGAGTCAGTTTGTGTGCTATTCAGGTTGTGACATGGAAATATATTCAAGATTATCTAGATATGAATGTGTTTATGTTAGGATTCTTTTAGGGCAAGATTCTTTCTCAGTAATAAAGAATGCTGTGGAGGATATGATGAAGTATAAATATTCCTGGTGTGTTCCTAACTCCTCATTTTATGACTTGTCACTCAGATATTTCCCGAATATTGCATAAAATCCTCATAACTTTTGCTTGAGGTTCATTTTATGTGAGGGTGTTCTTGATCTAGGTGACAACTTCTGCTCATGATCTAGAAAACAAGGATATGCTTTTGACGTAATACATCTCTGGCTATCCAATCTTGGTTTATGGCACAGCACCAGTCTAGAGATTGTCCCTTTTATCTGCAAGGAGCAATGCAACAACTATTACAGGACACAATAATTAGTTATATCTTGTCAATTAGTTGACGTTTTGCTGCCAAAATAGTGTCAATTAAGAGTATAGCAGTATTGATGACGGATCGGCTAGTCATGGACTGAATCCGCAATCCATTCAATTCAATTAGCTGCACAACGCCTCTTATCAATACTGAGAATCCCCTTATCTAGAATTGGTATCGGAACACACTCTCACTGCAGTAACAGTGTTTTGTTGGTCGTAAACCGCTTAATCAAATGTCCTGCTTATCAGACCAGCAAGTATCCAAACAAATCAAGCATGAGCAGCAGATATCAATGAAAATCAGAAATTCCTTCGACAGCCCATGGTTGTCAGAACATAGCATCACTTCCTTCTATATATTTGAGGAAAATTTGTATGTATGTATGTTTATTTAAAGGAAAATTTGGGATAACCAAACCTACAATCCTACAGAGACATCACTGATAGTGATACATTTATGCTGAAATAACTGCGAAAGTGAACCATTCATATTTCGTGGCCACAATAGTATTCTGATATATTGTATCTGTGGACAACAGCATATAATGTATAATTGAATATGTTATAAATGGCTCAGTGTTCGATATGGCCTGTTCTAACGACAAAAAATGTAAACAATCTACACTGTAAGTGGCTGAATAAAAAACACTCACTGTCACATAAACAAATTCAACATAAAATTGGTGTCAAAACAACTGATCAGTTACAACCTGGATTGGCTGCTCTTTTAAACAGGTGCATCACTGTGAAATCACTAGGAGACAGAATTAGCTGCATAACAACTGTCATCAATATTGACAACACCATCAGCCATGCTCTCAGCATCCTATCGGTGTGTCCGGACACTGTATCAGTGATGTAGCAGTTGCTTGAGTTGCCTGTGAGGCTGTTAGGCTGAGCCTGCCAAGCTTCCCCATAAGGCTGCATGTAAAAGGGGCTTGGCTAGGCCATGGCCTCAGTTCTGATTCAGCAGCAGGCCATCACTAGATGCAAGGGGGATGCGGACTTAGAAGATGCTGCAAAGAATATGGGGGAGTCACCAAAGCTGCTGATACTGCTGCAAGAGGAGTCAAATGCAAAAGTTGTTACTTCTGTATAGGCTACTACATATTATATGGCTGTGTCTCATAAAGTAATGCACAGTTCAATAGCTGGATCTTATAGCTCTGTGGATTAGCTGTAATAACTGGAATGGAAATAAGTGATATGCAATATATGGAAGCAATAACTCGCAAAGGAAATAGAGTTATGAGAAGTAATATTTGCTGGATTCAATAGCGTTGGTTACTATAGCTGAGGGAAATAATACTACATGGAAATAACATGCGATGGATATCATGCCAGTGAACTTGTGAAGCAATAGCTCATGAAATAAATAGTTTATTGGATTCAATAACTCCAAGAAGCATCATTTAGCTATCTGGGTTCAGAAGGCTGCCAAGGATGAGATGATCAGTGAGGCGGAAGCAATAGCTGGTGGATGTAATACCTGGTGCATGGATGCGATACCTGGGAAGCAATAGCTGCGAGAGGCAATAGTTTGCTGGATTAAATAGTTGTTAGGATTCGATAGGTTGCAGGATGCAATAGATGGAAGGTAATAGCATAGCTGCTACTGCAATACTGTTGGTACAGATTGGATGTAATTCTGCCCAAATTGAGTTATGGCTTGTCTGATGTGATACTCCAGGATTTATGCAGACTTCAGAAAGCACTTGTAGGGGATTGTGCAAGGGTGGGTTATTTCCCCAACACTATCTGCAACCCATACTAATAAAATGACACGACCGGTTCACCTCACCATGGATTTGGGCCTCTGATGTGTTCCACTGATGTGTGCCTGTAAGTTGAGCCAGTGAATTTGCCACTGAGCTGTGCAAGTGAGCTGTGCCTGTGAGCTGTGCCTGTGAGTTAGGTCAGTTTTCTACAAGTCCCCAACTCAGAAGGACTGCTTGGAGAGAAATACGAACACCGGAGAAATACTTGGAAGAAATACAGTAAGCGAGTTCAAGCGAGAATACCTAAATGGAATACTGGGAAGAATAATATGCCGGCAAACAAAACAGCACCGAGAGGAAATATACTCTATCTGGAAAAGTGCTCTGAAGAAATACACAGAGGAAATGCACTGACGAAATACGCTAAAGAAACATTCTGAAGAAATACACTAAAGAAATACACTGAAGAAATACACTGAGGAATTACAGTGAAGAAGCACTCAGAAATAATACAGAAAAGGGCGTTACTATAACACAAATCTCTGCGTGGCATACAGTCTGCGATATCATACCGAGAAGGGAATATTCAAAGGAAATTACTGGAAGACAAAGGCAGAAAGGAATACATATGCATCGCTGCGACAAAGAATCGAACAACCAGGATTACTGAGGAAGGAATATTGGCTGTGTCTTTGTACACTTTTACTTATGAGGAGCTTCAGTAAATTGGATAAGTTGTTTTGTGGTTAAAACATCACAATGATGTCTGAGTCAGAGCAGGAGGAGGAGAAAACTGAGGATTTAACTCTTGGGCTTTTACTCAGTCCTTATTCTCAGGTTTGTGATGAATCTTCATTTGTAGATGAAATTATAAAGTTTCAAGTTTAAAGCTATAAAAAAATAAGAAAATTTAAAAGTTGCCTTAAATAAAGATTAAAGCCATAAATTATATATCTTATTCTAACTGTTACATTATTTGCAATTGTCACTCAAAGCCAAATATATGAAAACAAATTCCTGTAAAGCAAAGGTGTATGGGTGAGAGGCAGGGGTGGGTGGTCGCCCCCCCCCCCCAAAAGTTTGGGATACATTAAGATTCGGGCTAAAAAGGGTGAAAAATTTGAGCAGATGATTGAATAAAATTATTGAAAATATATGATTTTCAAGCTATATTATTTGAAATGGTATTAAATATAGCTCTTGATATTTGGCAAATGTCGCTGCCCCCCCCCCAAATTGCGGGTGCCATACAATAGTTTTGAAATAGAATAGATATTGGTAAAATACATCAATAAGAAAGTTTTCAAATACTGGTTAAATCTGCGACGTGATAGCTTTAATCCAGTTTGTTAGAAACATAATCACATGCAAAGAGGGTCTAACGGAAATTTTGTTATCAGTTGCCTCACAGCCAGAGGGCTGGTTGGGCTGTAACAAGAGCCATCTAAATTAGTATAACACCAATTGATGATGATTACATGCTCCTAATAGAGTTAGTCGAGTAGATCTTCTCGAAGACATTCAATGAACGAGCTAAGGAAATGAAATTCCTGAATGAATTTAACCCCATTCCTTGCTTTGTACCTTGGTACAGCAGTAAACTGAACTGTATACTCAGCCATCAACTTCCTATCAAACATGGACATGTAATCTGACGAGGGAATTATCTGCGAAATGCACCCTTAATCCCTGATCTAATTTCCAACCCTGAGCCTTGCTTAGTATCTTGAAACAAACCAGAGCTGCCCATGGTCCCTCTGATGGGTGCAACCAAAAGCAACCTCCCTCATACTAATTTTATTTCTGAATTAACCTGAGTTTCAAAAAATTTGTGTTGTGAAAAGTTTAGTGGCAAACCTTCACCTCAATTAAGCAGCTGGTTCGGGAAAACCCAAAATTCTCTTTGGACCTAAATGAGCAAAATCCTTGTTGGATGTGGATAGGAGGCGATGTCAAGCCACCTGCTTGCCAACGTATATGTTGGGCAATTAAAAGATCTCAGTTGAACATGGTTGAATGTGGACTCATCTCTCCTCAGCCCCTCTCCTATCTCCTCTCCCTCTCACCTTCTCTGACTCACTCTTACATCAGTCTAATAAATCGTCCTCAATAGCAGCAAGAATTTGCTTGAGAGGGTTATGCTGTCCTTTACTGCCAACCTAACTCATATCACCTACTGAATTGAAAACAAGCAACTTCACCCCTTTTGGTTTCGATAGGAGTGCATGCGGTAAGATGGCTGCTTGTTGTAGAGAATGCTGCAAAAGAAATAGATTGCTAAAAATCAATCAGTATTGATTCATACGAATAATGAAGTCATGGACGATTAGACCTTGATTAATCATTTAAGGAGAAGCATTCTTTACAATGGAAGATGGGAAGATGAATGAATCTTGTATATGATACAGTAATAGGCATGTTATTGGTATAAACACATAAATGTCACCTATATTTATTCAGGATATTCATGTGGTTGCGCATCGTCCCAGAAGGTCACTGCGAAAAGCCATTGAGCAGGTTCGTGACATTAATCTTTGCTGGTAATGAGCAGAAAAGACAAATGAGTTGGCACTACTCGCCCTAAATGACTCCGATGGCACGAAGCTTGGCAGAGAAACTCGTTCCGAGCTATTGCCTGTGACGGGTCACTCTTCTCAATCTCTTTCGGTGTTCCAAGACCCGTCTAACAGCAGACAAAACCACCTACGCCGCTGTCTCTTGTCTTTGTGATGCGCCTTCTGTGACCCGCTCAATTATTCTTCGCAGAAGACCTAAAAGAGAATTGATCAAATTGAGACGAGAAGTAATCAAGAATTAATCAAATTAGAACGAAAGACGTTATAAAAGGAAATGGGTGGAAGCGGAATGACATGAATCATACTGCGATTACTTCATACTGAAATAGATTTAGTGTAATTTCATAATGGCCTTGAACCAAGAGAAATACTGGCCTGAAATATTTCACAGTACACCATGTTTCTTTATAAGTGTAAAATATTGAAATATGCATGCTTTTTTGGAAGGGCTGTATATGAACAACATGCTTTAGATATGCTTTAAAGTGGCAGGTAAACATATACAAGAGCTTTCAAAACATCAATATTTTAAGACAAGCCTACAAGTATAAGATAAGTGGAAATTGTCAGGAGTTGGCTGACAAACAACAATTTGTTGTTGCTTTTCTTGCAAACAATCATGTTTCTTGCACATCATATTTTCTTGCACAGGCTGTTTCGTCAACATGAAATATAATGTGAATGAGATTGGCTCTATTTTAGTGGCTTACAGTTGCTAAAAGGATTCCTTACTGCTTCAAAAGAGTATCATAGGTAAGCCAATATTTTGGGTTTTTTTACAGTCGAAGAATTGCAAGTGCTTCGAGAAATTGACCGGAATCTTCCTTTTGAGGTCAAAAGTTGCCCAATACCAAATTGATAGTTCATTTAAATTCAAAGTATTGGTGCTGTTCCGATGCAATTGATGTCCAAAACAGCTGAATTATATAAGTACCATACTCGTTATTCTTTGACTGTAACTCCACTGCTTGCCACGTTAAAGCTCTGGTGAGTAAAACAAATACATCTCTGGTATGAAAACAACAGAATAAGCCTTTTCCAGAAGTACTAATGTTTCCCCAATACATGTATATGTATCATAAGAATTCTTGCCCAGAACACTCACCAATGTCTCACCATCTTGTTTTGGTCAACGTTGCACCTGGAGTGGGATAAACACCCTGGAGGTCAAGTGATAATAAGCCCCCTTCACATGATACCTCTATGAATATGCTATTAGACAATCAATCGTGGTTACTTAGTATTCATTACTAGGGCTGCCAACAGACTGTTTCTTATGCAGTTCAATTATATGCCTGGTGCTTGCAATATGCATTCAGTCAAGCTGAATCTCGTCACTGCAGCCATAGCCCAGCAACTGTGCAAGGCAGTACTACAGGGGCTGTGAGTGTAGGGTTCTGTAAACCAAAAGGGCCGTGTCGAGATGGTGAGAAATTGATAATACCTTGTTTGGTGAAGATGTTTATCACCCCCTCGGCATGTATTTTTAGGTCGATACATGCATGCTCTTGTTTCGTGTTTTCATATACCATTTTACACCTCTGTCAGCCAATCACAAGCTTGTATTTCACTGCAATAAATTGTATTTTCTTCATTGTCCACAAACTATATCCTCCCATGTTTACCTGTTTTAGTGTGTGTCTCATGGTATAAGCCGGTTATAATGCAACATGAGATCCGGATTTGTGTTTATCACATTCAAGCTAACTCCCTCACTGGATAAATCTCACATCCTATATGTATTGTTTGACATTAAATTACTCTTGTGTACTTACAATGTTAGATTAATCATAGCTTTTCAAACTAATATACACCTTGGCAAATATTTGCCCTTATGGATAATGCATACTTTATGCATTCTGAGTTCTCATCTGAGATTAAAACAAGTTTTTGTTATAAGCAATTTTGTTCTTGTATAATAGCATAACAGTCGTGGCACAGCATCAAAATATTATTGATTGTCGAATTGATGTATATCATTATTCATGAAGTTAACAATGTACAATAAATACACTGTAAAATTTGAATTTTGAGTTAGGTTAATTGATTGAGTGAGATGGTTGCACAATTCCTTTGAGCCAACATAGCTTGTTGTTTGTAAGTTATAACAACAGAAAGATTATCATAACTCGAAACAACAAGCCATGTCAGCTCAAACAAATTGTGCAACCATCTCACTCAATCATTTGAGCTGACTCAAAATTTCAAATTTTACAGTGTATCATGTCGGGTGAATTATAATCATTATATTGTATTCTTAAACTTCCATAGGCCCTACTACGTCTCATCTATAACCTTCTCATCAGGTCAGTGGCAATGGAGTTGCACCAACAAGGAAACATCCTTGATTTTGCCATTTGCCTGATGAAGACTGCAGTTTGCAGATGAAATGTCTTATATACTAGATTATTTATCCAGTATCATATTTATATTTCACCTAACTTGATATTTATTTTCATTGTCAGTCAGGATAGTCAATTATAGTAATTCCTTTGGTAAAAGAGCAGAAATGGAAAAACATCCTTGTTTTTACAAACCCTCCCATCCCTTCATAATTGAGTGCCCCCACTATCTCACTGCACCAAGGACAAATTCAGTCCCCCTGTCCTGATAAGGGAAACCTATCCCTCATAACACATCTGCATTAGGGTGGCCCAAAAAACAAAATTTTTGATTTTCTATTCGCATACCCCCTCATTTTAGGAGAAATTGTGAAAAAAGCACCCTGTAAAAATTTCAAGAAAATCGGTTAAGTCTTAGGGGTCTCTCAAGGCCCCTCCATTCTTAGCAAAAAGGAAAATTTCAACCATTTTCGCAAATACGCGGTTCCTCATAACTTAGTCAATTTGTACAGTACTGCATTTCCAATACCATGGTTGGATAGGGCTAAAAAAGAGCTTCAATTTGCATACCAACATTATTGGTCTAAGATAATATCTCAACTCCCATGGTCTTTTCAGTTTACACTTTTCGTGAATGAAATTGTTGCTGAACGACCGATCCTGATAAAAGCCAGGCTTTTTTTTTTTTTTGCTTTAAATTGCCATGATTCTTATTTTCCCAGTTCAAGAATGACCAAATATTTAAAAAGAAAAGATATTTGACCATGGGAATGCCCGGTTTATGAGTGATGAAATTTTATGTTGAAGTTTGTCGCAAACACATAAAATAGCAGTCGGGAATCGTAGTATTTCAAATTCATATCTTCATCCAAATTTATTACAGGGCACCATGATGGGTACCACTTGAAAGACAATATTCTTATGTTTCACATGATATAGATTATGTTGTCCTGTATTTAACTCTTATGAAGTTAAACTATGAAATGCAACAGCCCCTCTCCGATGTTTTCAGCACTTTTGACAAAATCTAACATTAAAACTTTACAGCTCATAAAGCGGGTTTCTCCATGGTAAAAAAAAAAGTTTTATGCTTTATCGGGTCATCCTGCCTTTTGGAGAATAAGAACATGTTAATTGACAGTGAAATTTAATGGAAATCTTTTCTTGAACAGGTTTAGTCATTCAGTAAACACTTTCGCACATTAGCACTGTCAGCTGAAGAGTCCATGGGAGTCAAGATATCATCCTAGACCATTAATGTTGGTATGCAAATTGAAGCTAATTTTGATACCTTTCCAACCATTGCAATTAGAATGTTGTTCATTAAAAATTCACAAAGTTGTGGCTAACCGCGTATTGGCGAAAATGGTTGAAATGTTTCTTTTTGGTGAGAATTGAGGGGCCTTGAGAGACCACTTAGACTTGACTGATTTTCATGAAATTTTAACAAGGTGCTTTTTTCACCATTTCTCCTAAAATGAGGGGGTATGCGATGTGAATTTCAGAAAAAAAAATTTTCCTGTACATTTTTAGGCCACCCTAATCTGCATTCACCCTGAAATGATCCCCAAATTGAGATTGCTCCAGATATTGGATTTGACACCTCCTCAAATTAATAGGCCTTATCCACACCACGAGGAAATTGATACTATTAATGTCCAATTATTAGCAAGAATTTATATTAACTCGTTATTTTGCAATCATGCATGATAATTAATTAACTGCATTCATACATGAACATACAGCTACATATATAGATAGATTGATAGATTGGTAGCTATATAGATAGATAGATAGATAGATAGATAGATAGATAGATAGATAGATAGATAGATAGATAGATAGATAGATAGATAGATAGATAGATAGATAGATAGATCGCCTGACCGATTGCCAATAGGCAGATTGATATTCAGATTGATAGATAGATCGATAGATCGATAGATAGATAGATTAGATAGATAGATAGATAGATAGATAGATAGATAGATAGATAGATAGATAGATAGATAGATAGATAGATAGATAGATAGCCAGAGAGATAGATAGATAGCCAGAGAGATAGATAGATAGCCAGAGAGATAGATATATAGATAGATAGACAGATAGATAGACTGACAGATAGATAACTCATCAGCAGATTGACTGACTGACTGACTGACTGACTGACTGACTGACTGACTGACTGACTGACTGAATGACTGAATGACTGACTGACTGACTGACTGACTGACTGACTCACTGACTCACTCACTCACTCACTCACTCACTCACTCACTCACTCACTCACTCACTCACTCACTCACTCACTCACTCACTCACTCACTCACTCACTGAATCATAAACATGAATCAATCGCTATTAGTATTAGTGACAGTCGCAGACCAACATATTCATAGCAACCTAATTCAGTGACACCTTCTCTTTTGGTGGTGTGGAATTACTCGGAATTAGCAAGGACTATGTAGCCTTGAAAGGAGATCTAATCAGTTCCCTGGGACCTTGTTGGTTTTCTTTTTTGTCTCAAGATTCTTTATGGAATTTCGGCTCATCTTCCTTTTCCTATTTGTCTAAGGATCTTCTTTCTTCTACCATTTTCTCATCTGATGTCCTCGATGGTTGTCCTCTTAAAGTTTCTTTTCCAATTCATTCATCTGATTGCTGTCATTTCATCCTTATTTTTGTTTTAAGCTCAGTGTTATCCTTTCCTGTCTCTTTATTTTCTTCTCATTCTTCCTCGTGCTCATTTTCTTCCTTGCTCTCTTTATTTCTTCCTTATTTTTTCCTTGCCTTATTGGCTTCTTCCATTTCTCCATCCCTTCCCTGCCTTCTTCCATTTGTTCTATTCTTCTTCTCTTCTTTTGCATTTTCTTCTCTCTCTCTTCGTATATCCCTCCATATCCTCTTATGAATAATTTTTCTGTCTGTCTGTCTATGACTTTTCTTCTTGATCTCCCTTTACATATCCTTTTATATCTCCTTTATTTATTATGTTTGCTTCTTTTCTGTTTATTTCTCTTTCCTTCCTTATTCTTCACATTTAATTTCTTCCCACTTTTCTTTCCACTTTCTCAGTTCTTTGGGTATCCATGTTTCCTCCATGTTTCATTCCCTCGTGCTTTTTTATTTCTTAATTCATTGAAAATTTCTTCATTTCCTACTCTATTCCTTTCTTTTATCTAATAAGTCCCTATTCTTTTGGCTGGGAAGCTATTTCAGTTTATGCTATACATATTTCTTTTGTTTTCCTCTTTAAGTTTATTTCCTCCTTTATTTCTTATCCTTGTCCCTGAATTAATAGGTTATGTGCCAGACTCACAGTCTTCTCATCTCATCATCATATGGCGATCGCCTGCCTCGATATAGGCCACTAAGGTGCTGCAGAGCCGTAAAACACATACAAACAAAACAAAAAACAATTTCTTATCCTTGCTCTCATCCCCCCCCCATTTATTTCCCCAGCTCCTCCTTTCTCATCCATGTCTTCTTTCATTTCTTTTGCTTTCTTCCCTTTTCCCCTGTCACTTGTGTATCCATTTGGCTTGACTGCTGGCTGTGTGATGAACGGGCCAATTTTGCTGGGTCCCTCCAGCTTAATTGGCTGCTTATCTTGTCTTATAAACACTGCCATTAATGAGCTGTTTGCAAAATTACCATCACACTGATTACAGCTGGTCCTGGGCCTTTTTAGTCCCTCGAAAATGGGCCCTTCATAAAAGTGTCCTCGGCCGCTCGCTCGGAGCACCAATTTAAAGCGCATAAATTCCATGTTATGACTCGTCGGCCATAGACTGAATTACCGAGGCAAATTAGTGTAATGGGTGGGCTGTGTACGGCAACTACATGAACTATATATATGCAAAAATTGTGACAAACACAGGTACACACTAGCACAATAGCTGAAAGACTCTGAATTACGCATAAAACTACATAATCATCATTACGTGGACCGTTTAGCTTTTTCGGGCATCCTTTAATGGCTCCATTTTAATGGCCATAAAATCATGTAATGACTCTGCTGACATGACCAACACAGTGCACTTTTAATGGATGGACTGTACAGCAATTACCTTGTATCTATAGAGACTGATTAGTGGATTATTTGCAAAGGTTAATGGTCTCGTACAGCTTGTTACAGAGCAAAGACCATGTGCAATTCATTGTATTTGAATGAGAATCCATACACTATCATTTTATGAACTGCATGTATTTCACCTGAATTAGAATTCATAAGTGTAACGTATACTTCAGCCTAGGTCAATGTTTTCAAGTAATCATAAAAAATATCGATTGTAAATGAGACACCTTGACAATGCTACACGTCATTTTAAATGGTAAGGACAAATCGAACCTTGTCTCTGCGATTGACGTTCCGGGAGAATTGAGTGTCTTGTCTTTCCACGGTTTTCTTCCTCAACCTCCTCATCCCACCATTCACTAATCCAAATGATGCTGTATCTCCCTGTTTTCTTCCTGTACAGGTAACTGAGAGGAGCACACCAGGATTTCTTACGTGAAAAGACAATAGCTTTATTCTCCAATTGAAAAGCATAGATGGTACTCTCAACCTTGGTCAGAACATGACAGACTGAAATACATGTATCTTATGGAGATTTTGCTTTGGCGTCATCATGGTATGCAGTGGTTGCTTATATGCCAACAGCCAAATGGGTAGTCATTGAATGTGCTATCATGACCCGCGTTGGGGATTAAATTGCATCTGAACCGGTCTTTGTAGAATCAATATGGATGCAAAGTAATTGATTGATGTACAGTGCCGCCTGTAAGTATGTGAAACGCATGACATTGTGCCATTGCATCAATGCTAAACATCCTCAGCCTAACTGCTTGTGGAGGCATGAATTTTCATCGGATGAAAGGGAAACAAAGTGGGTCATAAAGGCCGATGTGTGAGGCAAGTGGGATAAAAATAGCAGCCCATTTTCTTCGCTGTAGTCGGAGTTAGGTATGGGTCAAAGTCTTTGATAAGTAAGTGAACCACCCTTCCCTATCTTTTAACATTGGGCCTGCGTTTCACTTAGTTATCAAAGACTTTGACCCATACCTAACTCCAACTAGAGCAAAGAAAATTGGCTGGTATTTTTATCCCGCATGCCTCATATATCGGCCTTTATGACCCAAAATGTTTTCCTCTCATCGGATGAGAATTCGTCCTTCCAGAAGCATTTTGATTAAGGATGTTTGACATTGATGCAATGGCACAATATCACGCGTTTCACTTACTTACAGGCGGCACTGTATATGTTGCAAATACCCTCTGATTCAAGGCATTTCCTTGTTATTTGGAATTCTGGTCATTTTCTGCCCAATTTAGCACTTTAAGAAGCTGTGATGGATGTATGTGCTGTGGAAAATGTGGTATTAGGCAAGGACTATGCTTGTTACCCTATATATCTGAACTTTTTTTACTCCATTAGTTGACATATTCCAGAGCTGCTCTCATAACTTTGGATTTGTGTCACAAGGAATCTTCTCAGCTGCGTAAGCTATGTGGCTTCCACAACAGAGTTTTTGCTTTAACGCTATATACAGTCTACTTTGTTTAGTCCAGAAATGGAATATAGATTGAATTTAGCACGTACTCTAAATAATAAGCACAGCCTCCACATACAGTATGTGTCTAAAATGTGGCTGAACTGATGTCATTTAGCCGTAAGGTGTATTTATTGTTGGCTGTAGTGTGTCGAAATGGCAAAGCCCCATTTTGGACATTCACCCAGCCCGGCCAGCCAGACATGCAGCCAGACTGCTATGTTGCTGTTGAATGCTGCATCAGTGAACAACAAATCTGTGCCTATGCATGTAAAATAAAATTGTCTATGTGCTGGTTAATGTGTAACGGGCAGCTGACTCCGCCCTTAGAAAAAAAACTTAGCCTTAGCAGTGACAAGCTGAACTATCTATATCCACTGACCTACCACTTAGATCTGTGTGCTTGTATCAGATAGAGAACTCAGGTCTATACTTATGCTTCCAAATGTTGATTTACGGCCTTGATCCCCATATTTCTTATCACTCCCTGTCAAACCAACCTACTTGAAAGCATACTTCGTCAAAATGCCCCAAGCCATCACAATCCAAATATCAAATGAAAAAAGATGAACCTTCTTTATTGAAACTGAAAAACTATTACATATTGTTATTTTTCTTTCAGCACTCTTTGTTAGCTTGTACCTTCATGTTTGAATCCAATGAACTGAATGACCTCTGTTTGATGATATGTTTTTGACGATTTGTTTTCTGATGATCTGTTTTTCTGTGTGTTGCAGGTCCTCGCCCCTCCTTTGAACGACAACCTCCAGTTCCACGCCTTTTTCATGTATCACCACAGCGACAGGGACTGGGTGCTGAACGTCATCGAAAAACTCGAGTCGCCAGCCTTGGGGTTCCGGTGCTGTTGCTACGAAAGGGATTTGAACTCAAACTTGAGTCAGCCGCAAGGGATCTTGTACGGCATGAAGCACAGCTTAAAGACGATAATCATCCTATCGCCCGAGTTTGTCTCAAAAATGTGGACTTCCTGTGAAGCTGTCATAGGTGATGTGGATGTAATAACACTTCAAAAGGATTTTGTACTCGTACTCTTATCCGACTGCGAAGTGCCGGATGTTCTTACCATGGCCAACTTTGTGCGGGCCAACAAGCAAGGGTGGTGGACTCGCTTCCTTGCTCGACTAGCCTTGCCAGGTAAGAGACCTTTTACTTTCTATTTTTAATCATGGTTATTTTTAACATATGTATACATGTGCAACGTATATATATTGTTGACTTTTTTCTGAAGTTCCAATTCGCAGTTTTTTTAGTAAGATATGTACAGGAAAGGTTCCAATATGTTATTGATTTCCTCTTCATATTCTTCATCAAAACATCAGGCAGACAAACAGACAGACAGCAGACATTTCGTATTTTTGACAAACGTCAGTTGTACAGAAAATGACAATATAGACCGGTCTTGCTCACTGCTACAAATGTTGCAGCAAGAGTAAAAGCCGGTTTGTGAGTGAGACCTTGTACTATTTTTTGTACATTGACAATTAGGGAAATGGGAAGGACACTGCTTCTTGATCTTCAAGGATAGCAGACTAACGGACTACATATGGCACGAGATGGTGGGATGGCATAATGTGGTAGCAATTAATAATGTAGCTCACGATGACTTACTTTCTAACTTGAAAGAGTTTCACTGATGAAATGGAAATGACGGTTTAAGAATTGATGCATAGATTCAAGGATTTTTCTTTCTTCCTTTGTGGTGTTAACCATATTTTCCATCATCATCAATATTAAAAAGATGGGCTTCATTATCCCACATTAAACATGTGACCCACAACAAATCATCTTTTTGTCTGTGGTGGGTCTCCTTATCTTCTGTATTTATTTGCATCTCATCTCATTCCAATGATTGTGAATTAATTTGTCCAAAAAACATGTATGATGGAATAAACTATGTTGGTCTGTCACCTTTAGACTCAGATATATTTTCCACTAACTTGCAATGTCTATTTAGTATAAGCTTTCTTCCCTATACAAGAAAGCAGTATTCTTAGCTTCTGCTTTTGACTTGAGAGTTATTCCAAGACCTTCAGTTGGTTAAACCTGGCCTTGCAACAGGAATATAAAGGAGTGTTTTGTGGTCGCAGCTTAGCATATAAATCAAGTCACTGCAGCCTGCAAATCAAGTCACTGCAGCCTGCAAAGTGGCAATGGAGCTGTTGTTTTGTGTTTTCAAGAGCCAATCTAGTGTGGTGATTTATCAAATTGTATTTAAAGGTTTGCTTGCCTTTCTCTAGGAGGCCAGGTCATTAATCATGGACAGTCACTTTGGAAGAACCGAAAGACAAAAGCTCCTGTTTTGTGTCGTCCTTAAAAGCTCCTCCATTTTGCGATACATCACCTGTGAGTTTAGTTATGTGTGTTCACTGAGATGGATTGAAATATGGTCAACACAGATGCCTGGAAATTTGTCACAAGTCCAACAGAACTCCTTGAAGATAGTTTGTGTTTCGTTTCTTAAATGAGTTGTTATCACGAACACAAACTTTGAAAGAAGTGGACTCATTTTAAAACATAGCTTCTGCGTAGAGAGCTCAACACAACATTTCTGATCATGGTTTCTAATTTGTCATGACATGTTCAGTTTTAATGCTTGATTTTTTATCAATGTTCATGTCTTAAGTGCCAGTAGGTGCAATGATACAGAACATAAAACCCACAATAACAAAACATTCCTCTGTCCAACTGTAGGCCAATGGCTCATTTGACTGTGGTATCATCCTGATTCTGGTGTTATGCATCTCATTCTACCGGCTCTTAAAATTTCCCCCTGAGGTACTGGTACTATGTCTGCATGTATCAATAGTGCACTACCTCCAACCATCTGAGGAAATGTCCATTATCTACCAACCATCTATCTTAATTCATTAGCATTTCTCCAGTTAGGGAGTGAAGCAGGGTCAGTTGCAAACCTTACAAGCTTTGGTATGAGCCACTATGTTCAACTCTTTGTGCTACCTATAGTCTTGCTGCGGGGACTAGAGCCCTGAGGCTTGCTCTTGTATGTCCTACACTGTATGTCAATGGATTTCTCCCAACTCCCATCTCAGCACCGGTGGAATGGTCAGCATTTTTACTATCAAACTCCAAGGAACAAAAAAATGGCAGAAAAACAAAACTGGAGTTTGGCCACTCAAGGCTAATGTGCCTTGCTTGTTTTTCTTCTATATCCTCTCTCTTTCTCACACACATCTAGATTTCGAAGACACTTCGAAAGATGCCTCTCATCCTGGGTGGTCACTGGTCAGTCTGGGCAAACAATGTAGATTAGCAGGTATCCAGCTGTGACCAAGTTGTGTGATATTGAGCTAGTCTTCTTCCCTTGTATAATGTCCTGATAAATCTATAATGCAGCTCCTGTTGCAAGTGTCTGATGTCGGAATTGGTACTCATTAAATGCTTCTTTGTCTTAGCAATTGCATAAAACTGTCTCATGTTTTGGTTCTCATCCTTTCTTTCCTATAGCAATTAGCTTGTTATGCCACTTTGGTTATTTTGCTTTAATGACCCAGAGGAAATATATTTTGATGAGACATATTCTTCCTTTCCCATTTTGCTTCCATTTCCATCAGCGTATATGGTATCGTCATAGCATTGATATCATCTCTTCCATTTACAAACTGCCAACTATATTGAATTTGTCCATTAAATCAATCCTGTGCAATTGCATCCATGTTTTTGTTTCTTGTGCCTCAGTCCCACATTTTATTGCTTACTTTTAACATTATATCTTAGCCAAGTTCATTTTCTTCACTTACTTTTTCACACAATCCTGGAATCATCCTGAAATTATCCCAGTAATTTTCCCTGCTGGCAGTTTAAAGTTACCAGATAAAGACCTCGAGACTGAAAAGGAAATTCAAGAAAAGGAACTATTTTTTTAAGAACAGTTCAGATGGATCTGCAGCTGTTGCAAAGGTCTCCTCTGCCATTTCAGAGGCAATTGGAATTCCAGGCAGTGTGTCTTGTCTTTCTTTGACCCAAGACTCGTTAGAGACTGTTACTTCAGTGGTCTTAAATGTGAGATTGGACCATAGGTCTACGAAATGGCCTGTTCTGGCTTGGAAATGTTGGATTGAGAGAGTATGTCAATTCCTCAATGAGGACACCTTTTTTGGGCCATCGGGCATAGTTCTGGTTCCGGCAGCTCATGGCCCAAATGACAATGTGTCTCATTTCAGATAATTCCAAATTATTATGACTTGATGTATCAGTTACTTTCATGTTGACAAAATGGAAGTAATGGTGACTAATTCAGGGTAACCTTTGCATTCGTAAACATGGCCATTGTCTATTAATTATGCCTTTTTATATTTTCTTCCCACACTTTCTCATCTCGTTTACTCGATACCCAACCTGGAACCGCAGATCTGTAATAGCTCTGTCTTACGGTCTCTTGCCATTTATATGTCTACCCCAGTGCCCCCAACTACCTGAGAAAATGCCCATTTCCCCCTAGTCATCAATCTTCATTCATTACCAGCACGCATTCCATTTAGGGCGTAAGGCAGCATTTGTATATCTTGTGTGCGTTGGCCTCTGCAGCAATCTTCAACTCTTTGCTACCGATAGCCTAGCAGCTCAGACTAAAGCCCTCATGCCTGCTCTTGTAAGTCTGGTTCACCACTGACCAATGGACGGCGCTTGGCTCCAATCTCCAGAATAAAGTTACTGATTGTATGGTCAACCTTCCTTCTCTGAAAAAAAAAAGACAACGAAAATAAAAGAAAACCAGCTAGACTCTCAGAGCGGGTACCTTTACAACTTTCCTATATTTTTTTCAAATAAATTGAGTTTACAAGGAACTTTGCACTATGTCATCCATGACGGCATTGGCCAGTCTGGTAGATCAGGAGATTTCCAGCTGTCATAATGTGGTTTTGTTCTACTGAAGGTTCTTTTTAATTTATCGTGACTTCTCTCGAGACTACATGTACACTGTATCTCACTTGTTCAGTCTCAAAGTTAACTTGATATTGATTCAGTGGCCATTTGTCCCAAGTGATTGTATTGACGTGGTATTTTTTGGTACATCTGCCTCCATCTAATGGTCCAATTTTGTCTCCATATTATACCAAACCTAACAAAATTATCTTCTCTTTCTTCAATGACTGTAGAGCATGATTCTAATGTCAGGGTACTGCAGTTTATAAGCCAGTTGACATTGTGATGTTCAAGGCCAATTTCAGAAGGTCATCATGACCTGAGATCATCAGCTCAATCAGTGATATAGGTTAAGTCATGCTGATGTCTGAATCTATGTAAATGGTACTGCTCTATCTGTTTGCACCTGTCTGTCTACATTGTAATCGATCTATCATTCACAGGTCCACTTTTTCTGGTCTCACCTGTCTGATACATTCATGTGACACTATCATCGTATTAGTCTGTCTTCATTCGTTCATCAATAGATGCATCTTTCCATTTGTACCTTTCTTAGCACTGACTAAAATGTCTATTTCCATTACTTATCTGTGCCTGTCATTACATGCAGCTTTCCTGTTAGGGAGTGAGGCAAGGGGCAGTGGTGAACTTATTGCACTTTGGTATCAGCTGCTATCTTCAGTTCAGCACTACCCATGGCTTTTCTGCTCAGACTAAAGCCCTATAGGATACATAAAGTTGCAGATTGCATTGTCAGTCTGAATTTAGCAATGTGAGGAAACTGGCAGTATGAACAATTATTTCTAATTGTGCAGGGAGTACCTGTTCCTTGAACATATCCTGGGCATACAACTCTGTTACTAAATAAGCAAAAATTGTATTCTGTATCTATTTGCCCATGACAGATGAAGCCAAAGTCTTCCCTATGCTTAAAAAGTACAAAATCACAGGTTCCTATTCATGTTGACACCCCAAATGAACATTGTCAAATGGACATGTCGGATTAGTCTGGCAAATTGGCATGGCAGACTGATTGCATGACAGAATGACAGAATGTCCAGTGCAAACAGTATGGGTCCTTCGTCATTAAGATCCGTGCTCGTCAATTTGTTAAAAGCCTGACAATGTCTGAATGACATGATTTCATGACAGACATTAAAAAAAGAATGATCATTGGGATTGCAGTCACCAGATGACTATAACATACTGGCAAAACTATTTGGAGTGTTAATAGCCTTCTGGTATATTTGGATTGCATGCAGCACAAATGCTGAAAATGGAGTTAGCGGCTTTTTTTAGCCTTTAAGAGGTCTCCTGACTCCATGTAATATTTTTTATTTTTAAGAGTCAAATAAATACATTCTGAGTCTGAGTCTGGAGTAACTACCTTGATAAATATTTTTCCAAAACGTGGAACTGCTGCTGTTCTGTCGACATGGTAGTGGCTTGTCATGTCATATAAGTATGTCTGTCTGCAGCAGTGCAAACTTCATTGAGTGAACTTGGCAAAAGTTTTGAGTGACACTGATTGGTCATGACAGCCTTTGCATTTGAAATAAACTTACACAACACTACTGGCTTGAAAAGAGAGACATAGGAACATTCATTATTCCATGGCCATATATAAGTCCTGCATGATATATCTCCTGGTTTGAACAAAGACTCCAGATGATTCTCTCATTAATTTGACAACTACTCGTTCATGCCAGCAGTAAGTGCATATGAAGAAGGCAACCGATCAAAGCCCAAGAATATAATTCCTGGAAGATATCACTTCCATATTGTTTCCATTCGATTGGAAGTCCAGGGAAAGTTATATTATGTACATATGTTTTGAAGCCCATGGGTGACCTACATTTGTTGGCTAGATTAGTAGGGTGTCAATTGAGCCCCATAAATCTGTCCATCGCACAAGGCTAGAATACCTGATGGGGTATAAGCCACCATATAAATAATGTTAGTGGGATGTGTGTGAGTTTTCTTATTTATAGCTGCGATTAACATACGATGGAAGGATTGTTTTGGGTTACCATTTGGTTCAGTTGAGCCCTAGATAAAGAAAGGAATATGCAGCAGGGGAAAAGAAGAGATGAGCAAGAAGGCCTGAAGTATCAGAGTCAGGAAATGAGGGATCGAGGTTGTAAAGAAGACAGAAAACGGACATCGAGACAGCCCAACAGACTGACTTCCTTGAATGCATGAGGATTCTTTACTTTGAAGAGACATAAATCTTATATGCCAGAATTGGAATGTATGATTCGCAATCCGCTGAGTCATCTGTAGTCATTGTGAGCTTGTGAGTGTTGCCAGTGGATAATACGATTACACCCCGAATGCTGACCAATAGTGCAGAATCCAGTAAAGGATTCATAACCTAAGCTGATGGTTTATTTTAATATGGTTCAAAGTTTGATGTTTGAGTTATATCATCCTATGAGTGACATGTTAAATTTCAAGAAAACCAAACTTGTTCATTTGTTTTCTTTGATGCCCATGGACCAGGGTGTATCATTACATAGAATCCATGATGGTATAAAGGATTAAAGGTACAAATGGAAAAATGTCATTTATTTTCAAAGAACACAAGAGGAAATAAAGGGTCATTAGTGGCGTGTTGCTCAAGTATCTTCAAATTACAATTTAATTACTCCAAGATTCTCAATTTGGAGAAAAACGTTCGTTAATGACGTTTTAACATCTTTCTAACACGTTACCAGTCCCTGTTGTACCTGTATGGTGATTGAATGGCTCCTCTACCATTAAATGTTGGACAAGTATCTTTAGTATGCTTTATTCTGGAAAATTTTCAGACAACATATTGCTGATGGCAGTGATGTGGTCGAGGCCGGGATATCCGAGGCCAAGACCGAGACCGAGGCATGAACATCCGAGGCCGAGGCCATCAAAATATGGCCTCGAGGCCGGCCTCGAGGACAAGGCCGGTCCCGAGGCCACCATCACTCAACCAAAGACACCCGAGACCGAGGCAAGGCCAAGGATTTGGCATCCGAGACCGAGCCAAGGCCGAGGCCATCAAAATAAGGCCCCGAGGCCGGCCTCGAGCACGAGGCCGGCCTCGAGACCTCCAACACTGGCTGATGGATGGTAACATGTCTGTAATGCACATGTGTACACACTTGCCATATCCAGTGGATATCATGTAATTCTGAAAATTTATTAAGTGAACAGTTTGCACGCCAAGCAATTTATTCTCTCACTCCTCTGTTTCATCTCACATCCCAAGGTGGCCCATTCTTTAAATGATCCCATGAGGTTATAGGCTCATTTTATTATTCCACACAGCCCATGCCAGACCTTTGAGGCACATACATGAGTAACAAGGGGATATACTGGGATCCCTGTTGAAAGGAAGCGTAAAGATCACAGAAGAGACTATTTCACTTGTGCTCCTTTGACCAAAGTGTGGATGATTTCTCTTATTGCCTTTTTCGTTAGCCTGATCCAGTATATCCTGCTTTTGTAAAAGACCAAAGCTTGTTGACGCTGAAAGTGCCCAGGAGTTCCAGAAGTAAAGGTGGAAAGCTGAATGGTTACATTAAATTGGTCCGGCCCAGGATTCTGCTACACTTAATGCCACGAGGTTGTAAGACATTAAGAACGAAGGATTAGAGATTCAAATGAGGTCTGATTGTGGCAAGGAAAGAACACAATGACAATTGGCTGTTACATAGGAATTGAGGACATTATCTGAATTCCCTAAGGGATTTAGACCACTGTAGTAATAATAACCAGCATAGTATACGTATATTTTACAGAGAAAAATGCATCTGCATGAACATCTCAACGCATCGATATAGTATATGTATATTTTTTAGAGAAAAATGTATCTGCATGATTATCTCAAAGTTGTTCCAGTCTATCTGTACACATGGATGGTCACTGCTGAGTTGGTACAATATTCTATATTGCATCAGTTAGTATAGTAAGTGGGAGGCACAAAATAGACAATGCACTATTATTTCTCTGAGTACCCATTTCTGCTTCTGCTAATGTATCAGACATTGTTAAGCAGGACAATAGGCAATGTCAGACATGTGGAGTGACTTGGCTTCTGCGTTGGAGGGAATTACTCAGAGTCAAGTGCGTATAAAGGGAGTTTGGCGTGGGTTAAAAGGGAAGGAGCCTTAAGGGTGATGGGTGGCAAGCACTGAGCAAGAAAGGATAAATGGTGGAAGTGGCTTTTCTTGTCATTTTGGCAAAGACTTTCTTGTGTGGAAAATCAAATAGGCTATCAAACCTTAGACCACAACAATGAGAATAAGACGACAGTTAATTATAATAATAGCCACTGAGTAGTACTTGGACAAGTGCTGTAAAATAAGAATGAAAATCTGGCCTTGCTTCAAGAATATACATAAAAGAGGTTTTGCAGTCGCAGCTAAGCATATAACTCAGCTCTCTGCTGCCTCCAATGTGACGGTTGGGCTGTTGTTTTGTGTTTTCAAGAGCCGACCTGGTCTTGTGATTCATTAAACTGAATTTTAAACTTTTTTGCCTTTCTGTGAGCAGGTACCTTTATCAAAGACAGAACTGTAGACAATAGCTTCTGTCTGTTGCTCTTGAAAGCCACTCCATATCCAATTCATCACTTTCAACTTTTGTTGTGTTTGCCTATTGAGATGGATTGAAATATAGTCAACACTGACAACACTGACTGGGGGAAATTTCTGACACTTTCAGCACAAATTCGAGAAGGCAGTTTTGCTTTCTTCTGAAAATGAGTGCAAACCATGAGCACATACTGCATAGGATATTCAACAAATTTTAATTGATTGTTCTCTGCACAGTTTGTGGCCCCAAAAATTACAGACAGACCCAATAAATATACCCTCAAATTTGCATTGTTTTGGTACCGTCCCAGTAGAATGAAGTTTACCTCAAAATGTTTGTATTTTGCATGTTATGTCATGACATTCGCAGAGATGGTCCTTTTCCAATGGTATTCTTCACTGTTCAAATGAGGTTACCCTTGTTATTATTCCATCATTGTCATTGCCCTTCTGAGGAGCCGAAAGGTGCAAAAGCTAAGGACATAAAACCAGTATAACAACCCCCAATTGCCTCTTCCAACCTTGCTTTGTGAAAAGACAGTAGATGTTGTAAATGTCTCATTCCTCCTTTTCAGAGAAAGTTTGAATTCTAAGCAACAATCTTGAAATGTCTTCAGACAAATTGGAGCCCACTATTTGGGTACTCTAGTGAATGGTCAGAGTGTGAGTTAGGGAAAAGTAAAAATTTAGTCCATGCTTGTTTTTGGAAAGTCAGATTGACCAAAATAGTAAATGTTTCAGCATCTCCTCCCAACATTGCAGCCTCAATGAGGTTAGTCACTAGTCAGCGTTAAAAATGTCTTGGAAAGGAGGGCACAAACACATTTTATGTTCAGTTTCTCCTAACCAATTGACATAATGTTGTTAGCTAAATGGTCACCCCTCTTGCTATCAAACTAAAAATGAACAAAACTCCTACAGAAAAGCAATATTGGGGTTAGGCTGCTCAAGGCTAACGTGCCTTGCTTGATTCTTTTCCATCCTCTCTCGTGGTCACATTCTTCTTAGATTTCCAAAACACTTTCCAAGTGGCTTCTCTTATTGGGTGGTCACTTGTGGTTCCACTTCGGTTATTTTGTTTTAATGACCCATAGTTAGAAATATATTTTGATGAAAATATCTTTCTTCCCCATTTTTTCCATTGCCACCAGTACATCATGATATCATCATTGCACTGATATCACCTCTTCAATTCTTAAAACCATCCAATTTTTTTCCAGGTTTAAAAATTATCAACTGTATAAAGTCAATCCTGCCTCGCTTTGTCCTGTGCTATTGCATCCATGTTTTTGTTTCTTGTGCCTCTGTCCCACATTTTATTTCCTACTTTTAACAACATAGTCTAGTCGATTTTCTTAACTTACTTTTTCACACAATCTCAGAAACATTCTGAAATTGTCCCAGTAGTTCTCCCCACTGGCTGTTTAAAGTTACCAAATAAAGACCTGAAGGAAATTGGAGAAAAGGAACAATTGTTTTAAGAACAGTTCAGATGGATCTGCAGCTGTTGCAAAGGTCGCTGTCTGCGATTTCAGAGGCAATTGCAATTCCTGGCAGGGTGTCTTGCTTTGACCCAGGACTCATCAGAGACTGTTACTTGGTTGGTCAAAAATGTGCCATAAATCTACCAAATGGTCTTTTCTGGTTTGGAAAGATTGTATTGACAAAGAGTATGTCCATTCCTCAAGGAGGACACTTTTTATAGGTCATTGGTCTGAGTTCTGGTAACTGTGTATAATGGACCAAATGACAATGTCTGTCATTTCAAAGATTTCTAAATTATCTTGACCTTAGGTACTTTCATGTTGGAAGAAATGGAAGCAATACGTGATATCTGACCACATCAGACTTGTGCATTCTTAAACATGGAAATTGTCTCTCAACTATTCCCTTTTTCCAAATAACCTTTTATTTATTGTTCCCATGCCTTCCTGTCTCTTTAATTCGATGCCAAATTTTGAACCAGCTGTTTCGCAATATTTCTGCCCTATTGTCTCTTGCCGTTTATATATCTGCCCCAGTGCCCCGCAACCATCTAAGAGAAAGCACACTTTCCCCCCAGTCATCAATCTTCATTCATTACCAGCACGCATTCCATTTAGGGAGTGAGGTATACAGCATTCGTAAATCTTATGCACCTTGGTATCTGCAGCAATCTTCAACTCTTTGCTACCTGTAGCCTAGCAGCTCAGACGAAAGCCCTCACGCCTGCTCTTGTAAGTCTGGTTCACTACTGACCAATGGACAACACTTGGCTCCTATCTCCAGCATGAAGTTGCTGACTGTATGGTCAGCCTTCCTCCTCTTAAAAGAAGCGTCAACAAAAATAGAAGACATCCATTTTTCTGGTCTTAGCTGTCTGAATTGATACATTCATGTGGCACTGTCATCACATTAGTCTGTCTTCATTTGTTCATCAACATATGCATCTTTCCATTTGTACCTTTCTCACCACTATTACACATCAGTCATCAGTCACTCTCGAGCAGCTTTCCAGTTAAGGAGTAAGGCAAGAGGCAGTGGTGAACTTGTTGCACTTTGGTATCAGCTGCTATCTTCAGTTCAGCACTACCCATGGCTTTTCTGCTCAGACAAAGCCCTTAGGCATCCCCTCATAAGTCCTGCCGCAGCCTTGACCAACTGTTGGCCTCTTCTTACCATCTTAGCCATAAAGTTGCAGATTGCGTTGTCAGTCTGAATTTAGCAATGTGAGGAAACTGCCAGTATGAACTATTATTTCTAATTGTGCAGGGAGTACCTGTTCCTTGAACATATCTTGGGCATACAACTCTGTTACTAAATAAGCAAAAAATGTATTCGGTATCTATTTGCCCATGACAGATGAAGCCAAAGTCGTCCCTATGCTTAAAAAGTACAAAATCACAGGTCCCAATTCATGTTGACACCCCAAATGAACATTGTCAAATGGACATGTCAGATTAATCTGGCAAATTGGCATGGCAGACTGATTGCATGACGGATTACAGAGTGTCCAGTGCAGATAATATGGGTCCTTTGTCATTAAGATCCATGCTCGTCAATTTGTGAAAAGCCTGACAATGTCTGAATGACATGATTTCATGACAGACATTAATAAAAGAATGATCATTGGGATTGCAGTCACAGGATGACTATAACATACAGGAAAAACTATTAGGACTGTTAATAGCCTTCTGGTATATTTGGATTGCATGTAGCACAAATGCTGAAAACGGAGTAACTACCTTGATAAATGTTTTTCCAAAAAGTGGAACTGCTGCTGCTCTGTTGACAAGGCCGTGGCTTGTCATGATGTATTAGTGAGTCTGTCTGTGGCAGTACAAACTTCATTTAGTGAACTTGGCAGACAAAAAGTTTTGAGTGACACTGATGGTCATGACAGCCTTTGCATTTGAAATAACTTACACAACACTACTTTCTTTGAAAGGAGAGACATAGGGAACATTCATTAATTTCAAGTTCTACGTGATATATTTCCTGGTTTGAACAAAGACTCCACATGATTCTCTCATTAATTTGACCACTACTCTTTCATGTTCACCAATAGTCATAACGATAAAGAATTTTAATGCCAGCAGTAAATGCATATGAACTAGGTACGGAATCAAGGCATTTTCTGCCCAAGAATATAATTTCTGGAAGATATCATTTCAATATTGTTTCTATTCGGAAGTCTAGGACAGGTTATATTATGTACATATGTATTGAAGCCCATGGGTGACCTACATTTGTTGGCTAGAGTAGTAGGGTGTCAATTGAGCCCCATAAACCTGTCCATCGCACAAGGCTAGAATACCTGATGAGGTATTAGCCACCATATAAATAATGTTGGTGGGATGTATGTGAGTTTTCTTATTTATAACAGCTATTAACATTTGGCAGAAAGCTTGGTTTGGGTTGCCATTTGGTTTGCTTTAGCCCTAGATAAAGGAAGGAATATGCAGCAGGGGAAAAGAAGGGATGAGCATTGAGCATGAAGGCCAGAAATATCGGGGTCAGGAAATAGGGGATCAAGATTGTAAAGAAGAAAGAAAACCGACACTGAGACAGCCCGAGACTGACTTCCTTGACTGCATGAGAATTCTGTACTATGAAAAGACATAAATCTTATATGCCAGTATTTTAATGTATGATTTCGCAATCTGCTGAGTCATCTGTAGTCATTGCGAGCTTGTGAGTGTTGCCAGTGAATAATACGATTACACTCGAATACTGACCAATAGTGCAGATTGCAGAATCCCGTAAAGGATTCATAACCTTAGATGATGGTTTATTTTGATATTGTTCAAAGTTTGATAATTGAGTTATATTATCCAATGAGTGACATGTTAAATTTCATCATGCCCTTCAAGAAAACGAAATGTTCATTTGTTTTCTTTGATGCCCATGGACCAGGGTGTATCATGACATAGAACCCATGATGGTATAAAAGATTAAAGGTACAAATGTAAAAATGTCATTTATTTTCAAAGAACACAGGAGGGAATAAAGGGCTATTAGTAGCATGTTGCTCAGGCATCCTCAAATTACAATTTAATCACTCCAAGATTCTCAATTTGGAGAAAAATGTTCGTTAATGACGTTTTAACATCTTTCTAACACGTCACCGGTCCCTGTTGTCCCTTTATGGTGATTAAATGGCTCCTCTACCATTAAATATTGGACAAGTATCTTTAGTATGCTTTATTCTGGAAAATTTTCAGACAACATATTGCTGATGGACGGTAACATGTCTGTAATGCACATGTGCACACACATGCAATATCCGGTGGATATCATGTAATTCTGAAACTTTATTAAGTGAACAGTTTGCACGCCAAGCAATTTATTCTCTCTCTCCTCTGTTTCATCTCGCATCCCAAGGTGGCCCATTCTTTAAATGATCCCATGAGGTTATAGGCTAATTGTATTATTCAACACAGCCCATGCCAGACCTTTGAGGCACAGACGTGAGTGACAAGGGGATATACTGGGATCCCTGTTGAAAGGAAGCTTAAAGATCACCGAAGAGACTATTTCACTTGTGTTCCTTTGACCAAAGTGTGGATGATTTCCCTCATTGCCTTTTTCGTTAGCCTGATCCAGTATATCCTGCTTTTGTAAAAGACCAAAGCTTGTTGACGCTGAAAGTGCCCAGGAGTTCCAGAAGTGTAGGTGGAGAGCTGAATGGTTCCATTCAATTGGTAATGCCCAGAAGTCTGCTAC
The DNA here is from genome assembly GCA_026936325.1 of Platynereis dumerilii. Lineage (NCBI taxonomy): Eukaryota > Metazoa > Annelida > Polychaeta > Phyllodocida > Nereididae > Platynereis > Platynereis dumerilii. Next base: position 24,391,914 of record JAPTHN010000010.1, on the reverse strand, counting down.
ACTTAAGGCCACAAGGTTATAAGACATTAAGGAAGTGGGACTAGAGGTTTAAGTGAGGTAGGATGGTGGCAAGACAGCGCTACAATGACAATTGGCTATCATACAGGACTTGAGGACATATTCTGAATTCCCTAAGGGAGTTAGACCTCTGTAGTAATCATAACACATATCGTGAAAAATGTATCTGCATGAACATCTCAAAGTTGTTCCAGTCTATCTGTACAGTACTTAGTAATTACTTAGATATCGATGGAAAAAGCTGAGTTGGTAAAATTATTTCTATATTGCATCAGTGTAGTAGGTGGTGCGCACAAATAGACAATACCTGATTATTTCTGAGTATCCATTACACCTTCTGCACTATAGATAAATGATGGAAGGGCTTTTCTTGTCATTTTGGCAAAGACTTTCTTGTGTGGAAAATCAAATAGGCTGTAACACATTTGGCCACAACAACGACAATTCCCATACAATTAATTATTGTAATAGCAACTGAGTAATACTTGGACAAGAGCTGTAAAATGGTGGAGAAGAATATTATGAGAATGAAAATTTGGCCTTGCTTCAGGAATATAAAAGAGGTTTTGCGGTCACAGCTTAGCATATAACTCAACTCTGCAGCCCGCAATGTGACGGTGGAGCTGTTGTTTTGTGTTTTCATGAGCCAACCTGGTCTTGTGATTTATCGAACTGAATATTAAGTTTTTTAGCCTTTCTGTGAGCAGGTACCTTTAAAAGGCAGTCACTTTGTAAGAACTGTGAGACAATAACTTCTGTCTGTTGTTCTTGACAGCCACTCTATTTCCAATGCATCACTTTCAACTTTTGTTGTTTGTGCCCATTGAGATGGATTGAACTATAGTCAAAACTGACAACAGTGACTAGAGGAAATTTCTGACAAGTTCAGCACAAATTTAAGAGGACAGAAAGTGAGTGCAAAACATGAGCACGAACTGCATCGGATATCCACCAACTTTGAATTGATTACTCTCTGCACAATTTGTGGCCCCAAAAATTACAGACTGTCCGAATAATCATATTACTTTTCATGATATGCTATTACATTCTCAGAGATGATCCCTTTCCAATGTTATTCTTCACTGAATGAAGTTGTCCTTGTTATTATTCCATCATTGTCATTGCCCTTTTGAGGAGCCGAAATAGCAATGGCTCAGGACATAAAAGCCGCATCACAGCCACAATTGCTCCCTCCAACTGTGGTTCACTTCTTACTGGCCACATTTTCCTGTATCCTGTAGCGTTGGTGTCATCCCTCTCATTTTGCCGACCATCAAATTTCCCCTCTGGGTGCTTGAAGTTACCAAACGATGACATGATGGAGAAATTGCAATTGAAGAACAGAATGTTCAGGATTTTTTTGGAGCGGTCTCAAATACATCAGAAGCTGGTGCAAATGTCTCAATCCTCATTTTCAGAGGTAGTTGGAATTCCAGGCAACCATCTTGCAATTGCAGGCAACCATCTTGCAATTGCAGGCAACCATCTGCAACAGCTCAAGACTCAGGAGAGCCAGCTATGTGACTGTAAGATTGTGAGATGTAAACAGGCAGTCCTTTTCTTGTTTTTGCTGCATCAATGAGGTTAGTGAGTGTTAATTATCATTTGCTTTCAGGTATTATGTGGGGAAACACAAGTGACAGACATGAAACAAGTTGAAGTGGTACTCAAAATTTCTGGGAAACTAGTGCACAAACATATTTTGTACAAATATTTGCCTTAGCCAATTGACAGGTGTCTATCTGCATAGTATAGGTCTATACAGTAACCCATCAATATATGTGCACTTCTAACTATATAAGGATCTGTCCACTGTCAATCAACCATCTATCATAATTCACTAGCTGATCTCCTGATGGGCAGTTAAGCACGGGCTGCAGCAAGCTTTGCAAGACTTGCATGCTTTGGTATCAGACACTACATCTAACTCCTTGCTGCCCACAGCTCTGATGCTCAGGCTACAGCCATCCATGAGGCTTGCTCTTGTTCATCCCATGCCAATGGATGGCACCTCGAAGCTCCAGCTTAGCTGAATAGTCAGCCTTCTCCCTATCAAAATTAAAAGGCAAAAAACTCTGACAGAAAAGCAAAAGTGGAATTTGGCCCCTCATGGCTAATGTGCCTTGCTTGTTTCCTTTGCATCCTCTCTCTTTCTCGCATACATCTAAGACATTCTAGGTATCCAAGACACTAGATGCTTCTCATTCTGGGTGGTCACGGGTCAGTCTGGGCAAATAATGTGTGATATTGATCCGGTCTTTTTCACTTGTAGGCCTATAACGCCCTGATCAATTTGCACTGCAGCTCCTGTTGCATGTGGCAAAGTTTGGTATTAATACTGATTGTTTAAATCTACTAGAGCGTGTGGGTTCATGTCTTATCCATTCTATAAGATTCTTCTTGCTTTGCATGTTTTAATTACCCATTGTAACTTATATATTTGATTAAAAAAGTGACTTTTCCAATGTTAATTTTCTTCCAATGGCATGAATATATTACAGCAATAACCACATACTGGCATCCTATCTTCCCTTCCGGAGTTTCTTTAATAAATATATTTCTACACGGTTAGTTTCCCTCACTTAGTTCCTGACACAATTTTGGAATCATCCTGAAGTTGTCCCTGTAATTTTCCACCTGGCTGTTTAAAGTTGCCAGAAAAAGGAAATTGGAGGAGGAGAAAATGGAAATTGGAGAAAAGGAACAATTGTTTTAAGAACAGTTCAGATGGATCTGTAGCTGTTGCAAAGGTCTCCTCCGCCATTTCAGAGGCAATTGGAATTCTGGGCAGAGTGTCTTGCTTTGACCCAAGACTCATTAGAGACTGTTACTTGGATGGTCACAAATGTGAGATTGGACCATAAGTCTACCAAATGGTCTGTTCTGGTTTGGAAAGATTGGTTTGACAAAGAGTATGTCCATTCCTCAGGCAGGATACTCTTTGAACGTCATGGTGCAGAGGTCTGGTTACTGTGTGTTATGGACCGAATGACAATGTGTTTCATTTCAGAGAATTCAAAATTATGATATATCAGTTACTTGTGTGTTGAAGAAATGGAAGCAATAGGTGAAATTGTCTATAAATTGACTATGCCTTTCGTCTATCTGGCCTATTATTTATTGTTCCTAACTCTTCTCATCTCTTTGACTAGATGCCCTATCTTGTACAACAGATACTGTTCTGTAATATATATCTGTCTTACGGTCTCTTACCATCTATATATGCATGTGCAGTGTGCACCTCCTAAGAAAATACCCATTTTCCCCCTAGTCATCAATTTTCATTCATTACCAGCACACATTCCATTTAGAGAGTAAGGCAGGCAGCATTTGTAAATCTTGTGCACGTTGGTATCTGCAGCAATCTTCAACTCTTTGCCGCCAATAGCCTAGCAGCTCAGACGAAAGCCCTTACGCTTGCTCTTGGAAGTCCTGTCTCAGCCTTGGTTAGCTAACAGATGGCCCCTGGCTCCAATCTCCAGCATAAAGTTGTTGCAGATTGTATGGACAGCCTTCCTTTCTTTAAAAAAGCTAGTAAGGAAAGTAAATGACTAAAAAACCAACCGTAGGCGTAGCTTCTAATGGGCCATCCATGTTTCTGCCCAAGAAAAATTTTTCTATGTTTTTTAACATTACACGTATAAGTTTACAAGACACTTTGCAGGATGTCTGTCTTCCTGGGTGGCAACCAGTAGATTAGGAGATTTCCTGCTTTAATAATGCTTTTGTATGTCCTTTTAATTTACAGTGCTATGTGATTAAGGTCTGCCGTGGCTTCTCTTGAACTTATCTCGCTTGTCCAGTTTGGAAGTTTAATGTTGATTTTGCGGTCATATGTCTCTGTAACTGTAATTATTGGTATTTTTTGGTTCAGTGTAACATCAAATTACTACAGTTTATCAGCCGGGTGAGGCTCTGATATTATAGGCCAGAATTTGTAGCAATCAGTTATAACTTAAGTAATTCATGCTGAATTGCTGATATCTGAATCATGTTCTGTTTACATCGTAATTTGTCTACCATTTACTGTTACATACCTTTTCTGGTGCCCTAGTGACTTCATACATTGTTATGACATTGTTATCATTTTAGGATTAATAGTCTGTCTTCAACTGGTCATCAAAGTAAACATGTACCTGTCTTACAATCACTCATCTGTCATCCATCAGCAGTAGGGTGGTTCGCAAAACCAACAATTTCACCAAAGAGGGCAAGACACCCCCTCATTTTGTTCCATTTGCCAAATGATACACCCATGCAAAATTTTTGACTCTTAAGTTAAATAGAAGTGGGTGCTCACGGAGCCTGAACTTTTAGCCAAAACAACAAAAAATTGTTAATTCGCGAATCCGCGGTTTTGTATAACTTTGTCAATTTCAAAGCTACAAAGTTCTAACTACCATTTTTGAAATGGTCACAAAAAGACCTTTCATATGAATGGTATTATGATGGGTCTACAAGAAAATTGAGTGGTCAACGTTTTCTTAAATTTCATTTTACATGAAAAAAAGTTTTAGAATTTCATAAATTGTTATTAAAATCAATTGAGTGCTAAGATTGGCTTAAACAACATCCAGCATGCACTAAATATCTTTTATCCTTGGTCTATAACAGCATGATAAGCCTGCTGTGGCTTGATAGCGATTTGAATAATGTAAAAAATGTCAGAATACATTGGAAATAATTAATGAAATATATTCAAACGCCTTTATGTCAAGAATGGGTCCTTTATGCAGGTTTAGAGGCAAATACCTTTGTTTGACTGGAAAATTAATACTTTACCTCAATGTTTTTAAAGATATATCTATTTCTAGATTCATTCTCATGTTAATGATCAATACTGAGCAGTGAGCATACCGTTTTCCTTGATGTGATGTCTTAATACTTGAGTACGTAAAAATGAAATAATGTTTAATCCCAATGAGTACAACATTTTATAATGTACACTTTGGTGATGTCATAAAATGCGTCATTATAGAGACAATACAACAAGAAGAAAATAATTTTGCCGTTGAAATAACTGAAATTAGATGCAGAGTAAAAAATGCAATAGATTTGATGAATGTCGCTTGGTAGATTGTTGTCACTTCTGGGTGTTTCCCTGGTACCTGTGGGAATGTTGGAGTATAACATGTGAGTGTGCTCAAAATACAAAACAATGCCAATGATCAGACCTATCAATATTCAATTATTCATGATAAGGTCTGTCTTGAAATCACTGGAAATTATGAACCACAGCACACTTATAAGTGACAATCATTAACTGTTATTGAAGTTGAAAGATCTCAAATTCTCTACCCTGCTATTCTAAATAAATATGTATGAAGGATCTGACCATACAATTCTTTATCAGTTCTTTATTTTTTATTAAGTCTCAGACAAGCCCACATACTTAGGTCAATCACATGCACAAATTTTGTATTAATTCACATTGTAACATCATCAAAGTGTGTATGCCTAAGTTCAAATGTTAAGCTCCTTGCAAAATTTTGTTTTCAATACTCACGATGCCTAGCAGTATTAGTACAAAAACATTAAATCATACTATTATTAACCAGATCATGTATCTCAATGGCATTTATTTTAGAAATAATGTTCCTGAGCATTAATATTAAATCCAAATGAGTGTATGAGGTTTTTGCTACTGAATCAGTGAACCTGTTGCAAAAATATGGAAGAATGAATCCCCCTTATTAACTATTCTGACTTCATTCTGTAAAAAAAATCTTCCCACAATCCCCAGCAACTGAAGTATCATACAATGAAGAAGGTAGGTATAAATTATATCTAGTATATATGCAAGATGTCTTATCAAAACCAATTTAAGCACTAAAATGATCATTATAGCAATTTATGAAATTTTAAACTTTCATTTCTGGTAAAACAAAATTTAAGAAAACATTGATAACTCAATATATACTTGCAGACCCTTCATGTTACCATTCAAATGAAAGGTCTTTTTGTGGCCATTTCAAAAATGGTAGTTAGAACTTTGTAGCTTTAAAACAGACAAAGTTATGTCAAACCGCGGATTCGCGAATTAACAATTTTTTGTTGTTTTGGCTAAAAGTTCAGGCTCCGTGAGCACCCACTTCTATTTTTTGCTGTTTTGGCTAAAACTTCAGGCTTTCTGAGCACCCAGTTCTATTTAACTTAAGAGTCCAAAATTTTGCGTGGGTGTATCATTTGGCAAATGGAACAAAATGAGGGGGTGTCATGCCCTCTTCGTTGAAATTGTTGTTTTTCGAACCACCCTAAGATTCAGCAGCTTTCCAGTTAGGGAGTAAAGCAAGGGGCAGTTGTGAACCTACTGCACTTTAGTGGTATCAGCTGCTATCTTCATCTCTTCACTGCCAATAGCTTTTCTACTCAGAATAGAACCCTAAAGTTCTCCTTATAAGACCTGCCACAGCCTTCGCCAACAGTTGGCCTCTATAACCATCTGAGCCATAACGTTGCATATTGTGTGGTCAGTCTTGAGCTATCTAAAAACTTTCTTGCATTGAATATGTAAGAAAGAGGATTTTGTATTCATAGCAAAGTATCTCAGGTTATAATATAAATATCTGTATGTAGTTCATTCACCCACAACAAGGACATTTTCTTCCATTTGCTTGAAAAGTACAGTATCACATGTCCCCAATCTGAAACATGAACATTTTACGTTGACACGCCTAATGAACATTGTCAAATGGACATGTCAGATTAATCTGGCAAATTGGCATGGCAGACTGCTTGCATGACAGAATGACAGAGTGTCCAGTGCAAATAATATGGGTCCTTTGTCATTAAGGTCCATGCTCTTCAATTTGTGAAAGGATGACAACGTCTAAATGGCATGATTCCGTGACGGAGTCTAGTAAAAGAAACGGCATTACAGATTACATGATGGCTATGACATTAAGACAAAAACTATTTGGACTGTTAATGGCTTCAAGTATATTTTGATTGCATGTTGGGTAAATATCATATTTGTACAGTACAACCATCTTAAATTGGCTCAACATAGTGATCCGTAGTGATCCAGAGCGGTCCGGATAAAGAGTGATCTGTAGTGATCTGAGATGATATAACTCTATCTGTGGCGATCTACTAATCCACTTTAAGTGAAAATCAATCATGCCAATTATTTAGGATTATAAGTCAAAGAACAGATAAAATCAATCTAGCAATTGAAATTATTAATTAGGGAAACATATCCTTAACTTATTTGGTACAAAAATATACATTTATTAATATTAATTTTGATTAATAGATGCAGATCACAACAGATCACTCCAGATCGATCACTCCATATCAACCAAGATTGCCATGGATCACTACAGATCGATAGATAAGTGTCGATCCAAACTGACAAGCCATTTTATGATGGTTGTACTGTAGATCTGTAAGTATGCAGTGCAAATAACAAAGATACTGCATATTACTGGTCTGACACTGCTATTATAATCAAATAGATATTTTTCCAAAATTTGATCGCAGCTGCAGTTTTGTCCTCATAACAGTGGCTGTCATTGTGTGTCTGTCTGTGGCAGTGCAAACTATATGCGGCAAAAATGTTTCGATTGACACTTATTGGTCATGACCGTCTTTGCATTTGATATTACTTGGAGACCTGGAAAGGAGAAACCGAAACATCCTCCCTTACTTTCCTATTGATGTATAACTTATTAATTGGCTGTGTCTGAGAAAACCAGGCAGGGGCGTCTACGTGGCCCGACTCAGATTTTAATGATACTGGGTTTAATGACCCTTTGAATAGTTTAGAAAGTTGGGGTAAGTTTGATTTTGACCAAAAAAAATTTTTAGGGGCCAAACTGGTACTCTAAAGAATAGATGTTTTACATAGCTGAAAATCTTCGGCAAAAACTCCCATTGGATTACATGTTAAATTTGGAAACTTTGAGGCTATGGTACGCAACGAGCAGCAGCTACAAAAAAATTCTGACAATGCAATTTGGTTATATGACTCTTTAACTTATGGAAAGTGGTGTCAGACCCGTGGGTTTTTTTGTTATGGGTTGTTTTGAGTGGCATTTCTAATGTAACCATGGTGACAAAATGGAAATCTATTTCTTTGACCACCAAAAAGATGAAATTGGTCTATCTCTGTCTGTAAAAAATATAGAAAAACAAGTAAAGCATGGATTCCTATATTTAAGAGTATGGGGAATTCATTTTTTAGGTCAATTCTATTTTTAGAACAACCCTTGGGTGCATTTTAGGCCTATAAATGCAGAAAAAGTGTGATTTTTTTAACTTTTTTCACTTTTCCGGCAGTATGATGCAAATTTGGTGACCTGAACATTAGCAATTAGGAATGTCACACCACCAAAACATTTTTGTCTTTCATTTGGTGTATGCAATTTGTTAAATTTATGCATATTTCTAGCCAAAAAGGCCAAATTTGGTCATTTTTATGCCCAATTTACGGCAAATTTTGGAAAAAAGCCTAGAAGTTGATGTAATTAAATGATGATAGCCTGAACTAAAACAAAGAGGAACTCGTGCCTTATTTTTCCAAACGTTGTTTCAAGAAGGTACGAAAATTAGTTTTTGACCTACTTAACATTCAAGATGGCTGCCACAATGGGAATTGTCAGACCCGTGGGACAAAATGGAAATATATTTCTTTGACAACCAAAAAGATGCAATTGGTCTATCTCTGTCAGTAAAAATGATAAAAAAACAAGTAAAGCATGGTTTCCTGTATTTTAGAGTATGGGGAATTCATTTCTTAGGTCAATTCTATTTTTAGAACAACCCTTGGGTGCATTTTAGGCCTATAAATGCAGAAAAAGTGTGATTTTTTAACTTTTTTCACTTTTCCGGCAGTATGATGCGAATTTGGTGACTTGAACATTGGCAATTAGGAATGTCACACCACCAAAACAGTTTTGTCTGTCATTTGGTGTATGCAATTTGTTAAATTTATGCATATTTCTAGTCAAAAAAACCAAATTCGGTCATTTTTATGCCTGATTTGCGGCAAATTTGGAAAAAAAGCCAAGAAGTTGATATAATTAAATGATGATAGCCTGAACTAAACAAAGAGGAACTCATGCCATATTTTTCCAAATGTTGTTTCAAGAAGGTACGAACAAATCGTTTTTGACCTACTTAACATTCAAGATGGCTGCCACAATGGGAATTGAGATACGATTACAAGTTCTGCAGTAACAAGTGAAGTGAGATTTTTAAATAGTATTTAACTTTTCCTGACTTAGGCTACATGGGAATTGTGATAACTGGAACTCTCATAATTGTGCAAATAACATTAAAAGGAATTTTTCTCAGCAAAAAGCTGCAGAATTCTATAATTCCTAAAGGCAATAATGTAGTAATTCTGTATTTAAACGGGAAGAGTGCACAATTTAGCAATTTACTGCAGAAGTCATACCAAACTCCACAATTATTTCTTAAAAACAAAATATTCTTGCAGAAATGCATAATTTCTACAGTACTGCAGGATTCCGGTTGGAAATAGCAGCATACGGCTTCTACACAATCAAGTGTATAATTTGGTCATCACCTTTGTCCAAAAAACGAACATCATTGGATCTCACCAGGAACAACATCAATGTGTGCATACATGTCATAGATATCCCTAAAATATTTTTTCACAAACTTTTTTCTTCCTTTTGTAAAAATATGTCATTCATAACCCAAATTATGAATATTCCAGGATCGGGTGAACTTTAGCGCTTTTGATCTGACATGAGTGTATTATAGTCCATTAGATAGGGGAGATTCTAAGATCTCCAGACATATTTTTATGCTTTCAGTAACTTAATTAGAACCAGAGATATGGTCAGTTGAAAAAATGTTAATATTGTGAATTTTTTACATAGCAGTAAATTAAGGGATTCATCCTTCAACAGTTTGACCTTCACTGAGTGGTTATGGTGAGGCAGGGGAGCTTCAAATTTTGTGACATCGTTCAAAGGTACTGGGACAACAATTACTCTTAGATTTGGCAAATTTATGCTGAAAAACTTCAATAAGGCAGTAAAAAGATGAAATTTTCAAAAATTAAAAAAAAAACCTTTGATACAAAGAGTGGAATTCATCCAAAGTCATATATGTTTTTGGGGTCAATTTGTTGAATAATTAGTGCAACACTCAATTCCTAACCTAAAGCAATAAAAATAATGATATATCACAGAAAAGGTTTTTTGGTGTTAGAGCCCATTGACCCGGAAAAGTGGGTCAAGGTCATCGGGGGTAAAAAAATCTTGCGGATCAATTAGTTGAGTAATCCCTGCAGACTTGACATCCCCAACTTAAAGCAATCATGGGCACAATGCCAAAAGCTCTAGGGGGTACGGACACTACAAGGGGGGTACGGACACTACGAAGAGACAAAAACTGATGTGGCTCAATAACTAATATAGATATCTACATGCTTATTGTTGTAATGTAGAATTGTTGTAGTGTAGTATGCTAGTGAGTAGTTGGATGTGCCATTTGTTTTTAATTGCCCCCAGGTTCAGCTTGTGTGAGAAGTAGCGGGGGTACGGACACTACACATTTTTATATTAATTAATTAACCACAAGTTTTTACCCTGGGTTCTCCAAGAGTAATTTTATCTGAAAAACCATTCTGAGAGATTTTTGGAAAAAAGTTTTCCCGGCCTTAATACAGGTGTGGATGTGGTCAAGTGGGTCATTTTGTGCTCATATAGAGGGGAACTAAAATGTGATGTGGAATTGGGGATAGTTTGCTGTGGTTTTTCTTTTTTTGTTTTTTTTGTTTTATATTTCACAAAGTTAAAAAAAAAATTTTTTTCAATTAAAAAAAAACAAGTTATGTCATAGATCGTTTGAGTCTTGACTGTTTTCAAGCTGACTTTGCATTATAATATCGCCCACATGACAATCGTCCATGCATTTCAAGGAAGGTCAATAATGCATTTGGCAATTACTTTTTGCAGTGCATCTATTTTCAGAAGCAGTCTAACAATGCTAATTGCAATTCTGCAAGTTCTAAAGCCTTTTCTCACCCTCATTTTACCAAATCGCCACTGAGAAACAGCACTTGGAGGTCAATCTGACAGGTGTCAAAGCTGATTGCACTTCGCAGTGCAGTGCTACTTTGTTCTTGTATCCATGGATGTTATGCTTAATTGCCATTTGAATTCCCAACAGAACCCAGGATTTGAATCCTCGGATTCTTGTTTTCAGCTAGGATCGTTCCAGATGTATTCCTTGCAAGACAATTTCTGCTGAACTCACTCTGTCTTATTCAAAAAGGTTTTTTTTTTCATATAATGTCAAATCTACCATCAGTAGGCCTATAGTCTATGACCAAACGATTCTATTTCTCAGACAGGTGGAGGCTAATAAAATGACAATTTCTTGCAATTTTTTGCACATTGCAAAGAAAACAAAGTTTTTGATGCACATACCTTCCGAAATCCAGCTTTATCGAACGATTAAGAAAGAATGCAGGCCTAAGGGAAATCACCTACAGAAATTTGCTCTGCTGATGGCCTTCTGATTGTCAGACTTTTCAATCTAGTCAATCTCTTATGAGTTATGACATTTAAAATAGTGAATTGTTTTGCCTGGAAAGGTTTATTGTTCAATAAGTAACAGAACTCTATGCAAGTAAACTAACATTCACATATATATTGAAATAGACACATGAAATGCTGGTACGGCTTACTAATGTGGCTTCCAAAATCTATGCATATTTTGCTGACACATCTTTACGGCAAAACCAACAGGTACTACAAACTTCTTGGAAGTCTTCTTGAATTTATAGCAAGTATGGCCCCATTCTGTGCAAATGTTTTTCCATCTGCCAGCGTGCAATGGTTTGAGCAAATGAATGTTCAAGCTTTTTGGCTGCCATTTTGGGACTTTTTACAAGATGTTATCATGTGACCTTTTTACAAAACATCCTATATCATTTTCTATACTTTAAGACAACCACGAGAATAATTGGTGTCCTGATCAAAATCTAAATTGTAGAAAGACGTCTGGCATTTTACGACAGTCAAAACTTTTCTCTCATACTTTCATGATGGATGGATGATTGGCGCTTTAGGTCCCTTATTTTTGCACCTCGTAAATAATTGGTAGAGGAGGATGACACAACAATGAGGTAAATGATGATTGAAACTGCTGTCCAATATAAGTTTAGATAACACTGCCAAAGCAAGTATCAAACCCTGGACCCAATGACTGGCAGCTTATACCTTCTAGAAACAGTATTTGGAACAAAATGGCATGAATGTATGCTTTGGGTTACCATCTCTTTCACTACATCAACTCCCAACATTTTTCAATAATTCGCAAAACGTGCCTAAAATCAGGCCAATTTGTTCTTTTTTGGCAAGAAAATTAGCATTAATGTAGCAGATTTTTATACCTAATAAAAGATAAAAAAATCCATTTAATGTTATTTGCACAATTATGAGAGTTCCAGTTATCACAATCCCCATATAATGCAGGAAAAGTTAAATACTGTTTAAAAAAATCTCACTTCACTTGTTACTGCAGAATTTGCGATCTTATCTCAAATCCCATTGTGACAGCCATCTTGAATGTTAAATAGGTCAAAAAATCATTTTTCGTACCTTCGTGAAACAGCATTTGGAAAAATACGGCATGAGTTTCACTTTGTTGTAGTTCAGATTATCATCCATTTAGCAACATCAACTTCTGGACTTTTTTTCAAAACTTGCCACAAAAATGGGCATAAAATTGGCGAATTTGGCCTTTTTTTACAAGAAATATGCACAAATTTAACAATTGCATACACGAAAGATAAGACAAAAATGTTTGGTTGGTGTGACATTCCTAATTGCTAATGTTCAGGATGCTAAATTTGCATTATACTGCCGGAAAAGTGAAAAAAGTTAAAAAATCACACTTTTTCTATATTTATAGGCCTAAAATGCACCCAAGGGTGGTTCTAAAAATAGAATTGACCTAAGAAATGAATTCCCCATACTCTAAAATACAGGAAACCATGCTTTACTTGTCTTTCTATCATTTTACAGACAGAGATAGACCAATCTCATGTTTTTGGTGGTCAAAGAAATATATTTCCATTTTGTCCCACGGGTCTGACAATTCCCATTGTGGCAGCCATCTTGAATGTTTAGTAGGTCAAAAACTAATTTTTCGTACCTTCTTGAAACAACATTAGGAAAAATAAGGCACGAGTTCCTCTTGTTGTAGTTCAGGCTATCATCATTTAATTACATCAATTTCTGGGCTTTTTTTCAAAATTTGCCGCAAATTGGGCATAAAAATGACCGAATTTGGCCTTTTTGGCTAGAAATATGCATAAATTTAACAAATTGCATTTACCAAATGAAAGACAAAAATGTTTTGGTGGTGTGACATTCCTAATTGCTAATGTTCAGGTCACCAAATTCGCATCATACTGCCGGAAAAGTGAAAAAAGTTTAAAAATCACACTTTTTCTGCATTTATAGGCCTAAAATGCACCCAAGGGTTGTTCTAAAAATAGAATTGACCTAAAAAATGAATTCCCCATACTCTAAAATATAGGAATCCATGCTTTACTTGTTTTTCTATCTTTTTTACAGACAGAGATAGACCAATTTCATCTTTTTGGTGGTCAAAGAAATAGATTTCCATTTTGTCGCCATGGTTACATTAGAAATGCCACTCAAAACAACCCATAACAAAAAAACCCACGGGTCTGACACCACTTTCCATAAGTCAAAGAGTCATACAACCAAATTGCATTGTCAGAATTCTTTTGTAGCCGCTGCTCGTTGCGTACCATAGCCTCAAAGTTTCCAAATTTAACATGTAATCCAATGGGAGTTTTTGCCGAAGATTTTCAGCTATGTAAAACATCTATTTTTTAGAGTACCAGTTTGGCCCCTAAAAAATTTTTTTGGTCAAAATCAACCTTACCCCAACTTTTCAAACTATTCAAAGGGTCATTAAACCCAGTATCATTAAAATCTGAGTCGGGCCACGTAGACACTATATGGGACTTCCGCCTGGTTTTCTCAGACACAGCCAATTAAGTGACAACCCCTATCAATCATGTTTATCAATAACCATAATACTGTTTCCCTATCATTTACATCAGCAGTGCTGGACAGGTTATATTTTGTACATATGTATTGAAGCCCATGGGTGACCTACATTTGTTGGCCAGATAAGTAGGGTGTCAATTGAGCCCCATAAACTTGTCCGCAGCACAAGCCTAGAATACTCAATGAGGTATTAGACAGTATATAAATAATGTTGGAAGGATGTATGTCAGCTACTCTTATTTATAACTGTGATTACCATATGGCAGAAAGGATGGTTTGGGTTGCCATCTGGTTTGGTTAATCTCCAGATAGAGAAAGGCTATGCAATAGGGGAAAAGAAGGAATGAATAAAGAGCAGAAGCATTAGTGCAAGGAAATAGGGGATCAATGAAGAAATGAAACCGACAGCTAGACAACCAAACGGACAGACTGCTTTGACGGTATTAGTATTCTGCACTTTGAAGGGTCATCATTATTAGAATTGGAAGAAATGATTCAAAATTCTCTCAGTCATCTATAATTAGAAATCTTGTGGGTGTTCCATTTTGGATAATAGAAATCCTGTAAAGGACTAATAATCTTAAATGATAGTTTGCTTAACTCAAAGATATGAACATGGTGTTGCCACATTCATTTTCACATTGTGCAATTCCTTTGTTCAAAGTTGATATTTTAATTACTGACAGTGTCAATCTATTACAGCCTTTCACTTTGATACCGAAAATAGTGTACTGTTGCACTGTGAAAATGGCACTTCGTGTGTCATCATATGTAAATTGAATTCAAGGAGACTTATCCCTCTTGTTGGTGACAGCCAAACAAAAGGATTAAGCATCTGATGTTCACTCCAAAATCAGTTATGACAAGTCAAATGGCCTTCTCCTGATCATGACTAATCAAACTGCCTCTATGTTTCCCATGTTGAAAGTATAGAAGATTACACTTCATAAGCTATCATGAGTCACAAAGTGCATTTTTCACAGTGAACTGGTCCTCATTTTTTCTTTATCAAAGTGAAAGGCTGTAATATTTCATATGCCCTTCGGGACACTTTATTCGTGCATTTGGGCTCTC
The DNA here is from genome assembly GCA_026936325.1 of Platynereis dumerilii. Lineage (NCBI taxonomy): Eukaryota > Metazoa > Annelida > Polychaeta > Phyllodocida > Nereididae > Platynereis > Platynereis dumerilii. The sequence goes on along the minus strand of JAPTHN010000010.1, from coordinate 24,376,792 downwards.
TGTTAAATCTATTTTCTTTGATGCCAATAGTATATCATAACTTAGGATTTAGGAAAGAATACCCCAAGCATGGCAGGATCATTGAAGGAGCAGCCTAGAATGTCATATATGCCTTCAATCAATAAGTGCTTATTAAACTCTTTGACCTTCAGTCATATTTAAAAGGACAGTGCTGACATTGTAGCTTAAGTAGTCGATTATTGAGGATTTATGGGGGTACAAAAGGACACATGACTATTAAGAGCACAGATTAGCCTTAAGAATCGCCCTGCTGTTAGAGGCATGTTTTGCAGACATCCTCAAATTACAATTTAATTACTCCAAGACTCTCTTGTAACGCTTGGAATGTGGAGAAAGATGTCCGTCAATGACGTCATAATGTCTTCTTTAACACGTCACGGGCCCCCCTTGTCCCTTTATGGTGATTAAATGGCTGCCATAACCATTAAATGCGTAGCAAGCCTGCTTGCATCCTCAGTGTGCTTTGCTCTGGCAACTTCAAGACAATGTAATGCGGATAGTATCATGTTTATAGTGCTAATATGCACAATGCATGCCATAACCGGTAGAAGTAGTATTCTAAATCCAAAAATTTTTTTAGTGGAAGGTGTGCATTGCCAGGCAATATATTCTTCTCACTCCACTGTTTCATCTCATGTCCCAAGATGGCTCATTCCTGAAATGATCCCAAGAGGTTTTGTGCTAATTGTATTATTCCACAACTCCCATGTCAGACCTTTGAGGCACCAACTTGAGTAACAAGGGGATATCCTGGAATCCCTATTGAAAGGAAGCTTAAAGATCACAGAAGAGACTGTTTCACTTGTGGTGCTTTGACCAAAGTGTGAATGATTTCCCTCATTGCCTATCTCTTTAGCCTGATCCAATATATCCTGCCTTTGTAAGACCAAAGCTTGTGGACCCTGAAAGTGCCCAGGAGTTCTAGAAGTGTCGGTGGAGAACTGAATAGTTCCATTCAATTGGTCAGGTCCAGAAGTCTGCTACACTTAACTCCAAAAAGGTTATAAAACATTTAGAAAGAAGGGTTAGAGATTCAAGTGAGGTCTGATGGTGGCAGGAATAGACTACAATGACTATTGGCTATTATACTGGACTTGAGGAATTCTCTGTTGGATTTAGACAATAATCATAGCCTTTGTACATGTATACTTTTTAGCGAAAAATGTATCTGCATGAAGGTCTAAAAGTTGTCCCTGTCTGTCTGTTCTTACAAGTTCATGGACAATGATTTGATTGTATGATATTCTATATTGCATAAGTCAATGCAGTAACTGTCATGCACACAATACCCCATTTCTAAGTACCCACTGTTCTTTCTGCTAATGTGTGAGCCATTGTTAGGCAGAGCAATAGGCAATGTTAGGCATGTGGGGTGACTGGCTTCAGCACTGGAGGGATTTGCTGTGAGTCAAGTGGCAAAAGAAGGAGTTAGAGTGGGTTAAAGGGGTAGGAGCCTTAGGGGTGATGGGTAGCAAGCACTAAGCAAGAAAGGAGAAATTATTGAAGCGGCTTTTCTTGTCTTTTTAGCAAATAGTTCTTTGTGTGGAAAAAGCGAATAGGCTACCAAACATTTGACTACAACAAAGAGAATAAGTCGATCATTATTAATAACAACTGAGTGCTGCAAAGTGGTGGAGAAGAATAGACTAAGAATAAAACACACCTCATTTAGAGTACTGCTGTTGTTGTACAGAAATTATAAAAAAATAAAATGACATCTCCATACCTTCTACCTGAGAGAAGATATGAAAAAAACATCACAATGTGCTTCCACTTAGAGCCTTCTTATAAAGTCCCCAATACTCCTATACATGCAACACTGCAAGAGAACTGTAAACAATAACCTCAACAATGATGCATAGAAAACCCATGACAAACAGTCCAACACAAGCTGCTGCATTGTCAGTTCACAAATTTGGTCATATTTTCAGTCAACCTCTTTTATCAGTGATTGGAATGTAACTTTCTGAGCCATATGAGTAGACATGTGTGCAGTCAAATGCACAGAAACATCAAAATTCAATTTCTGACTATGTAAAATAATTCATCACCCTCAGTTCCTATCATATAACATTTTACAATGAATCGATCTGAGTTCCAACCGCAATTTTGATCTGGCATGCAAATAGAATATATTGCTAAGTGTTGTTTTCCTGTAACGACTCTTGCACACTACAGTTCAAATTTCTAAATGTGGCTCAACTTAGCTGTCTATAGCTATTCATTACAAGTCTTATCCATATCTATCCATAGCTATCCGTTTCTATCCTTTTGTATACACCAGAATCTCTTTACCCCTTGTTTAAACAATAGTAATTGTGGATAGCTATGGCTAGCTATGGATAAAGGTAGCTTAGTTTAGCTTGGAGTGGCTATTGATGGATAGCTAAGGCTAGATTTTAAATGACGAGCCACTTTTAGAAATTTGTACTGTATATATTATGTTACGCTTTTTTTGGCATACTAAAAAGAGTGCCTTTGTAAGGAGTAGAAATTTGAGATTAAGGAATTAATACAATGTATTTCTGGGATTTGTTTCACACTTGATTACACTTTCTGCCAACTAGTGACACACGGAAAAAGGCTGTAGTCTGAGTCTGAGATTTTGGCTTTAGTGTAAGTCTAATACTTTCAGTCTGGTTAAAGCTGGCCTTGTTTCAGGAATATAAAGGAGTTTTTATGGTCACAGCTTTGCATATAAATCAACTCATTGCAGCCCACAAAGTGGCAGTGGAGCTGTTGTTTTGTGTTTTCAAGAGCCAATCTGGTCTTGTGATTTATCAAACTGTACTAAAGGTACATTTATCAAAGTCAGTCACTTTGAAAGAACTGTAAGATTGTTACTAAGACAATTTAGCTTCTGTCTGTTGTTCTTAAAAGCCACTCCATCTTCAATGCATCACCTTTAACTTTAGTTGTGTGTGCCTATTGAGATGGATTGAAATATAGTCAACACTGACTGCAGGAAATTTGTGACAAGTTCTTCACAAATTCAAGAAGACAGTCTTACTTTCTTTGGAAATTTAGTGCAAAACATGTGCACAAACTTTCTTGGGATGTTCAACAAATATGAAATATGTCTTTCTGTGCAGGTGTTCCAAAAATCACTCTGTCCAAATTAAGCAGGCCATCAAATGTGCAGTTTTTGGGTAACATGCCTGTAGAATTAAGTTACCTCAAATATTTTGTGTTCTTTTATGTATGAAATTCTTAGAGAATTTTCCATCTCCAATGGTATTTGTCACTGAACTACATTACGTTATTCTCATTCCATCATTGTCATTGTCCTTCTGAAACGCCAAGAGGTGGAATAGCTCAGGACATAAAACCCACATTACTGCCAAGTGCTCCATCCAATTGTGCTTTCCTTCTTATAGGCTCATATGATTCCTGACTCCAACCCGTTGTCATGTATATATTTTTCGCTATTTGGCAAGTTCACGAATTCGTGGAGGTGTAAAAACGAGCATGTACGAGTTTGTGGATGTGTAAAAACGAGCATAAGTGCTCGTGTATATGTAATAACTAACACTGTGAAACAATGGCTCAAGACTTGTTTGAGTTGGCTACTTGAGTAGCTGCAAGGTGAGATTGGGGAACTTCTTTCTGGCTTTTTGGTGAGACAGATTGCCAAGATAAATTAAATATAGTCCAATTCTCACCATCATTCATCTCACCATATTGCTGTATAAATGAGTTAAGTTAATGTTAACAATAGTTTAATCTGATAACTTTCCTAGTTAACCTCACCTATTCATCATTCACCAAGAGTACAGCCTTTAGGCCTGCCCTTATAAGTTTGCCCTTACTCTTGTGCCAATTGATTGCTCTCAGCTCCAATCTTTAGCAAAATGATGCACATGAAATGATCAGTCTATCTGAAAAGAAGAGGTATCAAAAACTAGCCCAGAAGAAAAAGACAAAATTTGAGTGTCACCATTGCCAGTCTTGCAAGGCTTATGTGCCTTGCTTGTTTCTTTTTTATCCTCTCTCTTTCTCACATACATCTAAATATCCAAGACACTTCGCAAGATGCCTCTCGCCCTGGGTGGTCACCGGTCAGTCTGGGCAAACAATGTAGATTAGCAGGTATCCAGCTGTCAGCAAACTGTGTGAATGATATCGAGCTGGTCTTCTTCCCAGCATAGTGCTACCCTGCAGCTCTGCCTCAACTATTGTAACCGTCTGTGTCCAATGACTGTATTGATACTCTCCCTGCAATGCAATGGCACAAACTTTTCACTTCTTTGGGTCCTTAGGTTTTCTTTCATTCATTCATATTCCTTATGGATTTCCTCACTCTGATTACCTGCAGTTAACAATATAACGTACAATTCATTTCCTTATAAATATGCTAACGGCAATGTAAAGAAAGATTCTCACTTTTCCATTTGTTTTCCATGCCCTCATTAGGGTCTTACAGGAGGGGTAGCTTTGTGGGTCAACTCTGAGGGTAGGGGTGATTTAAGAAGTGGGCTGTGCAAAGTCATGAGCATCTTTTGTTTCGGTTGCACTGTACGTCAGTATAAAGCTTCTTTAACAGCAGTGCAATTACCTCATTTTATTCTTATTGCATACTGGTGCTTTCTTTTCCACTTGGAAATCTGACCTGAATACCCCGGCATGCAGTTTTCAAGTAAATGGATAAAGGACTGGAGGGGTAAATAGCATTTGAAGTTGAAGGAAAGTAAGTTGGGAGTAGTAACTGTTGCGAAGGTCCCCTCCTTTTTCAGAGGCAATTCAAAGTTGAAAGAGAGGTGTTGCTATGACTCAAGACGGACCAGAATGTGTGGGTGACCCTTAATGAGAGATATGGTTCACTAAAGGTCCTGTTGGTTCGGGATACATCCATTATTCAAGGATGGATCTACTCTTATTAATCATGTCTTCTGTTATATTATTAGAAAGAATTTGTTGCACCTGGAAATTTATGATTCTCTCAATGTTATCAATGATAAACACCTACTACCCCTACCATGTACCTATATCTCCTAACTCTTATGTATCCATGGTCTACCAATTTGTACTCAGGACTTCCATTGGCTTATGTAAAAGACTATTGTCTATGATCTTGTTCACTTTGGTATAATTGGTGTCTTCAGCTTTTTGCTTCCAATTGCTTAGATGCCCAGACCAAAGCTCCCGGGCTTGCTCTTGTAAGTCCTGTCTCGACCTTGCCTGATGGATAGCTGCCAGCTTCCATCTCAGCATAAAGTTGCAGATTGTATGGTCAACCTTCCCACCATCTAACAAAAAAGTAATCAAGAATAAATATTGAAGAAAAGGAGCTGGCCATTGCTAGGCTAATGATATATGCCTATATTCCTGATGACATGTACACAACTAGTTTTGTCTGTCTCTATCTCATGTCAAAATGCAAATCAAAAGATTTTTTTTTTTTAAGCCCTAAATTTGGGTACATTTATTCAGCGGAATGTGGTATATTATGCATAAAGCCTCAAGAGGCTTGTTAGTCTAATACAGCAATTACTATACACAGTTTACAGAGAATCACAAATCAATACATTTGGAAATCTATTGTACCTCAGAAGATAAGGCTCCATAGTCTGTATTCTTCTGCATGAATCCGATGTTATGAAACACGAACATTTGCAATTGACACAGCTAATGTATATTGCCAAATGGTCATGTTGACTTAATATGTTAAATTGGCATGGCAGACTGCTGGCTTGATAAATGTGATGGAAAGTCCAGTGCAATTAGTATGGTCCTTTGTCATTACATCTCTGTGCTTTACAATTTGTCCAAAGTCGGACAAGCCCAAATGACATGATTTCATGACAGAGGTTAATAAAAGAATTGCGATCACATACAGATAACAGGATAGCTATATAATTAAAGACAAAATGATAAGCCTATAAGGACAGTTTCATTGCATCAGCTCAGTTGTAGGCCTAGATAGACTGATATACATGGTGAGTGCAGCCCTCTAAGCTTAGCTCTGGGTGCCTCAATGGCTGATTAAGGAGATGGGAGAGAGAGAGAAGTCCTCAACATGTCACACATTTACTCCTTGTAAGGGATATTTTTTTGCCCAGCACAGTCACAGGTACAAGGGGAAAGTGATATGCTTGATGATACACAATAGATAGTTGAGCACAAATCACAATACTGATTGTGTGCGCTCATATATATAATGCAGTGACCTATGAATATTCGTTTTGCTGCAAAGGACAGGTTTGGAAATGCGATTTGGAATTGGAAGTGTGGTTCAAAAAAGTGGTTTGGAGATGTGTTGGCTTGTTTCGACAGGTAGTTCAGTATGTAGGTGCAGTCATTATGTCCCTGAAACTGTACTTTTCTTTTTACATTTTTTTTCATTTCTTGAGTCGAAAAGTTTTAAGTAACACTGATTCTTCTTGGCAGCTTCTGCATCTAAAAGAACTTCACAAATGCCTTTGCAAGGTGACATCAAATGACAAGGTCAGGCAATCCACTTAATTGAGTTCACAAGGATGAACTCTGTGTTGAGAACTCAGTTGATGTTTCTTACTGTTCACACAGAATTATGGGGTATAATGTATATTTTCGAAATTATCGTATGTTAGAAAATGTGTATGTTCGAGATATTTGTACAGTGGTTTGCCATTAAACATCCTAGTGTCCTTTCTGCAGGCAGGTATGGTTACTTGTCAATTTTTTGGAAATTTTTTTATGTGACAAGTTTGTGCAATATTTATTTACATGAACGTACACATTCTACGTTAATAACTGGAGGTTTTGTCAACATGAATAATGTAATAAGACTCGTAAAAGAGATCAATTCAGCCCGAGGTGAACCATTTTTCTCAATATTGATTACTGGCTGGAAAAAAATTGAGAATAAAGCATTCCAGTGTGTCAGGTCTGCCTTTAATCAGTAAGTGCTTATTAACTGTTTGACCTCCATTTATATTTATAAGAATATCGAAACATGGAGATCCGTTAGAATTAGTAATTAATAAAAGATTTATAAGGCACTGAAGAACACGTACCTCGTATTAAGGACGCCATATAGCCTTTTAAAAAGTTGTGTCCTGCTATTAGTGGCATGTTTCTTAGCCATCCTCAAATTACACTGTAATTACGCCCAACTCCCTTGAGATGTTTGATTAGTGAAATAGGCATCAATGGTATCATTGCATATTCCTTAACTCGTCACTGTATGGGCTCCCACTGATCTTTTATGGTATAATTGAATGGCTTATGCGGTATCAAACCACAGCTACGACCAACCTTCATTCAACTTTCTACAGACTGCAGAACTAAGCCTGGCTAAACTCCTGGTCCTTTCTAGATCTGTGCATGTGTTAGATTTTGCTGCAGCTTTTGTTTTCAAAGAAATTCCTTTATCGTTGACCTTCACTATTATCCATTATTCTGTCAACTTACCATAAGTATATGAATATGTGAGAAGCTTTTATTTCTACAGGCTTTACTGTGGTATGAGTTTCAGTGTACTCTGAGCATAGACTACCATACAAAATATTCTTTGTTCGTTCCATGCTGGACATCTGAAATAGTATTTCATCATCTTTGATGAAATGGTTTTTAGGAATCATGCTAATGGTAAATATTATGCTGCCCTGCCCCTGCATTTGCCTGCATGATCTTGGCAGCACAAACTTTGAGTAACAAGATTGTGCCCTGGGATACCAAACAGCAAAGAAACAGAAAGATAAGAGGTAACAAAGAGACCCTGGTGCTTTAAACGAAATAACAATGATATCCTTTTACTGGCAATTTCTTTAAGTTGATCCAATAAGGCTGGCTTCTGTAAAAGACCAAAGCGTGTTTCAACTGGAAGAACTGGAATTACTTTTGAGTGCCTAAAAGTGTCTAGCAGCTCACTGGGACATTCCACATAGCTGAACAGTGAACAGTTTCGCTCAACAAGAAGACAAGATCCCCTACATCCATGCCACAGGGGTACAAGGCATTATGAAGCAAGGTTTAAGAGATTAAATGAGATCACAGGGTGAAACAGGAGTCTTTTTGGCACTACAGAGGAGGGTCATTAGAGAGGTTTTGCTACACGTTTCCGTGTGACGTGTACGTGGGGGTTGCCATGACAACAATGTAATTAGATAGCACTTGTACACGTATACGTCACACGTGAACGTGTAGCAAAACCTCTCTAATGTTGTACAGGTCGCCTGAGATTAAACCCTGGGTAACATGTTCAATAGAGACCAATAAGTTCAACATGGTGAGAAAAGGTTAAAGTGTGTAAGACATTTTGTTGAGGATATGCCACCTCTGATGAACAGAAACATTGATTCCCTGAAGGATTTAGGAAACCCCTCCCTTACAATGTAGTCCCTCTTGAACTCAAGGGAATTAGCCTGGACCTACAGCACGACATCATCAGCAAAAGACAAATCAGCAGTCACTGATGTCATTAATCACAAAAGGTCAGCGGATTATTGACAGACCTGTGTTGGATGTTGACTTTTGAATGTCAGAGGCAACTCCACTCAACGGGCAGGTCTGTTTCTTTTCTGACAATCTTATGAGGTGTCTTGTCACATATGCCTAATTTTTGGATACATTTATGGTTGTGGAGTAGAGTTTGTGTTTAATTTACATGGTTTACAAAAGAGTTGTGTCACAAACAATTGCATTGATCAGCAATTTTGAATGCATTCATGTTTACATCCAAATGACTATATTAAGGGAGTCAGAGATTTTCTGGTAGCTAAAAATGATTGAAGGATTAATTTGAAGATTTTCAGGGTTTGTCATTCTGCGTTCTTTTAAGATTGTCCTGCATGGATAGGAATCGATCTTCTGCTTCTTAGTCATCCCAACTGCCAGTGCCAGCTAATGAATGTTTTGTTATAAGCAGTTAAGAGTAGTATTCTCAGTATCTGCTTTTGGATTCAGTGTTATCAGTGGACCTTCAGCCTGGTTAAATTTGGCTTTGCATCAAGGATATAGAGATGTAATTTTGGGCACAGATTAGCATATATATAAAGTCACTGCAGCCAGCCTCAAAGTGGCAGGGGAGCTGTACATTTTGTTTTCAAGAGCCAATCTAATCTTACATTTATCAATTTGTATTTAAAGGCTGGTTTTTGTCTTTCTCTAATTACAATAATTTATGAGCAGTCACTCTGATAGAACTGGAAGAAAATATCTACTGTTTGTTGTTATGGAAAGCCCTTCATTTGCAATACATCACTCTCGACTGTATTTAAATGTGGTCATTGAGATGGATTGAAATTATGGTAAACAATGACTGCAGGAAATCAGTCATGAGTTCAAGACAAATGCTTCCAGACGTTGGCTTTCATTTTAATTACCACATCATAAGCATGAACTGCAGCATTGGATATTGCATTGTTTAGAAACAATGCCTTCCATTTGTCATATTGCGACATTTGGTAGAAAAGGTTCATACTGTCACAGAGTGGCATTTCCTTTTTTTACCAATCTTTTAAAGAACAAAAAGGTGTGATAGTAATGGATCACTCATGCCCAAAATGCCCCTAAAGGTATCTTACTGCATATTGGCTCATTTTATTCTGGTGTCAACCTATGGTGTTTTTCTTGTCTCTCATTCTGAAGACCATCTGGTAAATTTCCCCCCTTTGGTGTTTAACTGTTTAAGTCACCAGATGAATCATTTTATTAAGGGGTAACTGCCAGTGGTGAAAAAGAAACAGTATAACCTCCACTCTTTGCAGGGTTTTCAACAGTTTTCAATCAAGATGCCAGGCGTATCATTCTCATTCTGAGGTTGTCTGTCTCATTCCGTCATTCTATCCAAACTTCCCCTTCGGCTGTTTAAAGCAACCAAATAAAGACCTGGAGGGGTAAATGGCAATTGAAAACAAGTGGGATGTTTTAGGAGTGGTTTCAAAGGCGGCTGTGACAAGGGTCTCACTCTGCCATTTCAGAGGCAATTGGAATTCCTAGCAGGTCTAGCGATGACTCAAGACTCATTAGAACCTGCTACTTGGGTGGCCCTATATGGCAGAGTGGACCAAAGGTCTAGAAACTGGCTACTTGTGGTTTGGACATGGAAGAGATTGGGATTGGCCGAATGGCCTAGGGTGTGTCCTACTTTAAAGTGAGCTCTGATGCTCATAGGGCACAGGTTGGGGTTCTGGTTTCTCCTTTTATGAGTCTGATGCCCAATATGGTGTCTTTGCCTCATGACAGAAGAGTTCCAGAATGTTTTGACCTCAGGTAATGGCTTGGGGAAGACATTTTAGCAGTCAGTTATATTCTGATAGCCTCTCTAAATTTCAAGAAAGTATTCCTATCACATTATCTGTGTCATCTTTTTAATTCAGAAACCTGACCGGATTAGCCCCACAGGCTGTTTAAAGTAACCAGATAAAGACCTGGAGGGGCAAATATCATTTAAAGAAATAGAAGTGGGGAGTGGTTTCAAAGGCAACTGCTGCAAAGGTCGCCAGCATTTTCAGAGGCAATTGAAAGTCCAAAGAGAGGTCTGGCAATTTAAATGTGTTGACGGGGTGGCCCTAAATATGAGATAAGTAAAAGATCTTTAAGCTGACCATGTTTTCTTGAATTATAGATTCCTGTTGGTTAGGGATGTGTCCGGGAGAGATTTTCTCTGAGATAGTGTATTGAGGTTCTGGTTTTCTGTAGTTTATGGTTTTGTGGCTTATGGGTGAGATGACAAGCCTTACTGTCAAGAATAGCAAAATTTTTATCATGTCTTTGTTCCACCTAAACAATTACGGCCCTTTATCTGTGTCTCCTCATTGGATCTTTGATTAATAATATGCATACATTTAAATACAAGACTTCTTATCACCTATGTGAGAGACCACTGTCTATTATGATCTTGAAGCACCTTGTTCTCTTTGATATTATTCGTGTCGTCAGCTATCTTCAGCTTTTTGCTACTCATTGCTTAGATGCTCAGCTAAAGCCCTCGGGCTTGCTCTTGTAAGTCCTGTCTCGACCTTGCCTGATGGATAGCCCCTAGCTTCCATCTCAGCATGAAGTTGCATATTGTATGGTCGGCCATCCCACCGTCTGACAAAAAGTAGTCAAGAAAAATATTTTTGAAAAAGAGCTCGCCATCACCAGACTAATAATGTATGTACATCCTTCTGATGGTATGTGCAAACTATGCTTTTGTCTGTCTCTATCTCACATGTATGTCAAATGCAGATCAAGAAATCCAGAATATCACAGTCCACTCGAACTCAACATATATGAAATGAATAATACATTGTGTTTAAATTAATATGATATTGAATCAATTTACAGTTATGTGATATATTAGAATCAAAATTCAGAATCAGAATTTCTTTATTTGGTCTTGAAAAAACAAATTAATAAATGAATATAAAGAAAATGAAAATATGTTAATGTTATTCAAGACCTGGTCCATGGCCCGCTCAAAGACAAGTCTTTGTCGTTATTGAGTGGACCCTTATTAACTTACAATTATGTTGTATATGTGATTATGCCTTCAGGAAATGTTCTCAACTTAATAAACTCAATAGTGTCCTTCTCCTCAACAACAGTTACTGAATTTGGAGAATTTTATCGATTTTTAACAATATTCAGTGCCATTTTTCCGTCAACAGGCGGATTGTATGCATGGAAATCCATTATACCGCTGCAGATAAGCCTCCGTAGTCTGTATTCTTCCACTCTTTATGAATCCCATGTCATGAAGCATGAACATTTCACATTGACATGCCTAATGAACATTGTCAAATGGTCATGTCACTTAATTTGTCAAATTGGCATGGAACACTTCGGGCATGCTAAATTGTCAGTAAGTCCAGTGCAAATAGCATGGTCCTTTGTCATTACATCTCTGTGCTTTACAATTTGTCCAAAGTTGGACAAGCCCAAACGACATGATTTCATGACAGAAGTTAATAATAGAATTGCGATCACATACAGATAACAGGATAGCTATGGCATGAAGACAAAACGATTAGCCAATATGGACATTTTCATTGTACAGCTCTGTTGTAGGCCTGGATTGATGAGTTGATGTGGAAAGGGCAGCCCTCCAAGTCTGATGCTTGGTGCTCACAAGGGCCCATTGATGTCCTTAACATGTTACACATTCACCCATTAGTTGTAAGGGATATTTTACTTGCCCTGCACAAACACGGATGCAGGGGGAAGGTTGATTTACTTGACTATACAATATACATGCAGATAGTAGGCACAAATCACACCTATACTGATTCTACGGTCTGATAATGCAGTGACCTATGAATATATCCATTTTGCTTCGGGGATGGTTTTGGAAATTGATTTGGAAATGTCGTTTGAAAATGTGATTTTTAAATTTGATGGCTTGTTCTGACATGCAGTTCAGAATCAGTATGGAGGTGTAGTCTTCATGTCCCTGGAACGGAACTCAAGGTTTTTCTTTCGTGAAAAGTTTTAAGTAACACTGATTCTTCATGTCAGCCTTTGCATCTTAAAGAACTTCACAAATGCCTTTGCAAGGCAACATCGAAATGACAAGGTCAGGCAATCCCCTTGAGTTCACAAGATAAATTAAATGGAGATATCTCAGTGCATGTTCACACACTATTGTGGGATATAACATTATAACAGATATCAAAAGGCCTTTTCTAAAAATAACAATTGATATTCAGGGGAGATGCAACGTTTTTCGTCATTAAACATCTCAGTGCAGGCTGGTATGGTCAACTGGTTGGTTTTTCAGCACATTTTGTTATGGTGTTAAGTTTGTGTGATGTTCATTGGCAGAAAGAAGTGGCTGTGGGTCTCGTCTACATGAATAATGTAATTAGAGATCAATTTAACCCAAGGTGTACCATTTCTCAAAATATTGATTATTGACAATAAAAAAAATTGAATAATAAAGCATTCCAGTGTGTCAGGTCTGCTCGTAATCAATAAGTGCTTATCAACTGTTTGAACTCCATTTATATTTACAAGGATACCTAGACATGGTGATCTGTTAGAATTAGTCATCAATAAAAGTTTTATAAATCATTGCGAGGCACATTCCTCAAATTACAAATTACGCATGTAACTCCCTAAAGACGTTTCATTGGTGAAATGGCCATCAATGGCATCATCACATATTCCTTAACTGGCCACAGCATGGGCCCCAGCTGTATAATTGAAATGCTTCTATGGTATCAAACCACAGCCATAGACCATAATAAACCCAGATCAACCTTCATTTAACTTTCTAAAGATTGCCAAATTTCTGGTCCCTAGGCCTACATGTACTTGCATCGGAGATGTCCATGTGGTAGATTTTGCTGCATTTTTATATTAAAAGCAATTCTTTAATCAATTAACTTTTCTAGTATTACATATAGTCCATTATACTGCTTATCTGTGAATATAGTATCACAATAGCACAAACTTTAAGGAAGAAGTAGGTGTCCTGGGATCCCAAACAAACAGAAAGCTGAGCGGTCATAAAAAGAGCCTGGTGCTTTCAAATAAACAACATTCATATCCTTTCACTCTGGCCAATTCCATGAAGTTCATCCTGGATGTCCTATTTGGAAAAGAACAAAGCATGCTTCAACTGTGCGTACTAGGAATTAGTTTATAAGGTTGGAAATAACTTGGAATTACCTTAAAGTGCTGAGAATCTAGTTTTTAAAAGTTCCTGGAGACTTACATTATACCTCAACCTACCAGGTAGCCGAAGAGTTTCACCCAAGAAGTAGATGAGATCTGCAACATCCATGCCACAGGGAAACAAGGCATTATAAAGAAAGGTTTGAGAGATCAAATGAGATCACAGAGTAAAACAGGCGCCCATTGGGGTAGGGTGAATGTTGTACAGGTCAACATGTTCAGTAGAGACCAACAAGGTCTAGTGATGGCAAGAAAAGACTACTGTGTGTAAGACATTTTGCTGAGGACATGCAGCCTGAGATGAACAGAAACATTGATTCCCTGAAGGATTCTTGGAAACCCCTCCCTTACAATGTATTCCGTCTCCAACCCTAGGGAATCAGCCTGGACCTGCAGCACGACATCATCAGCAAGAGACAAATCAACAGTCCCTGATGTCATCAATCACTAAAGGTCAGCAGATTATTGACAGGTCTGTGTTGGATGTTGAGACTTTTGAAGGTCAGAGGCAACTGCACTCAAAGGACAGGTCTGTTTTTCTTTTCGGACAATCAAATGAGGCCTATTTTTTAAAATAAATTCATGGTTGTGGATTAGAGCTTGTATTCAATTCATATGGTTTACAACAGTAATGCCATGAAAAATTGCCTCAGCAGTTTTAAATACATTTTATACATCCAAATGCAACAGAACAACAATTACGTCTCTGTTTATTCTGAGAAATGTACTTGATCCCGCAGTCCCCCACATTGCAGTAAGGCTACTGCATTTTGGCAACAACTCTATTCTGGCAAGTACGAGACCTAATTGACTTTAAACTGAACGCCAGTGAACGGATATATGAAAGAGCAATTGGTTTTTTTTTTTTCAAAACCCTACGAATTGTCCCAATAGGTCTCTATCATAAGGTCCATCTTACAAATTCCCAATGTATGTGGCTGTCACTATAAAGATGGGCAAAGATGTGGTAGCAGCCAGAGCAGTTAGAAAACTGAGATTGAAGAATTGATATGTAGATTTTTGGAATTTGTCATCCTGTCAATTGCTCCTAGAATGAAATTAATTGTTCTCCTTTTTAGCAATACCTATAGCCAGCTTATGTTTTGTAATGAGGAGTTAGGAGTAGTATTCTGCAGTTTCTGGTTTTGGTGTCATTGTTATCTCTTGACTGTCAGCCTGATTAAGTTGGGTCTTGCCTCAAGAATACAGACAAGTATTTTGTTGGTCACAACTTAGCATATAAACTGCAGCCTGCGAATTGGCAATGGCACTGTACATTAGTTTTCAAGAGCCAGTCTAATCTTACACTTATGAATTTGTAATTAAACTTTTTTTTTTCTTTCTCTGAGAAGCTGGACCAAAGTTACAAATGGAATTGAACGATTGCAGTTTATGCTTTTTGTCATTGAAAGCCATTATTTTACAATACATCACTCTCGACTTTAGTTATTTGTGTTTATTGAGATGGATTGAAATATGGTAAACAATGACTGCAGGAAATTAGTCACGAGTTCAACACTGATGCTTGAAGATATTGACTTTCATTTAAATATCCACATCATGAGCATGAACGGCAGCATTGCTTCGAAACGATGCTTCCCATTTTATCATATGATGACATTTGGTAGCAAAGGTCCATATTGTCACAGAGAGACATTTCCTTGCTCTTATTATTTTTTTGCCAGATCTATAACAAGCCCAAGAGTGCTTTTAAGAGGCTCTGCCTGTAAAAACCTGCAGAGGGTGGCCGGGGACCCGTCAGACTTTGCAAAATGTCATATACCGGGGGTTAGCTTGTAGTCTCAGGAGGCTCAAAAGCATATTTTAAGGTTCAGAAAATTATTGGTATCCATAGCAACAGCCCCAATATTGACCAAGGTCAGACCCCCCTTTTTTACAGCTGTTTCAAAAAGTGCAATTTTGCCAATCTTGATTTTATACATTTTTGTTGGCTCTGCCAAGATTTCTTACCTGGTGGATCAAGGTCTGTCAGTCATTTTTGGTCAATATAGGTCAATAGAATTTTCACAGACTATTACTGGGGTGCAGGCAAGGTATTGTGTTCTCACTACAGCGCCCCCTAGTGGCGATGTTTTCTCTATTATCTCATACCTCGAAAAGTCTCAACTTCAAGGCAAATTTATTTCTATATCCAACGAGACCCAGGTAAGTGGTGCATGTTGGGTTTTACCCCAATAGCTGTATTTCACAAAACTGCCATAAAACTCGTGGGCACTCATTCCATTTTCAGTGGCGCCCCCTATGTATTTCAATTTTTTTTTAAATTCCATGTATTTTAGCATGCTATATCTACAGAATGGAAAGAAATTAAATTCTGAATTAATGAAATTTACGCCAAAGACAAATACTTTGATGGAAGGAATGTGCTTTGATTAAGTAGCTTCAACCATGTAAAATTGAAATATAATGTCATGCCTAATTATGCAAATTAACAACTGCATCCATATATGGAAGTAGCACTACATTGCATCAACCCCTGGTGGCTCTATTTTCAAACCTGTTTTTGGTGGATATATGCATCTCACACAGATTTAGCAGGCTATCTCTCCAAAACTAGAGCATCGAGATGTTTGAAATTCATGGTGGTAACAAGGCAAGACATCCTCAGAAAATATATTCATGAAAACATTCCATGGGGCAAATATCACTGCACTCTGCTGCCCCCTGGTGGCTATTTTAAACACATTTTTGAGTTAATATGCCTGTCACAAAAGTTTATTTGTCCACACCTCCCAAAAGTAAAGCAGTAAGGTGGTTCATATTCATGGTGGTAACAAGGCAGGACACCCTCAGCCAATATATTCATGAATACATTCCATGGGGTCAAAGGTCACCACACCATGCTGCCCCCTGGTGGCCGTCGTCTACATATGTTTCGGTGAATGCATGCATGTAAAAGATGTTCGGCAGGCCATGCCTCCAAAATGAAACCATAAAGGTGGTTCATATTCATGATGGTAGCAAGGCAGGACATCCTCAGCCAATATATTCATGAATACATTCCATGGGGTCAAAGGTCACCACACTTTGCTGCCCCCTGGTGGCTGTCTTCTATATATTTTTCGGTGAATAAATGCATGTAAAAGATGTTCAGCAGGCCATATCTCCAAAATGAAACCATAAAGGCGGTTCATATTCATGGTGGTAGCAAGGCAGGACATCCTCAGCCAATATATTCATGAATACATTCCATGGGGTCAAAGGTCACCACACCATGCCGCCCCCTGGTGGCCCTCGTCTACATATGTTTCGGTGAATGCATGCATGTAAAAGATGTTCAGCAGGCCATGCCTCCAAAATGAAACCATAAAGGTGGTTCATATTCATGATGGTAGCAAGGCAGGACATCCTCAGCCAATATATTCATGAATACATTCCATGGGGTCAAAGGTCACCACACCATACTGCCCCCTGGTGGCTCTCTTCTATATATTTTTCGGTGAATAAATGCATGTAAAAGATGTTCAGCAGACCATATCTCCAAAAGGAAACCATAAGAGTGGCTCATATTCATGATGGTAGCAAGGCAGGAAATCCTCAGCCAATATATTCATGAATACATTCCATGGGGTCAAAGGTTACCACACCATGCTGCCCCCTGGTGGCTCTCTTCTATGTATTTTTCGGTGAATAAATGCATGTAAAAGATGTTTAGCAGGCCATATCTCCAAAATGAAACCATAAAGGCGGTTAATATTCATAATGGTAGCAAGGCAGGACATCTTCAGCCAATATATTCATGAATACATTCCATGGGGTCAAAGGTCACCACACCATGCTGCCCCCTGGTGGCCCTCGTCTACATATGTTTCGAAGAATGCGTGCATGTAAAAGATGTTCAGCAGGCCATGCCTCCAAAATGAAACCATAAAGGTGGTTCATATTCATGATGGTAGCAAGGCAGGACATCCTCAGCCAATATATTTATGAATACATTCCATGGGGTCAAAGGTCACCACACCATACTGCCCCCTGGTGGCTCTCTTCTATATATTTTTCGGTGAATAAATGCATGTAAAAGATGTTCAGCAGACCATATCTCCAAAATGAAACCATAAAGGTGGTTCATATCCATGATGGTAGCAAGGCAGGACATCCTCAGCAAATATATTCATGAATACATTCCATGGGGTCAAGGTCACCACACCTTACTGCCCCCTGATGGCCCTCGTCTACATATTTTACGGTGAATGCGTGCATGTAAAAGATGTTCAGCAGACCATGCCTCAAAAATCAAACCCTAAAGGTGGTTCATATTCATGATGGTTGCAAGGCAGAATATCTACAGCAAATGTATTCATGAAAACATTCCATGGGGTCAAAGTCACTGTAATTAACTGCCCCCTGGCGGCTATTTTACACACATTTTTCAGTGAATATATTATATGCCTGTCACATAAGTTCAGCAGGTTATATTTCCAAAAGTAAAGCAGTAAGGTGGTTCACATTCATGGTGGTAACAAGGCAGGACAAATTTATTCACACAAAGATTCCATGGGGTCAAAGTCACTGCACATTATTGTCCCCCTAGGGGTTGTTTTCAACCCATTTTTCAGTGAATTTGTGCATGACACAAACGTTTAGTAGACCATACCACCAAACTTAAGCATTAAGGTTGTTCATATTCATGATGGTAACAGGGTAGGACAGCCACAGCAAATTTATTCACAAAAATATTCCAAGGGTTCAAAGGTAACTGCACATTGCTGCCCCCTGGTGGCTCTTTTCTATAAATTTCTCAGTGAATAGATGTTTGTCGCAAAAGTTCAGCAGGCTGTTTCTCCAAAACTTTGGCAGTGAGGTGGTTTATATTCATTGTGGGAACAGGGCAGGTCAGTAAATGTATTCATTAAAACATTCCATGGGGTCAAGGGTCACTGCACATTATTGACCCCTGGTTGATCTTTTGTCTACATTTATCAGGGATTATCATAATGCCTATCGCAAGAGTTTACGGCAAGGTTCAAGATTTGAGTAAGATTTTTGTAGCATTTTGGTCCAAAATTTTATTTTTGAATTTCGATATGAAAAATAGCCTATCTTATGCAAAATTTCTCCTTGAATCATAATCTGAAATCAGAAATACAAAATCTTTCACCCTTCTCATTCTGCAGATGTTTTTATAACTTGTCAATCGGAACCTGGCATTTTTAGCTAGCCATAGGCGTAGCTATTGGAATGGGTGATGAGAGTATGGGATTCTGTAACCATAAATCATGTAAACACTGTAAACAAAAAACAATACACATTTGAACCAAGAACTGGCTAGGTGGCATAAAATACATTTCTAATGGATGCTTTAATAAGAAACTAAAATAACGGATACAATTAAATCAAGTAGCACAAAAGAAATCAATGTATCAAAAACAATGTTTTCATGATTTCAGTTCAGAAGTAAACATAGCTTATTTCAATGGAGGCAGGTGTATGTTTACTTTTGAATTTTATAACCCATACATGTATTATATGGTACCCAACCAAAATCAGGAAAACATGTTGTTGCTTATATTGACTATTGACTAAAACGTTCATGTCATGAATCCATTTTTGAGCAACTTGACTTTATAGTAAACATAAATGTTGAATCATTTGCAAACATCCATTTTAAATACATCTTATATAAATTCCTATGGGAAATCGCAAAGTAGTTTACATATATGACCTCAACCGTACATTGGTGGGTGCAAGGGATCCCGAAACTGGCAGCATCTGTCTCTGTCTCCAGAATGCTAAGTCCACTATCGGGAACAAGCCGTCAGCAGAATTACCTGCAGAGTCCGCCCCTGCACCAGTTTTGATGACTGAAAAATGTAGACAAAAAATCAACCAGGGGTCAATAATGTAAAGTGACCCTTGACCCCATGGAATGTTTTCATGAATACATTTACTGACCTGCCCTGTTCCCACCACGAAAATAAACCACCTCACTGCCAGTTTTGGAGGAACAGCCTGCTGAACTTTGGCGACAAACATCTATTCCCTGAAAAATGTATAGAAAAGAGCCACCAGGGGGCAGCAATGTGCAGTTACCTTTGAACCCTTGGAAAATGTTTGTGAATAAATTTGCTGTGGTTGTCCTACCCTGTTACCATCATGAATATGAACAACCTTAATGCTTAAGTTTGGTGGTATGGTCTACTAAACGTTTGTGTCATGCACAAATTCACTGAAAAATGGGATGAAAACAGCCACTAGGGGGAGAATAATGTGCAGTGACTTTGACCCCATGGAATCTTATAGTGAATAAATTTGCTGCGGCTGTCCTGCCTTGATACCACCATGAATGTGAACCTCCTTACTGCTTTACTTTTGGAGATATGGCCTGCTGAACTTATGTGACAGGCATATAATATATTCACTGAAAAATGTTTGTAAAATAGCTGCCAGGGGGCAGTTAATTACAGTGACTTTGACCCCATGGAATGTTTTCATGAATATATTTGCTGAGGATGTCCTGCCTTGCTACCACCATGAATATATATGAACCATCTTTATGGTTTAATTCTTTAGGTATGGCCTGCTGAACTTCTCTTGCATATTCACTGAAAAATTTCTAGAAGAGAATCGTCGGAGGGCAGTAAAGTGCAATGACCTTTGACCCCACGGAATGTTTTATGACTATATTTGCTACGGTTGTCCTGCCTTGTTACCACCATGAATATGATCCACTTTACTGCTTCTCCTTCTCTGGTTGGTTAATGCACTTTTCAGCTTTTTTGGACTGAACTGAAATGCTCTTAAATGATGCTCAATTAAAGGCAATTGTGCAGTTTTACTCCAAATTTTCGGCATCAGGAGTCTACTCAAACATGTCTGGGGGAAAAAAATATTTTTTTCGGGGGGGTCACTGCATCTTTTAATAGGAAAAAAATGCTATTTTTAGCTTAAAATCTGATAAAAACACTAAAATAGAGGCCGAGGGATGAATTTTAATAGTAGAAATACAAATAAGGTGTCAAATGAAAGAAGAGAAATAGCACTATATGATCCTGGAGGCGCTTTTTAAAATTTTGGTCAGAGTATTTTTTTATTCCCAATAAAGATGCCAAAAATGGCTCAGTTTCAACTAAAACCCCATGGAACAGGGATTAATTTCAAAAAAGCGCCTGCATCATCTTGTAGCACTGCTTCTCTGCTTTCATTTGACACCTCATTGGCCTTTCTCCCATTAAAACTCATCCCTCGGCCTTTTTTTATTACATTGTCGACTTACCTCTGGGACATTTTAGCTTATCAATGCGGAGCATTTGATCTGGCCCCAATAATAAAAAGAAAATCCCACAGCGCCTCACGTGTGATCACGTGACCTCTCTCGACCAATAGCGCGCTCCGGCGCGAACTCCTCTCAATCGTCATATTCAATTTTGGGGCAGCACGGTACACATCGTGCTCCTGGTCTGGCGAAATAATGGAGGAAATGGACAACTACCACGAAGAGGATGAAGAAATTACTACGAAGAATCCGCAAGTTAAGTGCTCGTTTCTTTAACGTCGTTCGGCACCGTAGCACAAAACACGTGCACAGCCGAAACGACGAATCTTCGTGCTATTTAGTCCGGCCGATGGGAGCTATTTTCCCGGGTCGGTTTGTAGCCATTTTTTCGAGCTCTGGCTTGCCATCCGTGTCTAATAACCTTGTTTATGTGTGGATGGTGGTTCTAATTACGCACTCATTCCATATTTCTTGCGTTATTGGTCATTTTTGGCTAGTTTTACTTCGTCTTAGCGCTTTAGTTTGGCCCGGCGCTTTACAAAATGGCGGCCGGCGCCGAATTTTGGTGTCAAAGACATGGAAGTTTTGACCAGTTCAGGTCTCCTTTGGGGGTTTTTTTCCTCTTTTCGGTTAGTTATCACCCTTTTCTAATAACTGGTGCTCGGATCCGTGTGGCATACCGATCTAGCATTTTTGTTTTTACTACCCGGTCGACCTTAAAATGGGGACCAATTACATTTGTGGGTGATAATACAGGAATTTGATGATCACCTTGTCAAATGTAGCACAGGATTGATTTCATTTTCTATATTTGCAGGTTGGGATACGGTTGAGGAGAAAATCGCCGATTCCACCTTCAGACTTAAGGTCAAGCTGGCACATGAGGTTTTGGGTTTACCTCAAGTGCAGGACCCAGATGATGACAGCCACTTGTACCTCCGACCAAGGGAGCCCAAGCCTCCTTTGTTGGTTTTTCCCTTCTCCCAGGAATTGGATCAGGCCTTCGGGGATTCGTGGGAAGGAGCAACCAGATCAAAGAACTATTCCTGGTTGTCAGATCTGTCTCCCCCCGCTGACGGTGTTGCCTTGGGTAAAAAGTGTGAGGCTAAATACCGGCCTAGAATGAAACACTACTGTGTTCTTCATGAAAAGCTGGTGCCAACTCCTGCGATGTGGCCCATCAGAGCTCCAATAATGGATGGGAACTTGACATCGATTCTGGGGATCGCCAAGCCCAAACGCACTAGATTGGATGATTTCCTGGACGTTTCGGGCAGGGCGGTGAGCATTTTGAACCAGACAATGTTTTTTGGCAAGGCCATCAGGACCCTGCTGAGCTCGTTAGGCTCCACTTCAGAACCCGAGCTTCAGGTAGCGATGCACTCACTTGCGGACTTGGTTGACGTTCAGACCAAGAGTGTCAAGGATTTGGGTTACGTGTTGGCTGGTCTTGACCTTTCCCTGCTGCAGGCCAAGAGGGAGGAGGTTCTCAAGCCGGCCAGACTGAGTTCGGAGGACGTTGACCTGCTGCGGTTTGCTCCGCCCACGGACCCTGAACAACGATTGTTCGCGGGCAAGTTGCAGCTGTTTGCAGATAGGAGGGCCAGGCGCGATTCTCACAAGGCAATCGCTCGATTGACCCACCAGTCCCGTTTCTGCGAGAAGCCGGGGGCAGACTGCATGGAGTCAGACGATTTGCAGGACAGTGGTGAGTCTGCCAGTGAGGACCACCAGTGTGGCCAAAGGTCGGACGGTGAGTCTCGCAAGGACAACAGTGGGTCGGACAGCCACTGTGACGAGGACGAGTCCGTTGGGGAGGACCACACGGAGAGGGAGGGTTCACCCAGCGATGGCCACCACTCTAGCGGAGACATGACCAGTGAGGATCACAAGTCTGCTAGTGATTTAGACAGTGACGACCACCATGACGGGAGTGGTTCGTAGCTGGACTAATCTTTTGTACTGTCTTTGTGCCGCTTGTATCTACACCCAACCACGAGGGGTCGACACACCGTTGGCGGACGGTACGTGATTTTAACTGGGCGTTGGAAGAACTGCACCGTGGTGTACATATTGATGGGTCACTTGGTAGCACCTGGAAGCCTTGTTTGACTTCTACAGACTGGTCCTTTGGGATAATTGCTTTTTGCTCGAGGGGGGGCGGAAGTAACGATCTTCTCCCCTTCGTTGTCTTGTGTCAGGTCCACGGACATGGAGGAGGGGTTCCTTGGTGACCAGAGATGACAGCGATGGTGGCAACCTTGCTCTGGCGGGTGACCATCATGGAAGGGAGGTACTGTCCTGACTCTTCAGCTTGGGGTGAGTTACATGTTTGCTAATTCTACTTCTTGCCTTCCAGTCGGCTGTCAAGACTTCAGGCGGTGTACATTCCTTCGCTTGACTGTCTTTGTGGCCCCTCAGGATGTCCGGTGTGCTCTGCTCTTGTCCCCTTGGGAGGTTTCCGGGGCAGGTGTGCCGGGGGCAGAAAAAAGGAGGGGCCATGCGACTTAGGTGGTTGTCCTGCTGTAGAGAGGACCCTTGGGATCGCAATCATTGGTTGGTATAACCCCCAGCGTAGCGGTGCCCCGGAAGCGGCTCTAATGATTGCGTGGAAAGGGCACGGCGGCCGATGATAACCTTCCTAGCCCATTGAGTAGGCAGGTTGATTCCGTCTTTATTTTACCTCTCTCTCCAGACCCACCTCCTTGTCTTTTTGAATTAAGCTAAAATGTCCCAGAGGTAAGTCGACAATGTAATAAAAATTAGAATTTTTTTATTAAATTATCTTTTTATAAATAGACTTACCTCTGGGACATTTATTTAATTCCCACCCGCCTCCCCGCTAAGGAGGTAGTGGATTGCTTTTTCAAAATTGAATATGACGATTGAGAGGAGTTCGCGCCGGAGCGCGCTATTGGTCGAGAGAGGTCACGTGATCACACGTGAGGCGCTGTGGGGTTTTCTTTTTATTATTGGGGCCAGATCAAATGCTCCGCATTGATAAGCTAAAATGTCCCAGAGGTAAGTCTATTTATAAAAAGATAATTTAATAAAAAAATTCTAATTTTTGAAGTTTTTCTTCATATTTTAAGCTAAAAATAGCATTTTTACTATTAAAGAAATACAGTGCCCCCCCGAAAAAAATTTTTTTTTTTCCTTGATGTATTTTCTTGGAAGCCTTATGCCGAAAATTTGGATGAAACACACAGAACTGCCTTTATTACAGCAGCATTTGAAGGAATAGCAGTGTAGTCCTAAAAAAGCTCAAAAGTGCATTAACCAACCAGAGTTTTGGAGGTATGGCCTGCTGAACTTATGTGACAGGCATATATTCAATGAAAAATGTGTGCCAGGGGGCAGTTAATTGCAGTGACTTGGACCCCATGGAATGCTTTCATAATACATTTGCTGTAGATGTCCTGCCTTGCTACCATTATGAATATGAACCACCTTTATGGTTTCATTTTGGAGATATGGCCTGCTGAACATCGTTTACATGCATGCATTCACCGAAAAATATATAGAAGAGGGCCACCAGGGGGCAGTAGGGTGTGGTGACTTTGACCCCATGGAATGTATTCATGAATATATTGGCTGAGGATGTCCTGCCTTGCTACCACCATGAATATGAACCACCTTTATGGTTTCATTTTGGAGATATGGCCTGCTGAACATCTTTTACATGCATTTATTCACCGAAAAATATATAGAAGAGAGCCACCAGGGGGCAGCATGGTGTGGTGACCTTTGACCCCATGGAATGTATTCATGAATATATTGGCTGAGGAAGTCCTGCCTTGCTACCATCATGAATATGAGCCACTTTTATGGTTTCATTTTGGAGGTATGGCCTGCTGAACATCTTTTACATGCATTTATTCACCGAAAAATATATAGAAGAGAGCCACCAGGGGGCAGCAAAGTGTGGTGACCTTTGACCCCATGGAATGTATTCATGAATATATTGGCTGAGGATGTCCTGCCTTGCTACCATCATGAAAATGAACCACCTTTATGGTTTCATTTTGGAGGCATGGCCTGCCGAACATCTTTTACATGCATGCATTCACCGAAAAATATATAGAAGAGGGCCACCAGGGGGCAGTAGGGTGTGGTGACCTTTGACCCCATGGAATGTATTCATGAATATATTGGCTGAGGCTGTCCTGCCTTGTTACCACCATGAATATGAACCACCTTTCTGCTTTACTTTTGGGAGGTGTGAACAAATAAACTTTTGTGACAGGCATATTAACTCAAAAATGTGTTTAAAATAGCCACCAGGGGGCAGCAGAGTAAAGTGGTATTTGCCCCATGGAATGTTTTCATTAATATATTTTCTGAGGATGTCCTGCCTTGCTACCATCATGAATATGAACCACCTTTATGGTTTTTATTTTGGAGATATGGCCTGCTGAACATCTTTTACATGCATGCATTTACCGAAAAGTATATAGAAGAGGACCACCAGGAGGCAGTAGGGTGTGGTGACCTTTGACCCCATGGAATGTATTCATGAATATATTGGCTGAGGATGTCCTGCCTTGCTACCACCATGAATATGAACCACCGTTATGGTTTCACTTTGGAGATATGGCCTGCTGAACATCTTTTACATGCATTTATTCACCGAAAAATATATAGAAGAGAGCCACCAGGGGGCAGCATGGTGTGATGACCTTTGACCCCATGGAATGTATTCATGAATATATTGGCTGAGGATGTCCTGCCTTGCTACCATCATGAAAATGAACCACCTTTATGGTTTCATTTTGGAGGCATGGCCTGCCAAACATCTTTTACATGCATGCATTCAACGAAAAATATATAGAAGAGGGCCACCAGGGGGCAGTAGGGTGTGGTGACCTTTTTCCCCATGGAATGTATTCATGAATATATTGCCTGAGGGTGTCCTGCCTTGTTACCACCATGAATATGAACCACCTTTCTGCTTTACTTTTTTGAGGTGTGAACAAATAAACTTTTGTGACAGGCATATTAACTCAAAAATGTGTTTAAAATAGCCACCAGGGGGCAGCAGAGTGCAGTGATATTTGCCCCATGGAATGTTTTCATGAATATATTTTCTGAGGATGTCTTGCCTTGTTACCACCATGAATTTCAAACATCTTGATGCTTTAGTTTTGGAGAGATAGCCTGCTAAATCTGTGTGAGATGCATATATCCACCAAAAACAGATTTGAAAATAGAACCACCAGGGGTTGATACAATGTAGTGCTACTTCCATATATGGATGCATTTGTTAATTTGCATAATTAGGCATGACATTATATTTCAATTTTACATGGTTGAAGCAACTTAATCAAAGCACATTCCTTCCATCAAAGTATTTGTCTTTGGCGTAAATTTCATTAATTCTGTAAAAATGTGAAAAATGGCCACCAGGGGG
Organism: Platynereis dumerilii; assembly: GCA_026936325.1. NCBI lineage: Eukaryota > Metazoa > Annelida > Polychaeta > Phyllodocida > Nereididae > Platynereis > Platynereis dumerilii. The sequence goes on along the minus strand of JAPTHN010000010.1, from coordinate 24,350,543 downwards.
CTTTAATCACTCTATAACCTTTGACCCCATGGAATATTTTGCATCGCCCCTGGGCTGCAGCTGTTTTGACCTTTTTCACCAAAAACTTTCAGAATTTCATTTCTTTCCATTCTGTAGATATAGCATGCTAAAATACATGGAATTTTTAAAAAAAATTGATATTTTCACAAAATACATAGGGGGCGCCACTGAAAATGGAATGAGTGCCCACGAGTTTTATGGCAGTTTTGTGAAATACAGCTATTGGGGTAAAACCAAACATGAATCACTTACCTGGGTCTCGTTGGATATAGAAATAAATTTGCCTTGAAGTTGAGACTTTTCGAGGTATGAGATAATAGAGAAAACATCGCCACTAGGGGGCGCTGTAGTGAGAACACAATACCTTGCCTGCACCCCAGTAATAGTCTGTGAAAATTCTATTGACCTATATTGACCAAAAATGACTGACAGACCTTGATCCAACTGGTAAGAAATCTTGGCAGAGCCAACAAAAATGTATAAAATCAAGATTGGCAAAATTGCACTTTTTGAAACAGCTGTAAAAAAGAGGGGTCTGACCTTGGTCAATATTGGGGCTGTTGCTATGGATACCAATAATTTTCTGAACCTTAGAATATACTTTTGAGCCTCCTGAGACTATAAGCTAACCCCCGGTATATGACATTTTGCAAAGTCTGACGGGTCCCCGGCCACCATCTTCTGATTTTGCAGGTTTTTACAGGCAGAGCCTCTTAAATGTATTTTACTTCTTATTGGCTCATTTCATTCTGTTGTCAACCTTTGGCATTTTTTTCCTTCTGTCTCATTCTGAAGACTATCTGGTAAATTTCCCCTTTGGGTGTTTGACTATTTAAAGTCACCAGATGAATCCTTTTGTCAATGGATGACTGACAGTGATGAAAAGAAACAGTATAACCTCTGCTCTTTGCAATATTCTCAGCAGCTTTCATTCCTGATGCCAGTATCATTCTCATTCTAAGCTGGTCCATCTCATTCTATTATTCTATCCAAATTTCCCCTTGGGCTGTTTAAAGCAACCGAATAAAGACCTGGAGGGGTAAATGGCAATTGAAAACAAGTGGGATGTTTTAGGAGTGGTTTCAAAGGCAGCTGTTACAAGGGTCTCACTCTGCCATTTCAGAGGCAATTGGAATTCCTAGCAGGTCTGGAAATGGCTCAAGACTCATTAGAGCCTGCTACTTGGGTGGCCCTAAATGGGAGATTGGGCCAAAGGTCTAGCAACTGGCTGCTCGTGGTTGGGACATGGAAGAGATTGGGATTGGCACCACTGGCCTAGTATGTGTCCTGCTGCTCATGGGGCACAGGTAGGAGTTCTGGTGTCTCCTTTTATGAGTCTGATGACCGATATGGAGTCTTTGCCTCATTACAGAGAATTCCAGATTGTTTAAACCTTAGGTAATGGCTTGGGGAAGACATTTTTTAGCTGTGGTGATAGCCTCTCTAAATTTCAAGAAAGTATTCCTATCACATAATTATTATCTGTGTCTTCTTTTTAATTCGGAAATCTGACCGGATTATCCCACAGGCTATTGAAAGTAACAGGATAAAGACCTTGAGGGGCAAATAGCATTTAAAGAAAAAGAAGTGGGGAGTGGTTTCAAAGGCAACTGCTGCAAAGGTCACCACCATTTTCAGAAGGCAATTGAAAGTCCAAAGAGAGGTCTTGCTAAGACTCCAGACTCATTTGAATGTATTGCCGCTATTGCCCTAATATGAAATAAGCAAAATGTCTTTAAGCTTACCTTGTTTTTTTTAAATAGATTCCTGTTGGTCAGGGATGTGTCTTTTCTTCAAGCAGAGATTTTCTCTTAGATAATGTATTGAGGATCTGGTTATTCTGTAGTTTATGATTTTCTGTAGCTTATGAGTGGCATGACAAAACGTTATTATTACGAATAGCAACATTTTGATCCTGTTTTTGTTCCATTTGCAAATAGACATCTCTTCATCATTTAATACACACCTACAGCCCTTTATCTTTATCTCCTCATTGGATCTTTGATTAATAATATGCATGCATCCACCAATGTTATACACAAGACTTCTAATCACCTATGTGAAAGGCCATTGTCTATTATGACCTTGAAGCACCTTGTTCACTTTAATATAATTAGTGTTGTCAGCTATCTTCAGCTATTTGCTACCCATTGCTTAGATGCTCAGACTAAAGCTCCTGGGCTTGCTCTTGTAAGTCCTGTCTCAACCTCGCCTGATGGATAGACGCCAGCTTCCATCTCAGCATAAAGCTGCAGATTGTATGGTCAGCCTTCCCACCATCTAACTAAAAAGTGATCAAGAAAAAATGTTATAGAAAAAGTTGCTGACCATGCCGCCACAGCAAGGCTAATGATATATGCTTATACTCCTGATGAAATGTACTAAACTTGTTTTTGTCCGTCTCTATCTGATATCAAATGCAGATCTAGAAATCCAGAAGATCGCAGTCCACTTGAACTCAGCAGTGGAAATTTCTTGGACGAATAATACATTGAGCTTAAATTACTATGATAATGAATTAATTTACTATTATGTTGTATATTAATTTACAATTATGTGTATATTAATTTACAATTATGTTTTATATTAATATACAATTATGTTGCATATTAATTTACAATTATATTGTATGTATAGTCATGCCTTCGGAAAAGTTCTCAACTCGATAAAGTCAATGATGTCTTTGTCTCCTCAACAACAGTTACTGAATTTAGGTAAACTTATTGATTGTTGACACTATTCAGCGCTATATCTCCGCAAACAGGCAGATTGTATGCTTGGAAATCCATTATACCATCGCGATGAGGCTCCACAGTCTGTATTCTTCCACTCTGCATGAATCCCATGTTATGAAACATGAACATTTCACATTGACATGCCTAATGAACATTGTCAAATGGTCATGTCTGCTTAATTTGTCCAATTGGCATGGAAGCCTGCTGGCATGATAAATGGGCAGAAAGTCCAGTGCAAATAGTATGCTCCTTTGTCATTACATCTCTGTGCTTTACAATTTGTCCGAAGTCGGACAAGCCCAAATGACATGATTTCATGACAGAAGTAAATAAAAGTATTGCCATCACATACATATTACAGGATAGACATGGCATGAAGACAAAACGATTAGCCAATACGGACATTTTCATTGTACAGCTCTGTTGTAGGCCTGGATAGGTGAGTTGACATGGAAATGCCAGCCCTCTATGTCTAGTTGGATCCCCAGGGGACAAAGTGAACCTACCCTGAAATTCAAAAACGGTTTGACCTAATTCGTAATGCTCATGGTTCCGAAGCTATTTAAGTTACATATTTTACAATCGTAACAACCTGATTGGGGCTTTGAAATTAACCATTTTTAAAAATAGATAACCTCAACATCAGACAGAGGACAGTTTTATGCACAAAACTATAGAAACACGGAAATGCAAAAATTCAGGGTTGGTTCACTGTGCCTCCCAAGGATCCAGTTCTGGGCGCTCACACGGGCCCATTGATGTCCTCAACATGTTAGAGATTTACCCTATGTGAGGGATATTTTACTTGCCCCACACAGACACAGATACAAGGAGAAGGTTGATGTGTTTGACAGTACATGAAGATAGTAGAGCACAAATCATACCAATACAGATTGCATGGTCTGATAATGCAGTGACCTATGAATTTTCATTTGGCTGTAAGGGGTGGGTTTAGTAACTTGATTTCGAAATGTGGTTTGAATATATGGTTTGCATATGTGATGGCTTGTTCTGACATGCGGTTCAGAATCAGTATGGAGGTGTAGCCTTCATGTCCCTGGAACTGAACTTACGATAAGGTTTTTCTTCAGTCAAAAAGTTTTAAGTAACACTGATTTTTCATGGCAGCCTTTGCATCTTAAAGAACTTCACAAATGCCTTTGCAAGGCAACATCAAGATGACAAGGTTAGGCAATCCACTTAATTGAGTTCACAAGGAAAAACTAAATGGAGATGTCTCAATGTGTGTTCACACACAATTGTGGGATATAATAATATAACAGAAATCAGAAGGCCTTTTCTAAAACTATCAATGGATGTTCAACGGAGATAAAAAAGTTGTTCATCATTAAACATGTCAATGAAGGCTAGTATGGTCAACTGGTTGGCTTTCAGCACATGTTTTATGGTGGTAAGTTTGCGCCATGTTCATTGGCATAAATGTGTAGAAGTGGCTGTAGGTCTCGTCTACATGAATAATTTAATGAGAGATCAATTCAGCCTTAGGTGTAACATTTCTGAAAATATTGATCATTGACAAGAAAAAAAAGTATCTCAATGGGTCAGGTCTGCCTGTAATCAATAAGTGCTTATTAACTGTTTGACCTCCATTTAGATTTATTAGGATAGCTAAACAGGGTCGTCTCGGTATTTGTCGTTAATTAAGAATTTGTAAGGCACAGAGGGACACATTCCTTGAATTAAGAACACTGATAAGAGCATTGAGATGTTTCCAGCTATAAGCTTTATGTTTCTTAGCCATCTTGAAAGTACAAATTACGCTTGTAACTCCCTGAAGATGTTTCATTGGTGATCAATGGCATCATCGCATATTCCTTAACTGGTCACAGCATGGGCCCCAACAGTTTGTTTTACGGTATAATTGAAAGGCTTCTATGGTATCAAACAACAGCCATAGACCAGGTTAAACCCTGATCAACCTTCATTAAACTTTCTACACATTGCCAAATGTCTGCTTTGGCTGGCAGTGGTGATGTACATGTGTTAAATATTGCATCTTTTATTTTAAGTAGTCTTGTCTTTCTATAGGATGTACGTTAATGGAAGTGTCTGTCTATGCTGCATGAGCTCTGGATGTCCCATGCCTTCGTCTTTCATGAAATGGTTGCAAAGAAACATGCTAATGGTATTTTGCTACCCAGCCACTGCCTTCTGAAAGGTCTTTGAAGCACAAACTTGAAGTAACAAGGTGGTGTCCTGGGATCCGAGACAAACAGAAAGCGGAGAGGTCATAAAAGACCATGGTGCTTTCAAATAAACAGCATTGATAGCCTTTTACTCTGGGCAATTCCTTTAAGTTGACCCAAGATGTCCTACTTTGGAAAAAGAACAAAGCATGTTTCAAATGTAAGTGCTGGGACTTAATTTATACATTGTAAGGGAGGAAATTTATTGGAATTACCTTATAGTGCTGAGAATTTGGTGTCTGAAAGTGCCTGGAGACTTGCGTTGTACCAGGTAGCTGGACAGTTTCATCCAAGAAGTAGATGAGATCTGCTACATCCATGCCACAGGGGTACAAGGCATTATGAAGAAAGGTTTGAGAGATCAAATGAGATCAGAGTAAAACAGGTGACCTTTGGGGGAGGGTGAATGTTGCACTGGTCAGTTGAGATGAAACACTGGGGCCTGGGCAACATGTTCAGTAGAGACCAACAAGGTCTAATAATGGCAAGAAAAGGCTACCGTGTGTAAGTCATTTTGTTGAGGACATGCACCCTCTGATGAGGAGAAACATTGATTCCCTGAAGGATTCTAGGAAACCCCTCCCTTGCAATGTATTCCAACTCAAACCCTAGGGAATCAGCCTGGACCTCCAGCACGACATGATCATCAAGGGACAAATCAACAGTCCTTGATGTCATCAATCACTAAAGGTCAGCAGATAATTGACAGGTCTGTGTTGGATGTTCAAACTTTTAAATATCGGATGAAATTCCACTCAAAGGACCAGCTGTTTCTTTTCAGACAATTTCATGGTGCGTCTTGTCACAGATGTGTAATTTTTGGATAAATTCATGATAGTGGAGCAGAGTTAAGTGTGTAATTTACGTGGACTACAACAGAGTTGTTTCACAAACAATTGCATCTGCACTTTCAAATGCATTCATGTTTACATCCAAATGACTGTATTAAGGGAGTCAGAGATATGGTGGCAGCTAAAAAAGGTAGAAAATAAAGATTGAAGAATTAATTTGAAGATTTTCAGGGTTTGTCATTCTGCGTTCTTTTCAGCTCCTGCATGGACAGGAATCGATTTTCTGCTTCTTAGTGATCCCTACTGCCAGCTTATGTTTTGTAATAAGCATTATTTTGGTTGTGCTTTTGGATTCAATGTTATCCCTAAATATGCCTCAAGAATATAGAGAAGTATTTGGTGGCCACAGCTTTGCATTTATATTAAGTCACTGCCGCCAGCCGCAAAGTGGCAATGGAGCTGTAAGTTTTGTTTTTAAGATCCAGTCTAATCTTACATTTAACAATTTCTATTTAAAGGTTGTTTTTTTTTTCTGTCTTTCTCTAATAACAATAATTTGTGAGCAGTCACTCTCATAGAGCTGGAAAAAAAATCTTCTGTTTCTTGTTAGTCAAAGCCCTTCATTCACAATACATTACTCTTGACTGCAGTTCAAGACAGTCATTGGGATGGGTTGAAATATGGTAAACAATTACTGCAGAAAATTAGTCACAAGTTCAATACAAATGCTTGAAGATACTGACTTAATCTAAATTTCGACATCATAATCATGAATTCAGCATTGGATATTGCATCCCTTTGAAAAAATGCTTCCCATTTTATTATATCATGATCACCTGAAGTATTTTATACTGATAGTCAATAAACTTGATGTTCAATGACAATTGGCAAAGGTCCATATTGTCACAGAGTGAAATTTCCTTGCTTTTATTATTTCATTGGTTTTCTTCAAAGGCCAAAAGAATGTGATAGTACCAAATCCACATCATGACCAAAAGTGCTCCTATAGGTATTTTACCACTTATTGGCTCATTTCATTCTGGTGTCAACGACCAACTTCTACCCTCTGGTGCTTGTTTTTTCTCCCTCATTTGGAAGATAGTCTAAATTCCCATTTGGGTGTTTAACTGTTTGAAGTCAACAGATGAATCCTTTTGTCAATGGATGACTGCCAGTGGTGAAAAAAAAACTCCACTCTTTGCAGTATTTTCAACAGTTTTCATTCCTGATGGCAGTTTTTCATGACATTTAGACATCAGCCGGACCATTTGCATATATCACTGACTGCTTAAGCTAAAATTTACTCAAAAAGCAACCAGGTTATGGTCAAACTAAAGTGGAATTCTTTGATCTGTCTCGTAAAACATTGAAACCAGAACCCTGAACTTTTCTCTGATGAGCAGCAGAGCTCAATTTAAAGAAGAACACACCCAGGGCCATTGGGCCAATCCCAATCTCTTCCATGACCCAACCACAAGCGGTCAGTGGCTAGACCTTTGGCCCAATATCCCATATAGGCCACCCAAGTAGCAGGCTCTAATGAGTCTTGAGTCATTGCCAGACCTGCTAGGAATTCCAATAGCCCTCTGAAATGGCAGAGTGAGACCCTTGTAACAGCCGCCTCTGAAACCACTCCTAAAACATCCCACTTGTTTTCAATTGCCATTTACCCCTGCAGGTCTTTATCCGGTTGCTTTAAACAGCCGAAGGGAAATTTTGATTGAAAGAGACTGACACATTGAGAATGCCTGTGCTTATTGTCCATAGTTCGGTCGCTAGGTGCATGAGCAACCCTAAGTACCTGAATAACTTTCATTAGAAAAACTGCAGCAGCCTGTCAGTCGCTTGAGTGATGTAAAATTGGAATGTTACTTGTACTCTGTTTTCTATGTTTAGGCACACAAAATATCCTGAACAGGGAGTGCCTTGGTCCCCTGTGTGGACTCACAGCCTTATCAACTCATCATTAAGTCTGCCTCTGGAAGGTTCTCATAAAAGCTGAATTAGCAAGACATTGAAACATCTCTAGATAATGTGCCCCCCTTTTGTTTCTCTTGTTGCTTGCATAGGCATATGGGGGGGGGCAGGGGGGATATCGCCCCCCCCCCGAAAAGTTTGGGAAACAGTAAGATTCGAGCAAAAAGGCTAAACAATTTGGGCAGATGATTGAATAAAAACTACTGAAAATCAATTTCTTTTGAATGGTATCTAATTTAGATAGTGAAATTTGGGCAAATCTCGCTCCCCCCCCCAAAAATTGCACGCGCCCTACGCCTATGGTTGCTTGAACAATGTTTCCATCCTTGTCCATAAAACATCAGAGTCCATATCACATCAGTGTCCATATATAACTTCACAGCACTTTGCAAAATGCCTATTGTCCAGGATGGTCTTCAGTCGGTCTTGGCAATCTAGGGATCAGTAGGTTTCCTGCTGTGTACAGGCCAGTTTTTTATTCACCTGTTTTGTTCTATATAACAATGTCTGGAATAATTCTGTCTGATAGTTATAAGGCAGTGAGCAGCTGCTCCCTCAAGGTCAAATGCCCCTCAGGTGACCTACATTATAGGGCATGATAAGTAGGGTGTCAATTGAGCCCCATAAACTTGTCCGCAGCACCAGCCTAGAATACCTAATGAGGTATTAGCTACCATATAAATAAGGATGAGAGCATGTGTGTGAGCTGTTCTTATTTATTGCAACAATCAACATATGGCATATGGATTGGTTTGGGTAGCCATCTGGTCTGTCTGATCCTCAGGGAAACAAAGAATAATGTTATGCAGAATATAAGGAAAGGAGAAGAGAAGAAAAGTATGGGAAGACAAAAATGACTTTGCGGTGTACCTAGCGTCTCTTGGCACATTTTATCACTTGAACGATTTGCTGGCCTTACGTATCCTCTGTGGCTAAACTTGTATATACGTTTTTTTTAAAAGACACTGTAGTTATTCATTTTCATGTGCCCAATAGAACCAATTTTCTCTCTCTGCACTGTAAAATCGGAGGCACTGATTCAGCTCAATTGATTGAGTGAGATGGTTGCGCAAGTTGATTGAGCTAACATAGATTAATGTTTTAAGCTGAGATAACTCAAAATACCGTGCCGAGATAGCTCAAAATACTAAGTTATGTTGACTAAGGTATTCAAGCTGAGAAAACTCAAAACAATGAGCTGTGTTGACTTACAGCTCAAAATATTGAGTTTTGTTGACTTATTGATCCAAGCTGACACAACTAAAAATTTTGAGCTGTGTTGACTTATTTTTAGTTGTTTTTGATTTATATTTGAGTGACCTGTCTTATAATGTTATTTATGAATATGGGCTGTAATCCCAAAATATTGTTTGATCTCTCAAGGGGATCCACCTGATCCAGTATGCTTCATTTTAGCACACCATGGACAGGCCCAAGACGCATTCAACACAGACCATTGCATCACAAGGAGATTTAAAACTTAATTTCTTGTGAATAAATCCCAATGGCCTGTGGCTCATCTAAGTTGGTATACAGTGCTAGAAGCCTATATTTGAACACACTCTGACTTGGAAATGTTGGTTGACGTGTGAAAGCATGCATCTAATTACTCCAACAAATTAATTTAAGAGAGATAAAAATAAAAAAGTAACCAGCTAAAGTGGTGTGTTACTCATTTTTTCTCTGGGATTGTGTAATATAAATGTTCTTTTTTCTTGTAAGTAAATAATTATTTAAAACTAAATGCAGTCTTATGAGAAGTGCTTGTTATAGATGGCGCTATATGTGGCATGACTGAGATGTCAAGCTTTCTGCAACAACTGAAGCTTTCATGTTTTCACAGCTTAATGTCATGATTCGTTTGGACAACTTACAGCATTGAGCTATCATACCTTGACAACTTGTACGATTGAGCTATCATAGCTTGAAAATTATTAACATTCTCAGACAGCTCAAATTATTGCTTCAACGCAGTTTTCAAATTTTACAGTGTGGTTTTCGCACACATCTCAACTGTCTTAAGAGTTTTCTCGAAGTGAAGCATTTCATTAACAATTTAACAAAAACAAGAAAATAAAGATGATAGAAGTATCCCAGTGTGTTTGGTATGACATTGATACAAAAGCAGTTATTAACAATTTGACCTTCATTTATATTTATAAGGACAGTTAAAACATTATTAAAGTAGTCACTGAGGATTTACTTAAGCAACAAAGGAACACAAGCTATGCTTATAGTGCCACAGAAGAGCATTTAGATGTGCTCCGCTATTAGGGGCAGGGGCATGTTCCGAAGACATCCTCAAATTACAATGTAATTACTCCCTGACTCCCCGGTGACACTGTGAAGGTGGAGTGAAACAACTGCCAATGATGTCATCATGTCTTCCTTGACATATCACTGGGTCCCCTCTGTCCCTTTATGGTGATTGAATGTCTCCCATAACCGTAAAGCGGCAGTAACCGGCCAGCTTGATTTTGTAATTTACCCTCCTTGCCTTCACACAACTTGTAGGGGGGAGGGTTGGTCTTGTGGTACCGTGCTGGACTGCCAATGGCTGGGTCCAGGGTTCGAATCTATCTCTTGCCGGGTCACCTGGGCCTATGTTGGACGGCTGTTTCTATCGTCCTTCGCCTCATAGCCGTGTCCTCCTCCTGTCCTAATTAGCCTACCAAGTGCATAAATACAGGACGTAAAGCCCCAAACATCCATCCATCACACAACTTGTGTATAGAGAATAACATACATGCAGATCACTGACACTTTTCCTCCTCTAGATCTGGAGATTGAAATGTTTCAATCGCTCATGAAATGGTCCAAAAGAATCCTTCTGATTGTATTATTATAGATTAACTATTCTACACTGCCAATGACAGACTTTTGAAGAACAAAACTAGAGTAACTAAATGGTGTCCAGGCATCACAAGACATGTGAAGATATTGCCTTCTATTGCCTATTTAAATTTACTTTGATCCAATACGTCCTATATAATACGAGTAGACGCTTGACGTCGCTTGTTCAGGCTGAAAGTGTCCAGAATGACTTCAGAGTGCCTAAATGTGCCCTGCAGACTTGGCAAGCAGGTTACACAGCAGGCCAAACACCGGAAGCTGACTTTACACTCTTTGCCACAGGGGTACATGACAATATGAAGGAATGGCAAGGGGATCAAATGAAATCAAAGGGGGAAAACCTGCACCCTTTAGGAAGGGTCAATGTTGTACAGGTTAGTCGAGATCTTACCCTTGGCAATAAGACTTATATAGTCACCTCTTGGCAGATACTGTAACGGCAGTGACAAGGACACAATTTAAAAATAGTTTTAGAGCATGAGTGACGTAATTTTATAGATGTATGCTTAAGGTGAAATCTATAGACAATACTCAATTCGTAAATATCGCTACACCTATTCTTCCTTCAGCAGGATGGCAGATATTGTACAACAGATCAGTGTGTAGCATAGAAATACATAGAACAGACATGAGGCTGTGTGACGCCACCTCGAGATGAGGTCACCAAATCTGCCATATTGGAACTGCCCTGAGATATGACGTCATTGTTACGTCACAGCAGGAGCAACAAGATGTTGTGTTTGGCTGATTGTGATGTGACATGATGCCATTGTTACTAGTGACGTCACTATTATTGGTGACATCACGGTCACCAAATGCCAGGCTGCCAGGCAGTTCCAAGATGGTGGATTTGCTTGCTTCATCTGCTAGAGCCTCATGTCCCTTCTATGTATTTCTATGGTGTGTAGGGTGACTGGGCTCACTACTGGCTCTGAGTAAGGTGACTACTGAAGAAGTTGGGTAGGTTAAAGTGGTAGGAGCCTTAGGGGTGACAGGTAGCAAGAACTAAGCAAGAAACGAGAAATTCATTATTGAAGTGGCTTCTTTCGTCATTTTGACTTTTTTGGAATAGGCTACCGAACTTTCACCACAACAAAGAGACTTAGACACCACACCACTAATAATAACAACCAGGTGATACTTTATGACAAAATGTATACTCTCAATTAATTTGTGTTTCTCTCTCTTTTCAGGTTTGTAACTTCCATATTTTTTCGTGTGATTTGAACTTGGTGATTTGGGATTGGTGAGTAGAAATCTGACATTGTATGATACAAGAAAATGGAAATTATATATGTACTTCACACTGAAAATCTTTTTGTTTGGGACGCTTAGTCAAAATGATTAATTAAGTCAGTAAAGTGACAATGTCAAAATTACTCATGTATGACTAACGTTAGTCAATTAATTAGATTATGATTGACTAAGTTAATTAGTCGGCTTAGAGGTTGAACATCACTGATCAACTTAGTCATGTAAACTCAAAAAGCTGGTCATAAGTTAGTCAATTTACTTACTACATTAGTCATAAGTTGGTCAAATTACTAATTCAATTAGTAATAAGTTTGTCTTCTAATATCCTAATATCCCAGGAATTAGTGCGAGGTTCCTCTCTTTGGACCCTGACATACGGCTTTGTCAGAGTCACTTGATGGAATATATTCTCGAAAAAGAACATTGAACCATGTGGCTCTCTCTTTTTATTTGTCTAATATCAGCAAAATTTTACTAATTAACTTTGTCATTCGCATGAGTTTTGACAAAATTTGACCAATTATGACCACTGACTAACCAGTCTAGTCATTTACAAGTTCTCTGTGCACCAGAGCTGTTGTTTTTTGTTTTCAAGAGCCAATTTCAGCTGACAATGTATCAAGTTGTATCAGAAGGTTGTTTGTCTTTCTCTCACAAGCATTAATCAAAGGCAGTCTCTAGGAAAGAATTACAAGACAATGCCTTCTTCTTGAAAGTCTCTCCATTTAACAATTCATCACCCTCAACTTGTGTTTTGGGAATGATTAAACTGGTGGACAACACCAACTTTGCAGGAAATTAGACATAAAAATGTTGTAAGACTTTCGATGAGTCTACATTATGCATCCCACAAACTTTTAAAATCTCCCTTTCACATTGTATTTCCATCTTCAGAGTGTAGTATCACCCTCATTCTTGTATATATTCAATTTTGACTCCATTTAGACTGAATTAAGAAAATGGTCATATGGATAATGGCCTCTTTATGTTCTAGAAAAGAGAGTTGCAATCCTGGTGCTTTACATAAAGTGGGAATGATCTCTTAATTCTCTATCTCTTTGTTAGTCCTTTAGCTTGATCCAATATAAATCCAGTTCCACGATTGCTTTGGTGAAAATGAAAGTTTATTCTGGTTGTAAGTGCCTGGAGACTTGGCAGGGAGTTGTGCAGTTGCCCTTAAAAGGCCTGAGCTGGGTTGTTAGCAAACTCAGTGCCTCTGGGGTACAAGACATTATGAAGAAAGGGTGAGGAGATCAAGTAAGATCAAAGGGTGAATGAGGTACCCCTGAGGAGAGACGAAATGTTGTACAGGTCAGTTGAGATCGAACAATACCAAGCATTCCCAAAAGGGACCAACAAGATCTTACATTTTATTTTAGTGAAGGGTGGCCCATTGGCCCATCTGTATTGTGTGTTTCAGCTAATATCCTTTCTTGTGGTTGTGTGTAAATATAAATGAATGGGATATTTAATCATTTGAAACATCTGAATCACTATACTAAAAAATGTCAGACATTATGCTAGTGGGCTACAGCTTCTGACTGACAAACATATTCTCACTCAGCAATTTTTGATACCCCTCCTCTATACTTTCGTCAATAGGTAAGAGATGAACACATGTCCTATTAATGCACTTTGGCATTGACGAATATAATTTGTTTTTGGCAGTTTATTGCATTTAGCACATGTAGCAAACTGCAGCAAGACCATACCTTATTCATAACTACCCTGTGTAATTCCCATTCATTCTTCTGCCCTGAGTGGGAGCCATTGTTGGGAAGAGTGATATCATGATAGGCAATGTTAGGCATGTGGGATGACTTGGCTGCAACACTGGAGGGATTTGCTCAGAGTCAAGCGGCTACAGAACAAGTTGGGGTGGGTAAAAGGAGTAGGAGCCTTAAGGGTGATGGGTAGCCAGTGCAGGGCAAGAAAGGAGAAATGATTGAAGTGGCTTTTCTTGTCATTTTGCCCAAAGATTCTCTTGTGTGGAAGAAGCAATGTTACCATGTCACCTTTGACCTACAACAAAGAGACTAAAACAGACCATTAGGTAATAGCAAGAAAGTGGTGTTTGGTCCAGTACTGGATTCTATACTAGTATACTAAGGAAGAGTAGAGAAATCTATTTCATTGAGTAGGAAGGATGATGGCTTTACTTATTCATACATAGATTTAGTAACATAAGTAAGTCAACATTGCATCAAAATGGCACAGATTCATTATTGATGCCAGTAAAGCCTGGAGAAAGAAGAAGGAAAATATTTTATTTATGGTGAGGTAGAATAGTAAGTCGGTAACATTGCTCTGACCAATGTATATTTAAAAGCAAACAACATACTACAAGGAAATTATCTGTATTTGCCTTGAAATTCAGCCATATTTTAAATAGACAATACGAACACACCCAATGTTCACAAAACAACCACCGTTGTGTTATCTAGTAGATTTATGACACTGGCCATCCACCAGCGATACTGAGCAATTTTTGTAATTCATACTGGCAATGCCACTGGCAATGCCACTGGCAATGCCACTGGCAATGCCACTGGCAATGCCACTGGCAATGCCACTGGCCAACATTGTACAAAAATTGTCAGCTGCAATGCAAGCGCACAGAAGAGGCCACGATTTCTGACAACCAGTGTTTATCACCAACTTGAGTACAACTCTTCAAGCCAAATGGTCAACAAGGGCGGACATATGTGCATCCAGAACAGAAACAAGCAAAACTTTGAATCTGTTTATGCAAAGTAATTTATAACCAACCAGCCCCACTTTACGAGGAGTCAAACAGAATTCAACCCACATCTTTTTCCGGCTTATATTATTTTGGAATAATAAAATATACATAGGTGTCTTTGCACTGCTTGTGCAATGTACACTAAGGTTGTGCTGGTAAAGCCCCAATCATCCCAGTGTCTTAGATAGCTGATACCAGATCTGGCTTGCTCTATATCGTGAAGATGAAATCTGATTCCTTGTTTTTTTATTCTCAATAATCATTATGACATTGTCTAACAAAGAAAGAAGTTGTAGCCATTTTTCACCGAATATGTGCAAAATACAACACAAGGACAATATATCATATTTGTAGATCTGAAGGCAAATAATCAGAAATGCGTTGTTCTATTGTCTTGCTAAAGAACATTGGCCTCTGTTTAGTATGAGAACAATTTGTGGCTACAGATCGATAAACTATCTGTTTATGAATAACCTTAAAGCGCTGGTTCATTTTATAGAAGATGCTCCGGAATTGCTACTCAGTATTCGGTCCCTTACAGTCATTGCTGCCACCTGCTTTTGTTTGCAGTGATTTTCTTTCATTTGTTTGGCTTCATTGACTATCTGTGCTCCATTGCTGCAAGTGCTTGTGACAGTTTATAGCCCCAGCCTGTTTGCTACTGGTTTACTTTACCGGGGGTCCATTCATTCATTTTGTGTGTTGTTCAGCCACAGATCTATGCATGGCGAGGTTAGTTCAGTTGGTAGTGTACTGCGCTGCTAATTGCCAGGTCCTGCATTCAATTCCTGCTATGGCTCGGTCACCCTCACCTGGATTTATGTTGGACAGCAGTTCCAGTCATCCATCAACCACCTCATCACTATATCCTCTTTATCTCCTAGTAAGGCCAAGAAACGCATAAAAAGGATAAAAGGCCCCAATCATCCATCCTTCCATCTCAAATGCAAGCGAGTAAATGCAGAAGGCGAACTTCGACAAGCAAGAAAAGTTACAGGCTTTAGTTCTTCCCACTTTGTATGATTCGTAATTAAATGGTATGTACTGATGATGACCATGCATGATATCTGATACATATTATATTTGGTAAAATGAGATCATTTTAATTCACCCTAATTGCTGACAATGCTGTTATTTCAATACCTCTCATTTTTCAAATGGCTTAATTAGATTGCTGATTACAACAACTGCAAATGGTATTGGGCGACACGATCAATGTTTTGGTGCGTCTGAAATTTCAGACCAATTTAGAATAGGGTGATATATGATTTGCAATTTATCTGTCTGTTTAAAAATGCAAAACCGGTGACTTTTATCAGCACTGAATCAATTGTCAGTGCTATGTGATCATCTAAACAGTTTGTCACTACATCTCTCTTCTTATTTCATCTTTCATATGACAATGGCCATGGAAAACGTAACCTTTGACAGCCGTCTTTCAAATTTCACCTGGTAGCTGTCATCTCCCTCTTTCTTTACATCTTATTATTTGGTTAGAGCTCTTGTCAATGCGTCAGGCTCTTGCAAGTTATGTTCACTACACTACGCATAAGATTAATATTGACTTTTGAGATTTATGCTGAGGGATGTTGTGATGCCATTCGTTTTTTTCTCTCTCTCAGTCTCTCTCTTATTGTCAGCAACACTAACTTAGGGAAATAAGCCAACTGGACCAACGTTTTCTTACAGAAACAATGGCCTTTCTGTTAAAATGCAATTGTTAATAGCTGGGAACAGTAATTGACTTGATTAGTCATGAGGTGAAGTTTATTTATGAGGTCCAAAGTTTGGGCTCCAAACTTAAAAAGACTGCTCCTGGAGTCATTCTAAAACACCAGGATCTAATGGTCACAAGAAAAAGATATGTTACTGCGAACAACCTCCAGCTTGGACCCCTGATGAGCAAATATGTAATCCCTTACGTTTAAGGGTTTAAGGAACACCCCGCCCCCACCTCAACCTTTCAAAGTTAGAGAATCCAAGGGCATTCAGTAAGAAACAAATCAACCGCCCCTTATGTCATCAATCACTAAGGTCAGCAGATTATTGACAGGTCTGTGTGGGTTGCCTTGGTTGGTGTGCTGTTTGAATGTCAGGGGAGAATCATCCCCCCAAGACCCCTCTGTTCCTTCTCTTATGTTGCCTGTCACATACTTTCTCGAGTTTCATATTGATTCATGGTATATTGTTACCTTAGTTTATAAACAGCAGCTCTTTAGTTTCATATTGATTCATGTAATTGGGGAATCTCCTCCACTTCTTATATATTTTGTATATATTTCAAAAAATCGTGGAAATAAATAATCAATCAATCAATCAATCAATCATGGTATATTGTTAAATGCCTTAGTTTATAAACAGCAGCTCTCTAGAGGCCTATTTTCTCCTTGACCAGTTCTGCAGGTCTTGAAGTGCTGTGTTATCAACCTGTAATAATATTTTACAGGCCTCGTTTCAGAAAATATGGATCTAATGATTAGTCCATACCAAGATTCTCCCCATTCAAGAGTGTGGCATCATCCTTATTATTTAGACTGAGTCAAGTGGCTACAAAAGAAGTTGGGGTGGGTTAAAGGAGTAGGAGATTTAAGGGTGATGGGTAGCAAGCACTGGCCAAGGAAAGAGAAATGATTGAAGTGGCTTTTCTTGTCATTTTACAAAAAATTCTCTTATATCAAAGAGACGATGTTACCAGATCACCTTTGACCCACAACAAAGTGACTAAGACAGACCATTAGGTAATAGCAAGAAAGTGGTGTTTTGACAAGTACTGGATTCCATACTGGTATACTAAGGAAGAGTAGAGAAAGAAAGAAATCTATTTCATTGAGAGAAGTAGGATGATGGTATTACTTAGGCACACGTAGATTTAGTAACATAAGTAAGTCAAACATTGCAAAATGGCACAAATTCACACCTGATACCTGTAAAGCCAGGATATAGAAGAAGGAAAACATATCGTTTAATGAGAGGTAGAACACTAAGTTGGTAACCGTACTCTGACCAATGTATATTTAGAAGCAAAAATTATGCTACAAGGAAATTATCAGTATGAAAATTGGTAGTTACCTTGAAATTCTGCAACATTTTAAAGAGACAATACACACACTCAATGTTCACAAAACAACCACTGTTGTGCTATCAAGCATATTTATGACACAGGACACCCACAAGCAATAACTGAGCAATTTTTGTAATGCACACACACGATGCCACTGACCAACATTGTGCAAAAATTGGCAGCTACAATGCAAGCACACAGAAGAGACCACAATTTCTGACAACCAGTGTTTATCACCAACTTGAGTGCAACTCTCCAAGCCAAATGGTCAACTGGAGTGGACATGTGTTCATCCAATTGCACACAGAAACAAGCAAAATTTTGAATCTGTTATGCAAAGTAATTTGTAACCCTGCGTTCCGACTTCACAATAAGCCAAACAGAATTTCAACCAGTGCTTATTCAGGCTTACCTTTGGAGTACTGTATACAGGTCTTTTGCAATGCTTTTATAAGAAGGTTATTCTGGAATGGCCCAAATCATCCCACTGTTGTAGTTCCAGACATACATGTGGTTGATACCAAATCTGGCTTGCTGCATATCGAGATGAAATCTCAATCCTTGATTTTTTTTCCTCAATAATCATTATGACATTGTACAACAAAGCAAGAGGTTGCAGCCATTTTTTTCGGATATGTGCAAAAGATATCACAAGGACAATATATCATCATTGTAGATCTGAAGGCAAAAACCCAGAAGGCCAGGTCTAGTCAGAAATGCATTGTTTTATTGCCTAACTAAGAACATTAGCCTCTGTTCAGTGTGAGGACAATTTGTGGTTGTAGATCGATAAACTATTATCTGTGTATGAATAACCTTAGAGCGCTGGCTCATTTTATAGAAGCTGCTCCAGAATTGCTTCACGGTATTCAGTCCCTTACAGTCATTGCTGCCACCTGCTTTTGTTTGCAGTGATTTCCCTTCGTTTGTTTGACTTCATTGACTATCTACTTTCCCTTGCCGCAAGTACTTGTGACAGTTTAGAGCCCCAGCCTACTTGCTATTCTGTTTACTTTACTGGGAGTCCATTTATGCATTTTGTGTGTTGTTCAGCTACCAGTGTACGAGGTCTTGGATGCCAAATCCTTGGCCTTGCCTCGGTCTCGGGTGTCTTTCGGTAAGTGATGGAGGCCTCGGGCCCGGCCTCGTCCTCAAGGCCAGCCTCTAGGCCAAATTTTGGACTCGGAGGCTCATGCCTTGATCTCGGTCTTGGCCTCGGATGTAGTGTACTGGGCTGCTAATTGCTGGGTCCGGTGTTCGATTTCAACTCTTGCTGGGTCACCGTCACCTGGATTTGTGTTGGACAGCATTTTCAGTCATCCTTCAACAGCCTCATTGCTGTGTCCTCCTTCTCTCCTAATAAGGCCAAGAAATGCATTAAAACAGGACGTAAAGCCCAATTCATCCATCCATCCTTCGCAGATGAAAGTGAGTAAATGCAGAAGGCGGACTTCGAAAAGCGAGAAAAGTTACAGGCTTTAGTTCTTCTCATTATATCTATGTGTTATTAAATGGTATGTACGAATGAAGAGCATGATGCCTGATACATATTAAATTTGGTAACATGACATCATTTTAATTCGCCCTAATTGCTGACAATGCTGTTATTTAAATACCTCTCATTTTCCAAATCACTTAATTAGATAGCTGATTACAACAACCGCAAATGGTATTAGGCGACATGATCAATGTTTTGGTTTGCCTGGAATTTCAGACCAATTTAGAATAGGGTGATATATGATTTGCAATTTATCTGTCTGTTTAAAAATGCAAAACCGGTGACTTTTATCAGCGCTGAATCAAATGTCAGTGCTATGTGATCATCTAAACAGTTTGTCACTACATTTCTCTTCTTATCTCATCTTTCATAAGACAATGGCCATGGAAAACGTAACCTTTGACAGCCGTCTTTCAATTTTCACCTGGTAGCTATCATCTCCCTCTTTCTTTACATCTTATTATTGCGCTGCCCTGGGGGTTCCCCCCCTTGGGCAAGCCCTTGGTTTCGTAAGCAAGCTTTTTTGCACACACTGAAATGTTAACATTCTTGGCCCAATTTTATGTAAAAGCTACTGGGCACCTACCACTACTTTCAGAGCCCTTTTTCACTGTATGTTACGTTACTGTCATAAAGTTTGTCCCCGGATCTTTAAACTAACATTTAGTGCCTTTATTGTGACATTTTGAAAGTATCTCTTGCCCAGTTCTACACACACACTCCCCCAGTGTGGCTATGGCTGCATTAGCCTGGTCTCCTGGCCTGTACGCATTCACATAGCAGGGCACAGGACTATGGCTGCATCACAGTCATCATTGAGGGGGGGCACTCGCTTTCAATTCAGTGAGATTTGTTTTACAGCTTTTTGGGTTCCCGTGACATAGTGGGGCTCTACTGGACTAATAAAATGAATTGAACTCCCTTAATTCTGAAAAACATGCAATTGTGTTGATTGGTATTGTTTCATATCACCCCAATGTTTTGAATTTACCAGTTTGTGTTATTTTAATGCAAGTTGAATTCTATGTTGAATTGGCAGATCTAATCTTTAATTTCAAATATAAGTACAATGATTTTTTTTACTTGATTTGTGCAGTTGGTCTATGGCAGTGCTTGCTTGTACTCAATTAATCTCAACAGGAAGTTTATTGAAAATGGTGCAATCATATTAAAAATCTAATGGACAATATTTCATGTGACATGTTATTTACTATTAGCTGACAATGATAAGAAAGCCTTAAGAAAAACATACCTTAATTCATGTTCACATATCAAGTATTCCCTTAGAAGTGAAAAAAGCAGGTCAGCATATACTTTATACTTCAAGAATGTCCATTTATCACATGGAACTATGTGCGCGAAACATGACACACCTTGAAGCAGTCCTGTTTGATGTTAACTGTAAAAGTTAGCTGTTATCAACAACTTGTTTATACTAAATTTGTCCTAAAAGCATCCTAGTGCCAGCTAGATCCAAAGTTTAGTGAATTTGGCTGGACATTTGAAAATTGAAAGTACCTTCCTGTTACAACTTTACTGCCTCCTGCTCCTGATGCTATTGTTCAGTTGGTTAAATGTGGATGCAAACAAAAATTGTGCCAGTAGGACCTTGTGTTCATGCCGCCAAAATGATCTAATGCGTACTGACCTCTGTCTTTGTGGAGCCAATGAAGAGGTGTGCACCTACACTGACACTGTATTTCATGATGACACTCCATCTGATGATGATGATACTTCTTAAGGTTGGTTTATTATATCAGTTCTGATAATTATTGTTGCGGTATTTCCTTATGAGAAGTCCTGCACAGAACACGGTTAGCTTGATGATTCAGTTGTAATTTTTTACGTAATAATTGTCATGCAATTACATCATAGAAGATTGTTTGGATGATTTAATCATTTGTTCTGTTTATATAGACCATTTCTAAAATATGTTGGACTATATGACACTGTATTGTGTAAATGTGTAGTAAACTTCAGATTATAGTCAAATGGTTCATGATGACAGCTTTCGCTTGTGACAAAGTATATTACTGTTTCGACACTTTATTGATTGCCGTTGTATCGTATGTATTGATAAGATTGTTCTTTTTGGCAACAAAATTATCATTACTATCCCTAAAGTTAGGTGGTTAGTTCATTTCTTGACATAAAGCCATGGAAAATACATAAAATCAATCCAGAGATTGCAATGAAGCACAGATTTGATGAAGAATATGACTTTTTGCAGCGTTGGCGGCCATCTTGTCCGCCATCTTGAATTTGAGGGGGAAGATGTGATCAGAAAAAATGCAATCATTGATTTTTGAATTCTTCACAAAATTCTGGTCTAGAAACACCAGGATTGCAAATTTTAACATGACATTTTCACGGCAGCCAGTTTAGCTACACAAGAGAACAGACTATTTTGTAATTATGCCGAATGTAGTGGGGGAAGGAAGGGAAGGCCTCGAGATGGATAGACAGATAGATAGAAAGCTAAACACATAGATAGATAGATAGATAGATAGATAGATAGATAGATAGATAGATAGATAGATAGATAGATAGATGCAAGCAACTCTTAAAAGTGCTTGCACGTTTTTTTTTAAGGAATAGCAGTGGTGCCAATCGTAAATAAGAGAGCAATAACAAGCTGGTAAATTACTCCTGGGCAGAAAGACAGGAGAGTAAAATCAAAGACTGGTGGATAGTTTGGGTCAGTGGGATGGCCAGGAAATGTGTATTTAGACAAGACAGCAGTGATCCTGTGAGCCAAGATAGACTGAAATATTACGCGGAGGGATATACACTAACTACAGATACATGTGTGATTCACCCTTAGGACTAAGTCCGGGCAGCGCAACACTCACCGGTTTCCGGTTATGACATTTCTAGTTTGGTTAGAGCTCTTGTCAATGCGTCAGGCTCTTGCAAGTTATGTTCACTACACTACGCATAAGATTAATATTGACTTTTGAGATTTATGCTGAGGGATGTTGTGATGCCATTCTTTTTTTTTCTCTCTCTCAGTCTCTCTCTTATTGTCAGCGACACTAACTTAGGGAAATAAGCCAACTGGACCAAGGTTTTCTTACAGAAACAATGGCCTTTCTGTTAAAATGCAATTGTTAATAGCTGAGAACAGTAATTGACTTGATTAGTCATGAGGTGAAGTTTATTTATGAGGTCCAAAGTTTGGGCTCCAAACTTAAAAAGACTGCTCCCGGAGTCATTCTAAAACAACAGGATCTAATGGTCACAAGAAAAAGATATGTTACTGCGAACAACCTGCAGCTTGGACCCCTGATGAGCAAATATGTAATCCCTTACGTTTAAGGGTTTATGGAACACCCCGCCACCACCTCAACCTTTCAAAGTTAGAGAATCCAAGGGCATTCAGTAAGAAACAAATCAACCGCCCCTTATGTCATCAATCACTAAGGTCAACAGATTATTGACATTACCTTCTCCTTGAAAAATGTCTCCTTTTAGCAATTCATCACCTTCAACTTTTGGGGGTGATTAATATAGTGATCAACACCAGCTATATAGTAAACAGGAAATTAGACATACAAATGCTAAAAGACTGTAATTGAGTCCGCATTATAGTGTGTATGAATAACCTTAGAGCACTTGCTCATTTTATAGAAGATGCTCTGGAATTGCTTCTCAGTATTCGGTCCCTTACAGTCATTGCTGCCACCTGCTTTTGTTTGCAGTGATTTCCGTTCGTTTGTTTGGCTTCATTGACTATCTGCGCTCCCTTGCCGCAACTACTTTTGACAGTTAAGAGCCATAGCCAGTTTGCTACTTGTTTGCTTTACCGGGAGTCCATTAATTCATTTTGTGTGTTGTTCAGCCACAGATCTATGCATGGGGAGGCTAGTTCCGTCGGTCGTGTACTGCGCTGCTAATTTCTGGGACAGGAGTTCGATTCCGGCTCTGGCTGGGTCACCCTCACCTAGATTTATGTTTGACAGCAGTTTCAATCATCCTTCAACTGGCTCATTGCAGTGTCCTAATTTGCCCACTAAATGCAAAAAAAGGCATTAAAGACCCACAACATCCATCAAGACTATGGCGCCTAGCTGATAACATCACATCATACTATTTTATTCTAAATTATATTAATTAAGTACCTCACATTTTTTAAACTGCTTAAATAGATATAGTTGGTAACAACAATTGCAAATGGTATTGGGTGAAGACTGACACAATCAATAATGTTTCGGTGCACCTGAAATTTCAAACCAATTTTAAATAGGGTGATATATGATTTGCAATTTATCTGCTGTTCAGTGCACTTAAATGACTTATAAAAGAAGAAAAACAACACAAACGGGTAAATTATAGACTAATTAATTTAGTTGTAAAAGAAGGCAGAATTAAGTCATCTGGCTACACCATATTTTTCTCAGCACTCGATCAAATGTCAGGGTATTTTGTTATCACCTAGCATACCAGCATTGAAGACCTGGATCACCTTCCATTTAAGACAATTTTTTCATAACATTTGTCTTGTTACCTTTCCATGGCCTGTTGTCATCTCCCTCTTTATGTCTTATTATCTGTTTAGGGCTCCTCTCACTGCCTCAGGCTCTGGCATGCAATATTCATTATATTACACATCAGATTAGTGTTGACCGTTGCGATTTATAGCTGAGATATGTTGTGATTCATATTTTTTTTTCTTCTTCTTCTTTCTGCTATATTAACTGCCAGTAGCAAAATAAGCAAGCTACACTCACGGAATTTTTGTTGAATGCATTTGTAAATTGCTGGGAGGCAGTATAAATTATATAGTAAAATTGACTTGATTAGTCATGAGGTTAAGTTCATTTATGAGGCGGTCATTTTAAGACAGAAAGATCTAATGATCACAAGAAAGGCATCAGTTACTGAATTTGTGAGGCATTTTGTTGAAGGTAACCTTGGATGAGCAACTATGGAATCCCTTACCTCCAAGGGTTTAAGGAACACACCCCCCCCCCCTCCCCTCAACCTTCCATTCTGAAAGAATCCAAGGGCATTCAGTAAGAGATAAATCAACAGCCCCTTATGTCATCAATCACTAAGGTCAAAAGATTATTGACAGGCCTTTGTGGGTTGCCTAGGTTGGTGTGCTGTTTGAATGCCAGGGGAGAATCACCCCCCAGAAGACCCCTCTGTTCCTTGTCTTATGTTTCCGGTCACAGACTTTCGTGAGTCTGATATTGATTCATATCATATTGTTTTCCCCTAGCTTTTTAAACATCAGCTCTCTGGAGGTCTTTTCTCTCCCTGTTGGAAAGTGGTGCTGATACTTCTGGTTGAGCAGTTTTTCAGAACTTGAGGTGTTGTGTTATCAACTTGTAACAGTATTCTTACGGGCCTCGTTTAAGCAAATATAGACCTAATGATTACCAGGATTCTCCGCACTCAAGAGAGTGGCATCCTTTACTTTTCTTAGTATAGAACACGTTTTTACAGTGAGTACAAGCAACCCTTTACAATTTATGCTGCCATTGCAAAAATTGTACCAACAATGTCCACCATTCAATGATTCACGGTGTATAGAGAAATGTTTTACAATTGAACATTTATATCTGAGCAAGACGAGTGATAGTCAGCCGTATTCTGCCAAAATTCATATAACTTTATGTAAGCATACAATTCAGAAGGCAGCAACCGTATTGCCAAATCAAATTATATTGGAGGTATGTCACAAACAATAGCCTCAGCAGTAATTTGAAATGCACACTCACACCCCATTGTGCAGAATTGGTCCAACAGTGGCTAAATTGGAAGCAGCCCACTGAAGCATTTTCGGCTTCTGACCAACCAAGTGTTTATCACCAACCAGAGCACAATTCTCTAGCTCTGTGCAGAGTGGTCAACGAGAAGTGCAAAGTAGGTATTCCTTATGCATAAAACAATGAAAATGTTTGTCTGATTATTCAAAATAATACACCACCTCCAGTTTCTGTAGCATCCCATACTTCAAGATGAGCCAGTCTGAATTCCAACCACAACTGTATTCTGATATAGCATAAATCCAGGTCTCTTTGTACTGTACATATACAAGGGCTATGTATTTTGTGCCTCTTTGTCAATGACTATATTGTATGTGTACTACTATGTCACTATATTATTCACTTACATTTTGCTATTTTGGAAAAAGTAGCCTCAAGAATGCTCTACAAATTTGGGCTGTGATGTCTGTGCTGGTGCTCTGTATCAATTTACTTCCCAATATAATATAATATAATATAATATAATATAATTATGGTTTTAAAGTTTATCTGTATCATATCATATTTCCTTGTGTTTTTAAAAATTCTTTGTTTGAATTGTCTTTTTCTTCTTGAAATAGTCTAGTGTTACTGGAATAGTGTTTTCTCTTCTGTGCACCCACTTAACCTTATTTCTCTCCCAATTCAGCTTTTCTCTGTTTTCATTGAGTTTTTTTTCCCTGCCTGTCTCATCTTTCCCCAACCCTCACATCCTTCTCTGCTTCCACTGTGTCTTGTTAAAGACCGCTAAAGTAAAGAGATGCATCCCTTGCAACACGAAGTTTGCGTTCAGTTGGACATCTGATTCAGCCTATTTTTCTTATCCAACCTTTTCTGCTGAGATTAAGTTCAGTTGAATGCAGTTTCTCATTGAATGATATGCAAACAAATCATTGTAATAACGTGATGGCAAACTAAGCTTCCTGTCAGAGTAGTTTACTGATTCAGAATGCATGCACACAAGAGAAAGACTGGAATTCCTCTGTGGTCAACTTGTCCTTATTGAGTCTGGTAAATCTTCAATTCATTCCAAAAGACAGCTTCAAATCAAGATGGGATCACTTTGGGCAAAGCTTTTAACACATTGTCTCCGAGGCAAAGAGTGGCTGCATCCTAGACCTGCATAAGGAGAACAGCAAGGTCCATGAATCATCTGTGGAGGACAGCAGACAAATTGCCTTGCAGGCCAAGCCAATGCACTGTTCTATTAGAGTGATCCAGGTATTATAAGCCACCCTTCTGTGGCCATGAAGTGGCCTCTCTCAATGGGTTTCATCTCTATTCGTGCAAGATGCTCTAAAAATAATACTTACTCTAGCAGTAGGGCAATCACGTAAGGCATTAGGCATACAACAAAATAACTATTGTATCTGATTTAGGACACTGGCATTCCTTCAGTGTGAAAACAATTTGTGGCTGCAGATCAATAACTATCCGAGTACCTGTGTATGAATAACCTCTGGATCATTTTATGGGTGATGCCTCGGAATTGCTTGTCTATATTGAGTCCCTGATAGTCATTGTTGCCCTCCTGCTTTTGTTTGCTGTGATTGTGTCTTGTTTGTTCAGCTTCATTGGCTCACAAGTTACAATAGTCCTCTAGGCTAAGTGCTTGCAACAATCGCATGTCTTTGGAATGAGAGCGAGAATTCTCGAGAAGTCTCGAGATTTTAATGACTCAGCATTTTCTCGAATCGCTGAGTGATTCTCGAGAATTGAAATGTTGGTCATTGTTTGACATGGCGTTCATGTGTTTAATGTTTATAATGGTTCCAAAGCATTAGATTGTTGTTTTGTTTAGCTTGATATTATTGTTATTGTGCACTTGCTCCATTGTTCAATTTAAATATCTGCTGATGACAATCCCCATTGTACACCTGAGAAATGCTGAAGTTGAACTTGTACAAATGTTTTAAAATTGTATAATATCTGGATGTTTAGCTGTCATTTTTAGGAAACAAAACACACAGATTAACTTTAAAACTACAAAAGATATCATAAAAGCCAAAAATATTTGAGCCATTGCATGATCAAATCTCTCTTATTTTATCATTGTGCCAATGGAAGGACAGTGTCCTAGATTTCTCGAGAAATTCTTGATTTTCATGCACTAGACCATGACCATTCTCAAGAGGGACAAGCGAGACTCGTTGGAAACACTGCTACGGATGAAGTGACATTCATATATTATGTCTACTTTTACTGTAAGAAATGTGCTGCTCACACCTATGCATATTAAATGGTTAGGAACTATCAATACAAATTCTCTTACAATGTATATACATTCTTTACCTTTTAATATGCATGTTGAAATCACATACTTTTTCTAATATTATGGTAAAATGGCTTGCTGGGACAGTTCAGCAATTGAAGACTCAGACAAAATTTATTCGGTTCTAATTTTGTTACTTTGCCCTCACTCTATCAATAACTGCAACAAGTAACAAAATACCATTGAAATCCAACATGTTGAAACTGGTTGGACAGTCCCTGAATGTGTTCAGCTGACCAAATTTAGGGAGCATTGAGGGTGTCACATTTAGTGATTGAACAATCTATATGGTGCCATTCTATCTGTTCGACATGGTAATTTCCTCAAAAAAGTTTATGCATGTCTGAATTAATTTTATTTCTCAGGGAAAATGATTTAGGAGGCTAACACCTTTACTCTGCAGCACTTGCATGCACACAAAATATGAAGTAGACAGATAGGTCATACATTCATGCAAAATTTGACCATCACTTAGTGGCCGTTGAAAATTATTGATCACTTCAGAAGGTGTGTTGATGGAGTGGTTACCGCTTGCTGCTGAAAGCTCGGAGATACACACCCATTCCTTTCATACCCTTTTAGCAATGGTGCAACAAGGTTTTGCTGAGTGTGGTCTTTCCAATATTAAGATTTAGAGCAAACTTCTCTCAAAAGCAGGAAATAGATAAGTTTTGGAAGTGACCCAATTCCACTAAGTGAACTTCTTTTTTTTTTCATGTTACCATTTGCAGAATTCTGCTCCATAAGCCATCGAGGTCTGTGTTTTTTTCTCAATATCACTAAGCTGTTCTGACTGCTCATTTGATCAAGATCTGCTAATTCCTGAGAAGCTATAGGTTCAATTTGAATGTTTCTGGGGCATCCAAATAAATTTCAGTCAAATGATGTTTTGTTAACATTTCCACTTTGCTGTATGATGACCCTGTCATGACCTTTGACCTCAAATTGACCTATTTGTGGCAGCTGCTGGCCTATTTCGATGACCCCTGCACTTCCCCACAGGACACAAGGACACAGCATAATGACAATGGGTGACCCCAACCAATCAAGAAAGGAAATTATGAAGGTCTTTACAATTCATCTCAGGTCGTCTCAGACAAGCTAAAATGACCTCAGATGCCCTCAAATCAAGTTTGGACATCACAAATCAACTTCATCTCCTGGCTAATCAAGTAATAAAAGACATTGCGGACTTGCGGCTATTGACAAGTAGACTTTGGACAATTTTATTTTATTTCACAATTTACTGCCTGTACCACAACAGTATTTCATTTCGGGATATTAAGTTGTTAGTTCTCAAAATATTACTATATGAGTTAGACTTAGTCATCTCTAGAACTTTGCAGCAATGTAGTCAACTGTCTGCTCTATGTGGCTAAATATAGCAGCATGCAAAAAAATATCACGACCAGATAATAGATAAAAGACCATGTATGGCAGTTGCATAAGTCACAAAACCAATCTATAATAGACAGAATAAATATCGCATGCCAGAGCCTGAAGCAACCTGAGCTCCAACCTTAATTAGATGCAAAGGCATTTAAAAGGAGATGATTACTATTGGGTGAATCACTAAATTGTGAATGGTTGTATGATTTTTGATAGCCTAAGACTATACAATTGAACATAGAGAGACAAATGCCTCAAAAATGTAAAAATCAATGATAAAAGAAGGATTCACGTTGGAGAGGAGGGGGTTTCTAAACTTGAGTGCTTGGAAGTCATAAAAGTCTATTGCAACATTTGATCCAGCACTGATGAAAAGTATTCCGGAAAAAGGAGATGGGATCTGAGCGTAAATGACAGGAGATGAGAAGGGAGAGCAAGGTGGCTTTGCTTCAAAGGACTCAAACTTTGATCTCACACTAAAGGACAATATGGTGGATTTCAGCAGCTGTTCTTCTGGTGTCAGCTTTTATACCTCAGAGGGGTCCCCAGTCATTGGAACTGTCTGAGCACACACTTGGTTGAGGTGCCTGTTAATTATGATCTGGTGTGGGAACCATGTTGATGTTTAAGTAATTCCACAAATGTTTTGTCATTCTATAATATTAATTTCATACTCTGTTTATTCAACAGTACACATCCGTTTCATATCCCTTGACATTAAGATTATCTAAGTGAGTCATCTAAGACTTATATTATTGCAGAAAAAATAGCTACAATTCAGTTGAACAGAAATTTATTTTTTGAACTGTGGGAACAACAACACTGTCAATAGTTTGATAACGTTTGGTGTCATAAAAAATTTAGGTTTAATTTTAAGTATTGAATCTCCTACTAGTGATGACAGTTATATTTCTGCTCAATTTGTAAACTAGCATAACTACAGACAATGAAAAAAGATAAATTGGCTAATCTATGAATGCCGGTAGCACATCTGCCAACCTGGCTTCATCAGGAGCAATTATGATAAAAACAACTAAAAATATAGGATGATAAAACTCTATAAATCAGCACTGCAGTCTGTTGCAACTACATAAATCACCAAACTGGTCGATAACAGAGAGAATAACCGCTGGTTGTTGCAGCCAGCCTATAGGGAAAATTTTCAAATTGTTTGAAGTATTTGAATGAAAATTAGCTTGGAGTGCTAAGAGTTTAATCATTTGTAGTCTCATTACTGGTAACAAAACCACAAATATATACAAGGAAACACATTTGATATATGATTTGATAGAATGATTGGATAAAGACAGCCTAGCACCTATCTGAGTAGCCAATATCCACAACTGTGCAGGCTTCATAATAATTATATACTTTTATAGTATCATGTTTCAGTGTGAATGTTGCTAACACATGTAGTATCAATGAACAAACAGTTGACAAGTGCTACACTCTTAAACAATTCAGGAAAAATCGTTTTTAAAATCCAAATGTTTTATTTTGTTTGTAAAGGTTTGGTTTCATTTGAAAAGACAAGCCAATTAACCTATTAGGGTTTTTGCACGAGATTTGTTTCTTAGAGTGTAGTTCTAGTTGTTAGTGTATCACTTCATGAAATTATTCAGGATTGTGGCAAGTACTTGGGACAGCACATTGCCAATGATGGCAGGCAAACATGGAAAATCACTGCAAACAAAAGCAGGTGGTAAGAATGAATGTAAGGGCCTTACAAAGGGAATCAATTCCAGAGCATCTTCTATAAAAATGAACCAGCCCTCTGTTTCATTGATCTGTGTGGCCACAAATTGTTTTCACACTGAACAGTGGCCATTGTCCATAATAAGACAATAGAACGATGACTGTTGTTAGGCCTTCCCTGCTACTATTGCTGGGTCATTTTACCACGGACCACAATATTTGATTTATGGACCTTGGTTTCCTCTTATACAGATGGGAATGCTACCCCTTCCAAAATGATCTTCCATGGACAATAATATCCTAAAGAGCTTCACCCAAATGAATGTCAACTAGATTGGAAGCAAGTTAGCAAACCATAAGCTTGCCTTGTTCACCTGAAGTGATTGCCTCGAATGTTTTTACTACACCAAGAAATGCCAACAACAAATAACAGAGATTGGCCTGGGTCATTGTCCATATAAGCTCTGCCATTCTGCGAATGCAATTTATGCTGACCATTTAGTACCAAGCTTTATTTCTCAGAGCAATAAATGGCTTTTCTTTGTCTGTGAAACTCCTGTCTTATCCATTAGTGAGTACTTTCTGCATTGGTTCACTAGCCCACTTTGGCTTTTTTGCCTAAATGGAAAATGGGTTATTTTGTAAGAGAATGAGTCGCATGTTTCCATATCCCAGAAAAAAACTTCAAGAATGAACAAAGCTTTTATTTTCCCTGAGTTCTTGTAAAAAGTAAATGACCAGCTCTGAAGGAGAGCCTCTTCTCTGTTCAGACATTTAAATACGAAGGAGAGGAAGTTGGAAGATAAAGAAAAAGATGTAACAGCAGGAGACAAGACTAACCAGAGAAGAACTCAAAGGAGGGGGGGAAGGAGAAAAAAATTTAGTTCAAAGTTGTAGAGGAAGAAATAAGGTGTTCTTTAGAGAGAGTATTAGAAACTGTATACTTGAACTGCACGCTGGATGAAATTATAACTGAAGTGATATTCTGGAACAATTATGTACATTTATATCTGAGCAAGAACAGCAGTAGTCTGCATTCTGCCAAAATTCATGAAGGCATACCGTGCATCCAGTGGGCAGCTACTGCATCACCAAATACATTTGCATTTATGTCACAAACAATTGCCCCAGAAATTTCAGATGCATTCTCACACCACACTAAATTGAATTGGTCCAACAGTGGCTAAATTCGTGGCACCCACATAGCAAACTGAACCTGTCTGGGTGAGTAGTTTACCAATTCATAGAAACTATGACAAATGCCTTCATATTGCCGTGGCTATCTTGTTCTTTCTCAGTATGGTGAGAGATCCCTTCATGCAAGAAGACAGCCCAAGGGATTGTGAACTCTCATCAAATCAAGATGACATCCATTTGGGTGAAGCTTTTAACACATTGGCTTGAAAGGCAAAAAGTGGTTGCATCCAAAACCTCTCAGCATCACGAGGAAAGTAAGGTATATGAATTTTTTTTGGAGGGCTGCAGGCAAGTGACCTGTCAGGCCAGGCCTAACTGAAGTGCACTGTCCTATTACAATGGTCCCTTTGTCATAAGGCCACCACCTGAAGTGGTTTTCCAGTGGCTTCTTCTCTCCTTGGGTGTAAAATGTACCAAAAACAGAACTTACCTTAACAGAAAGGCAGTCACATATGGCAAGTTTGTCTTATAACAAGGGGTCATAAACGACAAAAAAAAGTATCTGATTCTGACACTGGAATTCCTCTTGTATAAAAAAACAATTTATATTTATTATGAACAATCTGTATAGTGTCATCCCTGCAGATCAACATGAGGTCATTTGTTTAAAAAGGTTCTTAATTATTATGTCGGAATAAATTTACACTGCACTTTGCATGCATGTAAAATGTAAAGTAGACAGATAGGTTATTCATACAATCCTGAAAAATTTGGCTATCAGTTAGTGTGCCAGTGGCTTTTAAGAAATATTCATCACTTCAGAAGGTGTGTTGATGGAGTGGTTACCACTTGCTACTAAAAGCCCTGAGATACACAACCTTTTCATACATACCCTTTTAGTAATGGTGAAACCAGGTTTTCCAGAGTAAATGGGGAGAAATATATAGATTTTGAAAGTGACCCAACAGGTCATTACTATACAGCGAGTTACACTGTCAAACCAAAGAGAAGTTCTGTTCCTTCTGTTATCGAGGTCTGTGATTTTCTTAACATCACTAAGCAGCTTCTGCATTGAGATCACTAGAGGTCCATTGATGCGAGAGAACCTATAGGCTAAGCGTAACTGGGACCTTTCCAAATAGACAGACAGACAGACAGACAGGTTTATTCAGCCTCTTAAATACATATATACATACATAGAGATGTTATCAAAGTGGAGTTGGCTTAGGTGGTGCTAGTGATGTCCTGGCCGGACGCTATTCCAAGCACCACCTAGTAGCTTTTTCGAGGTACATGTCTTGTATCCGGTCATGGGCTGCCATGGAAAAAATAATTTTTATAGATAGGTTTTAGAGCATATAATGGCAATGGAAAGGGGTGAGGGAAAGGGGGGGGGGTCCTAATCATTGATCTGTCAGATATGATACTAATTGTTACAAATATAACAGTTTGCTGTACTGCATTCAGATGTATATTTTTCAATAAGTTTGAATTTTGCATAAGAGGCAAAGCCGTTTTCACTATGTGTATGGACTTTTTCAATAATATTGTTGGGACTGGCATTCAGAAGACTTGGCAGCCGATGACGTATGCATCCCTCTGCAAACGTGTGGGTTATGCTAGGTTTTATGTATGTTGCACCTCTCGTTTGATAGTGATGAGTAGACTGTTGCAATGTTAATATGTTAGAATTTATGAAGTATTTACGAAGAGATTCACACTCAAGCTTGAAATAGAATTTATATAATTTAAATAAATACATATCATGGATTTTAAGAATTTTTAGCTTTTCAAATAATGGTTCTGTGTGTGCATTATATTTGCTTTTAGTAATAATGCGAATTGCCTTTTTCTGATGAGTTTGTAACTGGTTTGATTTATGACCCCAGCATAAAATGCCATAATCTAGGTGAGAGTTTACTAAAGAGAAATATAACACTTTTAAAGTTTCTTCAGGTATGAATTTTTTTAGTTTTGCTAAGACGCCAATCGCCTTCGAGATTTTTTTACCTATTTTATTGATGTGTGCTTTCCATTTTAGCTGACTGTCTAAAGTGATACCCAAGAAATCAAATTCAGTGACATGTTCTACTATTTGGGATTTAATTTTTATGATTGGAGGATTGATTTTTTTATTTTGGGGATGAAATACCATGAACTTCGTTTTTCCAACATTGAGAGATAATTTGTTTAGATCTAGCCATTCACTAACCTTTTTTAATTCATTATTTATCTGGGGATTATTTATTTGATTAGTATTATTATTTAAGGAGACAAACAGAGTAGTATCGTCAGCATAACTTATAGCTTTAAATAATTTTGTTGAGTTACTGAGATCATTTACATATATGATGAATAAGAGCGGACCTAGGATAGAACCCTGAGGCACCCCTGTTTTAATGGTTAGTTCAGTTGATTTACATCCATTTAGTTCGACATATTGTTTTCTATTATTCAGGTAACTTTCTAGTAAATTGTAGGCATTATCTCGGAAGCCATAGTGAAATAATTTAAATAGTAGAATGTCATGATCTATAGTGTCGAAGGCTTTGGATAAGTCAATGAAAATTTTTAGAGGAGTTGTGCCTTTGTCCATATCTACAATTATGCGATCAATCAGTTCTAGGGCTGCTAGTTGGGTTGAATGTTGTTCACGGAAACCATATTGGCTTACATAGTAGAGGTTTTTGGTTTTAAAGTGGTTATGAATTTGTCTAAATATTATTTTTTCAAATACTTTGGAAATAGAGTTCAAAAGTGATATAGGACGATAGTTACTAATCAGGGTTGCATCATCTTTTTTGAAGATAGGTGTTATTTTTGCTATTTTTAGAAGATCTGGGAAAATTCCTGTTGTTATTGTCTGGTTGATAATTATTGTTATTATATCTTGTAGTCTCAAAATGTTTTGTTAAAATTCCAACTTTTCTGTATGATGACTCTGTCGTGACCTCTGACCTGCAATTCAGAAACTACTGACTTATTTTGATGACCTCTGCTGTCCTTCACTTCCCTGCTGGACACCATGATACACTGATACAGCGTAGTTAGACTGGGTGACCCCAGCAATCAAGTCAGGAAATGATAAAGGTGTTTACAATTCAGCTCAGGTTGTCTCAGACAATCTACAATGACCTCAAATGCCCTCAAATCAAGTTGGCACATCACAAATCAACTTCATGTCCGGGCTAATCAAGAAGTAAATGTCATTGTTACTTTTCAGTTATTGACAATTAGACTTCGAGCAATGTAATTTTGTCTTACATTTCACTACCTGGAGTGGAACAATATATCATTCCGGAAAAGTTAAACATTCTGAAAATATTATATTACGGGTTGCAGGCAGCCACTATATGCAC
The DNA here is from genome assembly GCA_026936325.1 of Platynereis dumerilii. Lineage (NCBI taxonomy): Eukaryota > Metazoa > Annelida > Polychaeta > Phyllodocida > Nereididae > Platynereis > Platynereis dumerilii. Next base: position 24,315,798 of record JAPTHN010000010.1, on the reverse strand, counting down.
TAATGCAACAGAACTAGGCTTAGGTGTAGCAAACTGTAGCTGGAATCTGCGGATTGGCCATAGCAGCATGTAAAGAAATCACGGAAAAGAAATAGATAAAACACCATGTGCAGCAGTTGCAAAAATCACAAAACCAATCTATAACAGATAGAATAAATATTGCATGCCAGAGCCTGAAGCAACCTGAGCTCTGACCTTAATTAGATGCAAGGGCATTTAAAAGCAGACAATTACTATTGGGTGAATGACTATTAGGAATGGCTGTATCACTTTTTATAGCCTAAGACTGCACAATTGAACATAGAGCACTTGATAAACCAAGGATTCACCTTGGAAAGTAGGGGGTTTTCTAAACTTGAGTGCTTGAAAATCATAAAAGTCTATTGCAACATTTGATCAACCGCTGATGAAAAATAATCCGGAAAAAGGAGATGGGATCTGAGTGTAAATGACAGGAGATGAGAAGGAAGAGCAAGGTGGCTTTGCTTCAAAGGACTCAAGCTTTGATCTCACACTGAAGGACAATATGGTGGATTTCAGTTCTTCTGGTATCAGCTTTTATACCTCAGAGAGGTCCCCAGTCATTGGAACTGTCTGAGCATGCACTTGGTTGAAGTGCCTGTTAATTATGTTCTGGTGTGGGAACCATGTTGACGTCTATGTAATTCCACAAACTTTCTGTCATTCTGTAATGTTCATTTCATACTAAAGACAATAAAAAAAGGTAAATTGGCTAATATATGGATTCAGGTGGCACATCTGCCAACCTGGCTCCATCAGGAGCAATCATGATAAAAACAAAAAAACATAGCCGGAGAAAACCCTATAAATCAGCACTGCAGTCTGTTGCAATATCATAAACCACAAAATTGATCGATAATAGAGAGGATAAAAGTTTCATCAATTGTAGCATCATCATTTGGTGCATGATCTGCATGATCTGCCTAAAACATTCCAATGCATCACAAATAGATTATTCTACAAAGAGTCATTGTTAAACAGTACTATAAAGCAAATTTATCAAAACATTAAATACAAGGAAACACATATAGCAAATATTTCGAAGGTTGGAATGACCATATAAAGCCTGGCGCTCTTCTGACATCAGCAACAACACAGTCTGCATATTATTATATACAATGTAGTGTTATGTTTCAGTACAACAGTTGCAAGTAGTATAAATTGACACCAGAAGACATAATAGACTCGCACATTGTAGCGAGTATGCCACTGAAATGATTCAAGATTTGGACAATTACCTTGCCTACAGGACTGCAGATTGCCAATGATGGCATACAAACATGGCAAATCACTGCAAACAAAAGCAGGTGATAAGAATGACTGTAAGGGACTGACCCAAAGAATCAATTCCAGAGCATCTTCCCTTAAATAAACCTGTGCTGTAAGGTCATTCTTGCATAGATTATTTCATCGATCTGTGTATCCCTATTTGTTTTCACACTGAACAGTAGCCATTGTCCATAATAAGACAATAGAACAATGACTGTTGTTAGGCCTGCTGTGCTACTATTGCCAGGTCATTTTCCCACATACCACCATATTTGATTTATGGACCGTACTTCCCCCTTATGCAGATGGGAATGCTACCCCTTCCAAAATGACCTTCCATAGACAATATCCTAAAGAGCTTCACCCAAATGAATGTCAACTAGATTAGAAGCAAGTTAGCAAACCCCAAGCTTGCCTTGTTAACCTGATGTGATTGCCCCGAATGTATTTACTACAACAAGAAATGCCAACAACAAATAACAGAGATTGGCCAGAGTCCTTCTCCATATAAGCTATTGTGCTCTGGCAGTTTATGTTGACCATTTAGTAACGCCATATTACCAAGCTTTATTTCTCAGGGCAAGAAATGGCTTTCCTTTATTTATAAGACTCCTACCCTATCCATTAGTGAGCACTTTCAGCTTTGGTTTATGAGCTTACTTTGGCTCTTAAATGACCATATTGCTTAAGCATTTTATACTTTTCTTATAAGTATATATGTGGAAAATTTGTAGATTTATGTTTAAGGCAATGAGTTGAACTCAATTTAAAAGAACAAGGTGCTCCTTAGAAAGAGAGTATTAGAAATTCTTCTTGAATTGTACATTAGATGAACGTAACCAACTTCTGCCAATAAGTAAACAATTATAGAAAGGATAGACTGCAGACAGTATTAATTTGTGATCTATACCCTTGTTACCTGATGCTCTATCATATTTCCTGAAGTACTCTTTTGGTCTGTCTTTTTCCAAATATGTAACAATATCTCTCTTAGTGACGAGTATTTCTTCCTTCTCTATTCTTTCCAGGCTATTTGGGAATTGTTTTGGTTGTTATTACCTGATGGTCAGTTTTGTTGCTTTGTTGTGGGTTGAAGGTGTGTGATGGTCAATTTGCTCTTCTACACATGGCTAGAATGACAAGAAAAGCCAATTCAATCATTTCTCCTTTCTTGCTTTGTGCTTGATTCCCTTCACCCTTAAATCTTCTCCCCTTTTAACCCACCCAAACTTCTTTTATGGCCACTTGACTCGGAGCAAATCCCTCCAGTGCTGAAGCCAAGTCACACCACATGCCCATCATTGCCTCTTGCTCTGCCTAACAATGGCTTGTCTCATCAGAAATAGGAATGGGTATTTATGGAGGGTATTATCTGTATACCACTTACAACATGTGCCTGATGCAATAAACCAATATGGCTCGCAAGTACTGAGTCTGTCGTTGTTAGGGAAATTACAGACCTATATGAGTATGTAATGTTCATTTTTTTATAGCATGATTACAGATTAGATCAACTAAAACATTCTAGACACCATTAGAAGGTTCAGCAACATAAGCTGGTCTGTATGTTTCATCCAAATTAAAACATGGCTTGTACAATCAGTGTTTATACAAATTAAAAGATAATAGCAATACATATTTGCCGATAGAAGCTCTGAGAGAATGTTGATGACTTAAGAAAGGTTTACGAAACAACACCAAAAACTGGCTAGAAGGCAGCATCAGCAATTCAGCATCACTCTGTAAGTTGACAAAAGCCTCCAGATAGCTGTTTTTTATAACTGATAAACCAAAATGATATAAATATCAAATAACAAACAGTTCAATAGCGGATTTAAAAAACTTGGTTCTGGAAAAGACACAGTTGGTCTTTGGGCTGCTTTGCATCTGTCATTCAGGCAGCCCACCAACCCAATGAGGCCTGTCAATTATCTGCCAACTTCTAGTAATTGACGATTTGAGGGGCTACTGATTTGTCTCTTGCTGGTAGCATTCACATTCCTGGTTCAATGTGGTCAAGATGCAATGGGATGTTCCTTTAGGCTTCAATGGGAAAGGGGTTGGATGGGGCTTTCTGGAGTCCAGAAGAGATACTAAGAAGTACTTTCATTTCACATTTCATCACTATATATCACCAGGTGAGTTTTTCTGGAAGTTCTGGTGACTAGGGAAGAAAGACAATGACCTGTGTTTCCTTGTTGCAAGAGATGAAAGCTTGGATCCTTTGAAGCAAAGCTGTCCTGGCTTTGCTGCTCATCCGCTGTCATCACTTCCAGACCACTCTCACGTTTATGTCCTGATTATTTCCACCAGCACTAAATCAAATGTTGCAATGGCCTTTCATGATCACTTGACATGCAAGGATTTTGAGGACCTATAATCTTTCCACTTCAGATTGTTTACTTGCTCTCACATTTCATCTGACTGAGCGCTCTTGGAAGTTATCTTTGCCAATGATCATCACACCTTTTTATAATCATGCATCAGTTAATACTGTCTTTTTTATGTTTTTTTCCCCGCTCGCCCCCAAACTCTGCGTGTAATATTCATAATTTCCCTTATAGCGAGTTTCAGTGTTTTATGTAATTTATCTGTGCAGAGGATTATGTAAGCTTTAATTCGCAGGATTTGTCTTTTATTCATTATGTTTCTGCTAGAGTATCTGTATGAAACATGACTGTGTAAAACGAACTTTGGGTGATGGTATCTAGTAATGTCATGAAGAGTATCGCATGAATTTTGTCATCTCTAAAAATGAAATTTATGTTATTATGTATATAGCATATTTTAACCCTCATTTTACATTTTATCATAATTTTTGAAATGCCGATAGACCGCTTCTGGACCGGTCCAGTAACAAAATTGGACCACCTCATCTTGGACCAGACCAGGACCGGACCACTTTTGTAAATACCGGACCACCCTCTAAAAGGTGTTCCGGTCTGCATCACTAATGGTATCCTTAATGTAGTGGCAGATTTTTGCCCCTAAAGACTGGAGATCTCCAATGAGATAAAGTTGTAAACATAGCAAATCACTGCAAGTAGAAGCAGGTGGCAAGATGACTGTAAGGACCTAACACCGAGAATAATTTCCAGAGCGTCTTCCATTAAATGAACCAGGGGTCTAAGGTTATTCATGCACAGATTGTTTTATCGATCTGTGTAGCCTCATATTGTTTTCACACTAAACAGAGGCCATTGTCCATAATAAGACAATAGAACAATGACTGTGGCTAGGCCTGGTATGCCATGTTATTTGTCTAGAAACCTCTATATATGATTTATGGACCTTGCTACCCTCTTATATTGGGGGGGGGGGGGAGATTGCTGCCCCTTCCATAGACAATGTCCTCAAGAGCTTCAACACAATTGAATGTCTACTAGATTAGAAGCAGGTTATCAAACCCTAAGCTTATTTTGTTCGCCTGAAGTGATTGCCCCGAATGTATTTACTGCAACGAGAAATGCCAACTACAACTTAGAGAAATTGGGTAGGGTCATTGTCCCTATAAGCTCTGCCATTGTGTTCAGGCAATTTATGCCAACCATAGTACTTAGCTTTATTTCTCAGAGCAAGAAATGGCTTTCCTTTGTTTATAAGACTCCTATCTTCTCCATTAGTGCGTACTCTCAGCATTAGTTTACGAGCTTGCTTTAGCTTCTTTGTCTCAATGGACTATTGGTCAAGTATCTTATATTTCTCTTTTCATTCATATGAAAAATAAATACGTTTTATGCTGAAAGACAGAGTTGCAGGTTTCCATATATCCTAAATGAGAACTTCAAGAACTGAACAAAGCTTTTATTTCTCTGCTTCTAATGTTCTTATGAAAAAGGAAACTGAATGTCCAAAGAAAAGGCTCTTCTCAGCTCAGGCACTCAAGGTAAGAAGGAGAGCAAGTTGGTAGGAAGTGGAAGATATAGAAAAAACCGTAACATCCAGGGAAAAAATTAGCCCAAAAAAATCTCAAAAGAAATAAGTAGAAAAATTCAGTTGAGCTAAATTTAAAAGAAGGAAGGCGTTCCTTAGAAAGAGAGTATTAACTGTGCTTGAACAGTACATTTGTTGAAGGTAGACCACTAGTGGCATCATAAGTAAGAAAGTAAACAATTATAGGAAGGATAGATTACAGACAGTATTAAATTGCGATTCGAAACCCTTGTTTTTGCTATCATATTTCCCACAGTACTCTTTTGATCTCTCTTTCACCAAGTAAATGTAATGACATCTTTCTAAATGACAAGTATTTTTTTCTTTCTCTATTCTTCCACTTTACTTGTCTTGGAAAATGTTTTGGTTGCTATTACCTAATGGTCCGTCTTGGTCTCTTTGTTGTGGGTCAAAGGTGGCGTGATAGCATTGCCTCTTCCACACAAGAGAATCTTTGGGCAAAATGACAAGAAAAGCCACTTCAATCATTTCTCCGTTCTTGCCCAGTGCTCTACCCATCACCCTTAAGGCTCCTACCCATTTAGCCCGCCCCAACGTTTTCTGTAGCCACTTGACTCTTAACAAATCCCTCTAGTCTAGCAGCCAAGTCATACCACATGCCTAACATTGCCTATTGCTCTGCCTAACAATGGCGTCTCACAGTAGAAAGAGGAATGAGTATTTATGAAGGGTATTAGCTCTGTATTACACTTACATGTGCCTAATGCAATAGACCAATGAAACTCCAAAATACTGACATTGTATGGTCGTGAAGAAGGCAAATTTCACTGTAAAATTTATTTATACTTGTGAGTGGGAACATTATACTGTAGTTTAGGTAGTTATTTATGGACATGTTGAACATGTCCATACTGGCTATACATCTTTACAAATTGAAGTTTATATGAATCAGAATGTCCATAATTGAAAAAGCGAATCTGTTCTCCAGATTGTCAATGATGGCATTCAAACATTTGAAATCGCTGCAAAGAGAAGCAGGTGGTAGCAATGACTATAAACCTCCAACAAAGACAATCAATTCCAGAGCATCTTCTATAAAATTAACCAGCGCTCTAAAGATTATTCCTGCACAGATTGTTTTATCGATCTGTGCAGCCACAAATTGTCTGTGCAGCCACATATTGTTTTCACACTGAACAGTGGCCATTGTCCATGATAAGAAAGTAGAACGAGACTATGGCTAGGCCTGGTATGCTAGGTCATTTACCCACAGGCCTCCGCATATGATTTATGAACCTTGCTTCCCCTTTATACAGCGGCAAATACTACCCCTTCCACAGACGATGTCCTAAAGAGCTTCACCCAAATGAATGTCAAATGGATTGGAAGCCAGTTAGCAAACCCTTAAGCTTGTTTTGTTTGCCTGAAGTGGTTGGCCCAAATGTATTTCCTACAACAAGGAATACCAACTACAACTAAGAGAAATTGAGTGAGGTCTTTGCCCACATAAGCACTGCTGTTGTGGTCTGGCAATTTATGCTGACCATTTAGTACCACCATACTAATATTTCTCAGAGCAAGTAATGGCTTTCCTTTGTTTATGAGACTCTTATCTTGTCCATTAGTTAGTGCTTTCAGCATTGCTTTGTGAGCTTACACATACTTCGGCCTCTTTGTCTTAATGGACTATAATGGTCATGTTTTTATATTTTTCTTATATCTAATTATATATGGAAAAATTTTTAGATTTTATGTTGCAAGACAATGAGTTGCAGGTTTTCATAATATCATAAAAGACAACATATTTGAGAACTTCAAGAGTCCAACAAAGCTTTGATTTCTCTGAATCTGAAAGTTCCTATAAAAAAGGAAATTGATTGTCAAGAAGAATGCCTCATCTCATGGACTTCATCAACTTAGAAGGAGAGGGAAGTTGGGAGTTTGCGGAAAATGAGGAAAAAGATGTAACAGCAGGGAAAAAACCAGAAATATTGAATTGAGCTCCAAGTTTTTGAGAAAGAAATCGGTGAATTTAGAGAGTATTAGAAACCCCACTAGAACAGCACATTGGATGAAAATAATTATTATACCCACCACTTGCACCACTAGTCGATTCAATTTAATTATAGAAAGAATAGTTTGTGGGCTGTACGTTGTGATTCTATTAAAAGTTCATGTGTAAAAATAAGGTGACCAAATACTATACTAATTATGCAGAGACAATAACTGTGAAAATTGAGGAAAAGATGATATTGAATGCAAATAATGTTTACAGCTATGAAGAAGTACATTACAAAACCCTTGACCAATCAGCATTCTATAAAAGGTAGTTTGTTAGCTGCTGCTCTGTAAATTTCCTGCAATACTCTTTAGGTCTGTCCTTTACTAAGTATAACATAGCTCTAAATGACAAGTATTTCTTTCTTTCTCTATTCTGTCCAGAATTGTTTTGGTTGCTATTACCTAATGGACTGTTTTTGAGGGTCAAAGATGTGTGGTAGCCAATTTGCTCTTCCATACATGGTTAAAATGACAAGAAAAGCCACTTCAATCATTGCTCCTTTCTTGCCCAGTGCCCTACCATCACCCTTAAGGTTCCTACCCATTTAACCCACCCCAACATTTTCTACAGCCACTTGACTCTAAGCAAATCCCTCTAGTCTAGCAGCCAAGTCACACCACATGCCTAGCATTGCCTATTGCTCTGCCTAACAATGGCACCACAAAGAGGAATGGGTATTTATGAAGGGTATTAGCTGTATGACACTTACATGTGCTCATTCAATAGACCAATGAAACTCCAAAGTACCGACATTCCGGATGTCCGCCAACCCACTAAGGCCTGTCAATAATCTGCCATCTTCTAGTAATTGATGATGTGCAAGGGGCTGCTGATTGTCTCTTGGTAGTGATGTCACATTCCTGGTCATGATACATTCTTTTAGGCTTCACTTGGAAAGGGAATGATTATGGCCACAAGATATTTCTTTGATTGTTGCCACAAGCTGTAATTATGCACCATGTTCTGGACACGGTACACTTTTCTTATCACAGTGAGAACTTGCTGGTATCTATTATCTGTATGCATTATGCCCTGCTGCCAGGCAAATTAAGTCAATTTGCACTGCAAAATTATGATTCTCTGAAGTGTACAATAGACAATAAACTTATTAAGATGAATATGACTTGATTATTAACCCACAGTTTAAAAAGTGTTTCTTGTAAATAAACAGATTCAATGATCGAATTACCAGGCACTAAGAGCAGACTTCTCTCACACTTTCCGCCAGGTGAGATGTCTGCCAATTCCGATGACTTGGGAATGAAAACGGAACTGTGTTGTCCTACTGCGAGTGATCAAAGCCTTGAATCTTTTGAAGCAAAGCCACCCTGCCCTTCCTGCTCATCTCCTGTCATCATTTCCAGACCACTCTCACATTTATTTCCGGATCATTTCTATCTATACTATTGGCGCTGAGTCAAATGTTGCAATGGCCTTTCATGATCACTGGACATGCAAGGATTTTGAGGACCTATAACCTTTCCACTTTAGATCATTTACTGCATCCCAAATTTCATCCGACTGTGAAAGCTATCGATAAGTTCTCTCTGCCAATGATCTTTTCACTGTACTATAATTATGTTTCATTAAATTCTATTAGTCTGATCAAGGCCTACAGGTCCAAATGAAAAATTTCTCATATCATTATAGGTTAGTTTGGTATATTATGTGATTGTTATATGTAGAAATGTGTTGGGTTTTATTCCTGCATTTGTCCCTTATTCTTCTACTTAGCTTGTATATTATCTGTGTAATGAAGGGTGGTGTGAAATGAAAGTCTGGGTGACAGCAGACTTAGGGTACAAATTGATTTTGGATAGTCGCAATTATTTGCCCCAGAGGATGGCAGATTGCCAATGATGGCATGCAAACATTTGAAATCACTGCAAAGAAAAAGCAGGTGGTAGCAAAGACTATAAAGCCCCAACACAGAATTCCTGAGCATCTTCTATAAAATGAACCAGCACTCTAAGGTTATTCATGCACAGGTTGTTTTATCGATCTATGTGGCCACAAATTGTTTTCACACTGAACAGTGGCCGTTGTCCATAATACGACAATATAACAATGACTGTGGCTAGGCCTGGTATGCTAGGTCATTTACCCACAGGCTTCCACATATGATTTATGAACCTTGCTTTCCCCTTATACAGCGGGGAATACTACCCCTTCCATAGACAATATCCCAAAGAGCTTCACCCAAATGAATGTCAACTAGATTGGAAGCAAGTTAGCAAACCCTAAGCTTGTTTTGTTCGCCTGAAAGGGTTTCCCTAAATGTATTTAGTGCAATGAGAAATGCCAACTACAACTGAGAGATATTGAGTGTGGTCATTGTCCATGTAGGCTCTGCTTTTGTGCTCGGGCAATTCATGCTGACCATTTAGTACCAGGTTTTATTTCTCAGAGCAAGAAATGGATTTTCTTTGTATGTAAAACTCCTGTCTCATCAATTAGTGAGTACTTTCAGCATTAACTCAGTGGCGTACTTTAGTGTCTGTGTCTTAATTGACTGTTGGTCAAGTATCTTATATTTTTCTTATCATTTATATGAAAAATAAAGAGTTGGAGTTTCCATATCCTAAAACAGAACATATTAGAAAACTTCAAGAGTACAACAAAGCTTTCAAAATGGTAGCCTCTTCTCAGTTCAGAGAATTTAACTGAGAAAGCGAGGATGTTTGAAGTTAAGAAAAAGATGTAACAGCAGGAGAAAAAACCAGCCAAAAGAAGATCTCAAAAGGAAAAAAAGGGGGAAAAAATGAAGTAAAAAATATAAAAAGAAATGGATAGATTGTAGACAGTATCAGATTATAATTCTATATTTAATTTTCCAAAAATTCGAGACTGAATATTTTAATCATGATGCAGAAATAGTATGAAAATTTGAGAAGAAAGTAATTCATCCAAACACTTTTTAGCGAGAGCTTTAATAACACGTGCATTAATTTTGATGATGAAGCATGCATGTACATAGCTCATTTTCATATAGCCATTTTGTAACAGTGACTTTGGAATATATTCACTGCTGCTCTATCATATTTTCTGCAATTCAGTTTTGGTTCATCTCTCACCCAGGATAAAACATTTAACTGTTGCCTGAGAAATATTTTGGTTGCTATTACCTAACAGTCTGTCTTCGTCTCCTTGTTATGTGTCAAAGGTGATATGGTGACCTATTGCCTTCCATGTTAGAGAATCTTTGGAAAAATGACAATAAAAGCCACTTAAATCATTTCTCCTTTCTTGCCCAATGCTGGCTTACCTTCACCCTTAAGGCTCCTACCCATTTAACCCACCCCAACATTTTCTATAGCCGCTTGACTTTGAGCAAATCCCTCCAGTCTACCAGCCAAGTCATACCACATGCCTAACATTGCCTATTCCTCTGCCTGACAATGGCTTGTCTCATCAGAAAGAGGAATGGGTATTTATGGAGGGTATTATCTGTATACCACTTACAACATGTGCCTAATGCAACAGACCAATATAGCTCCCAGGTACTGAGCCTGCTGTTGTAAATTAGGCAAATTACTATGATGCATGATTGCCAGTTTGACAGGATCAACTAAAACATAAGATGCCTGCAAGAAGCAGCAACATATCAGCTGATAAGTATACTTCATCCAAATTAAAACATGGTTTATACACTCAGTGTTTATACAAATTAACAGACAAAAGCAATTGTGGCATTTACATATTTGCAGGTCTACAGAAGTCTTAGGGAATGTCAATGATTTGAGAAGGGTAACACAACAACAAGACTCCTCTAGCGTGCAGTATCAGCACCACTTTTTAAGGAGGCAATAAGCCTCCAGATAGCTCTTTCTTACAATCAATAAACCAAAGTGATATAATTATTTTAAAAATGACTAACAGTTCCATAGCAGATTTTAGAAACTTGGTTCTGAAAAAGACATAGACATTTTTTTTATGACAGGGATGACACTATATATGTTTAAAAGATTCAAAATTGTTAAAATGGAAAAAAAGGGAAAAAAAACATTTCATCCTAATGATTTTTGCAACCTTCAAATCTATGTAAAGTTTTTGGAGAAGGAGCATACATATTTGTATATTTATAAGCAGAACAAAGAGATCTATGTATATTTGTATATACTATGCCTGAGTAAGTTGTGGTTGGAATTCTGTCTGGCTCATTGTGAAGTGAGAGATGTTAGAGACGGAGGTCGGAGGGCTATGTATCACTTTGCATAACCACATGCAAACGCTTGCCTGTTTCTGTGCAATTGGATGCACATATGTCCACTCCAGTTGACCATTCGGCTGGGAGAGTTGCACTCTGGTTGGTGATAAACACCAGTTGTCAAAAGTTGTGGCCACATCTGTGTGCTTGCATTGTAGCTGCCAATTCTGCACATATATTGGTCAGTGGCAGCCGTGTGTATGCATTTCAAAATTGTTCAGGCTATTGTTTGTGGCTCGCCTCTACTAAATCTATTCAGCAATCCAACAGGGGATAGATTGTGAGTTTAGGTATAAGTACCTCCCTCTGTAAAACACACTTCCTTCTTTCTCTTTTCTTAATTTTTCTTCTTCTCATCTTCCTCTCTCCTCCTCTCTTCTTTCTCTCTTCCTCCTCTCTTCCTCCTCTCTTCTTCCTCTCTTCTTCCGCACTTTCTTCTTTCTTCTCTCTTCTTCTTCCTGACTACTTTTTCTCTTCTTCCATCGTTCTTCTTCTGTTCCTCCTATCTTCTTTCTCTCTTTTCCTATGTTCTTCCTCACTTCCTTCTTTCCTTTTCTTTTTATTCTTATATTCTTCCTCTATTCTTCTTCTATTCTTCCTCTCTTCTTGCTCTCTTCTTCCTCTATTCTTTCTCTCTTCTTCCTCTCTTCTTTCTCTCTTCTTCCTCTCTTCTCTCCCTCTCTTCTGGCTCTCTAATCGTCTTCCCTCTCTCTTCCTCCTCCCTTTTGTGTTCTCACTTTCTTCTCTCTTCTTCCCCTCCCCTCACTTCTTCCTTTCTCCTATCACCTTCCAACTTCTCTGGGCGTTCTTCCTTTGGCATCAAACAATTGTCAAAGCAGCGTTTTGTTCAGAGAACTGCTATTATCTAATGGTCTGGTTAGTGGCTTTGTTGTGGTTCAAAGGTTGCCTATTTGTGGGTCCACACAGAAGATTCCTTGAGCAAAATGACAAGAGAAGCCAATTGAATCATTTTTCCTCTCTTTCCCAGTTCTTGTTACCCATCACTTAAGGCCACTTGTCTCTTCAGGAAATCTCTCTGGTCTTGAAACAAATTACTCCACATGAAACAAGTCACTCCATGCCTAACATTGCCTATTGGTCTGCATAACAAAACACTCAATGGCTTCCACTCCCTAAGAAAGCAGGAGCGGAATATACAGTGCCGCCTGTAAGTAAGTGAAACGCATGACATTGTACCATTGCATCAATGCTAAACATCCTCAGCCAAACTGCTTGTGGAGGCATGAATTCTCATCGGATGAAAGGGAAACAAAGTGGGTCATAAAGGCCGATGTGTGAGGCAAGTGGGATAAAAATAGCAGCCCATTTTCTTCGCTGTAGTCGGAGTTAGGTATGGGTCAAAGTCTTTGATAAGTAAGTGAACCACCCTTCCCTATGTTTTAACATTGGGCCTGCGTTTCACTTACTTATCAAAGACTTTGACCCATACCTAACTCCAACTACAGCAAAGAAAATGGGCTGCTATTTTTATCCCACATGCCTCACATATCGGCCTTTATGACGCAAAATGTTTTCCTCTCATCGGATGAGAATTCGTCCTTCCAGAAGCATTTTGGTTAAGGATGTTTAACATTGATGCAATGGCACAATATCATGCGTTTCACTTACTTACAGGCGGCACTGTATTATTTGGCCATTGTCTGTCTTCAACGACCATACCTGTTACAATGTGCCATTGTGACATTTTAAAAGGACAGAAGCAATAAAAACATTAATCATAATAGCTGGACTAGAGAGCATATGTTATTTAAGACCTCAAAAGGAGCATCTTGGTTCATGTTAGTATAGTATAGTGGGTTGGGTATAATAGGTTGCTCCTAAGCACTTGGCTTGAAACAAGGGGGTTGCTCCTAAGAACTTGACTTGAAACAAGGGGGTTGCTCCTAAGCACTTGGCTTGAAACAAGGGGCCCTTTAGCTCAACTGGTTTGATAGCGGACCTTTAAGGGGACAGTGTTATATGGTGCATCGGCCTGAGGCTACTCAGAGGTAGCTGGTTTGAATCCCGCTCCTGGTGGCAGGTAGCATTGAGGTGAGATTGTTGACTGGAGTGTGTCAACATCTCAGGGAAGTTGGGGGATATAGTACAGTGGGTTGGGTATAATAGGTTGCTCCTAATTAAACACTTGGCTTGGGGGCCGGCCCTTTAGCTCAGCTGGCTTGATAGCAGAGCTTTAAGGGGACAGTGTTATATTAGTAAGCACTCGTAATTCTATGGCTGTAACAACCACTCCATCAATCCACCTTGGCAGTTGATCAATGTTTCTTGGTCTAGTAAAACATTTCATGCTTGACAAATTTGGTTCAGTAAACACATTGTACAACTATCAGCACATAAAAAATGACAATTCATTCCTAGCCAATTTATCGTGACTGAATTCCAATTGTGCGCATGTCCTTTTAATATTTACAGACGTTGATGAAGTGATCTGGCTTTATTTAAAAACTTGAAAAGAATAACAGAAACTGGGCCAATTTTTCAAACAAAATGTCCATTGTCCAAACAAGTAATCAGAAAGCAACGTGATATTTCTGTCACGCGAAATTGTAACACAGGTCGAAGCCTGAAAGAGTTTTGTCTGTACCTATCACTTGTATATATATATATTTAAAGGTACCATGACTGACCCTGCTTGCTTCATCTGGACAGAAAGTAGGTCATTCTTGATTTCAGCCAATCAGAGGAGTTCTTTCAAAGGTCAGATTTGTCAGAGGTTTTTTGATTGGCCAAATCCAGCATTGGCCTACATTCTTTCCAGATGATGTTTGCTGGCTTGGACAGAGTGTGGCACAGGTCTTTGAATACACTGATGACAAGTAAAAGTTATTTTGGGCTTGAGCCTTTGTTATCAGACTGAGTCCTCCGTGGTGAAGGATTTCCGGAGTGATGAGAAATCTTGTACATTAATCATGTTGTACTACACTGTTTGACCAGCTGTGTCAGCTTCGCGGCTACTTTATTTACCAAACAAATACAGAGATGTTTACCGGTCAACTGGCTGTTGCGGAAACTGCTGTCTTTCAGGCAAAATTGGCATTATCAACTGGTATTGTTAATCGTGTCTATTGTAAAATCTACCAAGAATTCGCTAAAAATTTTAGTCTTCAGCAATACTAACATGTATAGTATAGATATAGTTATATTAGAATCAATTTTGAGGATCGAAATGTGCTGAAGTAAAAATACATTCACCCACGCCCATTTATATGAGAAATGTTTTGGAGAACAAGTTGCAAAATGTTGTACAAAATAGATGTGCCCATTTGAGGACAACACTGCATGTAACATTAATTATTAATGGTGATATGTTCTTCCCTTGGCAGTCATTGGTAGTACTTTTTTTTATTAACACACTTTTTGATAATGTTCTTTTTTTTCTTTTTCAGGTAAGTCCCAAGAAATGTTCCCTGTCGAAAAAGCGAGTCTGATAAGTATACATTTATTACAAGAGATGCATTTAAGAAAGGCTTTTACACTCGACAATGTATTCTTGCTCCTGTGACAACTGAGATGACCGCGAAGTACCATACACTCTAAAAAATGTCGGGACAAAATTGGTTTTTTAGATTCAAAATGGTTTTTTGAAAAACCAAATTTCAATGCAAAAAACCAACATGGATTTTTAAAAAAATCCATGTTGGTTTTCTGCATTTTTTAGAGTGGTTTCATGAGCAATGGTGTATAAAGCTGAAACCTAAAAAGACTCAAATTACCTTATACATCAACAATGTCCTCTTGCGCAATATCAAAGATTTTGATCACTTGAATCTAAGCAATCACATGCTGCTCTCTTCGCTCATCTCCTATCATTTGCGCTCAACAGCCATCTCAATTTAAATTATTTCTCTTGGTGCTGTATCAAATGTAACCATGAACTTTTAAGAGAACTCAGCATGCAATGACTTTCGAGAACCCACAGATCAGTTTAGGCGATTCCCTTAGTTCATTTCTCTTTACATCTCAATCTCATATATGGTGAGAGTGTGAACATGGTTTTCTTGATTTAATGATGGTCCTTTTACTCGGTCCTAATAATGTCTCACCAATAGTCGATTTCAGGTATCATATAATAATAAAACAACTGGTAAATTTGACAAGGTACCATTGTCAATTGTGTCTGTTAAAAAGTCTATTGATCAAGCAAATATACATGTAAAGCTGAGAGACCTAAAAGACTGAAAGGATCAGCCATTGATCATATTGTCCTCTTAAGCAAGACCAAAGCTTCAAATTGCTTGCTTGAAACAATCACATGCTGCTCCTTTCCCTCATCTCCTATCATTTGTGCTCAACAGCCGTCTCAATTAAGATTATTTCTTTTGGCACAGCATCAAATGTAACCATGAACTTTAAAGGCCACTCAGCATGCAATGACTTTTGAGAACCCAAAACAACTATTCATAAGCAGTTCAGACCATTCCCTCATTTCGTTGCCCTTTATATCTCCTATAATATTATAGTGAGAGCTGTGAAAATGATTATCATCTTGAAAATGGTATTTTTATTACTTTGTGGCAGTTATTTTACAGCCAGGAGTCCCTAACGCTCAGAAGTGTTGGCATGCAATTTTAAAATGTTTATTCTTTCCATTATGGCTTGGTGTTGTGATTTAACTGCCATACGTGGTGATTTATCTTCTACCTTTCTTATCACCAAAGTTTGTATGAGGTGTGTTATTTCATTGAATTTCATGGTATGCCTCTACCAACATCTATTTTTGTTTCTTTTAGTTGCATCCTGCTTTAAATAGAATATTTTAACATTCTGATGACAGAGACGTTTCACGAATTTGTACATAATTTAGATAGATTTACTGCTGTCAATTTAAATGGCTTGTGTACAGTGTAGTTGGCTCTTGGAATTAAAAAGAATTGTGTTATGAATAAATAAAATTCAATTCAAAATTCACATTAATAGACTTGGGGGTTTGTCTTCAAAATAAGAGATAACGTGGTGGTATTTTCCCAGTAATACTGTATGTTGTTGATAAATTTAAGAAGTACTTTATATTGGGATTATGGTATGCATACATTTTCTCAATTATAATGGCAAAAAAGGATTGTTTTGTTAACTTGATATAAACCGGTTTTTTTGAAAATTGGTAAATTAACTGAATTCCAAAACTTCGGTGGTAGAGTAAGATGCTTCTGGAGGCTAAATCTAGTTTTCTGTGTGTTGTGAAATAAATCAGATTATTCAAATGCAATTGCAAATAGCTGGCGGTCATTGATGAATCTGGTTAGTCAGGAGATGAACTTGATTGGTGAAGTCGTAAACTGATTAGAGGGCATCTGAGGTCATTTTGTAATTGTCCAAGCTGCTCTGGACTGAATTGAGAAGACTTAGAAAACTTTCATCATATCCCAGCTAGATTGGTTGGGGTCATTGAGTGCATTAGGAAGCGTCCTAACTGTCCCGGTGTCCTGAAGGGTTATAAAATAGGTCAATAGGTCAAAAAGTGGGTCATTTAGGTCAGAGGTCATGACATTGTCATGTGGAAAATGTTGCAGTTGTGACATTACCGGACATTTGGAGAGTACTAAGAGCTTCCGGGTTCAGTTGGCAGCATCTATGGAAATCAACGGAATCCCTACTGAGAGTCTCAGGAAATATTCTGAGACATCTTCTCCGAGACATCTACTCAGAGACATCTTAAGATGTATGCATTTAGATTCATGGACTGTGAGAGCAGATGGCACAGAATGTGTGCAAATGGCAACCACCCTTTTTGTGTACAGGGCACTTTACAGAATTGGGTCACTGGTAACTCTTATTGACCGTCCAGTGGCGTCCACAGCACTAAACTCTTCATGCTTTTACCCATTCTTCAAAACTGAGAGAAGTTGCCAAATAGCCTCTATTGATAAAGTCTCTGTGGCCTCTTCCATGGATAACACTCAGGGTCAAAACTCTTTTTCTAAGAAGTGGACGACTGCATATCAAAATGTGTACGATCCAAAAGATATGTATTGATAAATAGCATTTTTTCCAGTAGGTTATGGTCATATTTTTTGGCCCACATTTCTTCCGTACTATTTCCCTGGGTGTACGGGCTGTTTCCATTTAGAAAGTTCCTGTATATCGCTTACAGCAAACTTCGGAATGTGTCAGCAGCCAAGCTGCACTATTTACTCAGCCTGTAGAGAGAATTCCTCGGGTCATGAATGTCCTCCTTACAACCAAGCATACTATTCCAAAAAGATGCATTGATTGAGAGTATTGAACAAATAGATGTATTATGCAGCAACAAAAGATACTATTACAACAATATCTGTTCGCCACATGTATCTCATAATATGAAGTATACAAAGAACTCTGACAGACCTCAGAGCCTCACTCTTCTCAACTCTTGCCTCTCACAGACCTGAGAGACAGACTGCTTTTGCCTCTTAGCTCTGACAGACCTCAGAGCCTACCTCTTCTCAACTCTTGCCTCTCACAGACCTGAGAGACACACTACTTTTGCCTCTAAACTCTGACAGACCTCAGAGCCTCACTCTTCTCAACTCTTGCCTCTCACAGACCTGAGAGACACACTACTTTTGCCTCTAAACTCTGACAGACCTCAGAGCCTCACTCTTCTCAACTCTTGCCTCTCACAGACCTGAGAGACTTTTACCTGATCTAACTAATTGATTGATCCTCGATTCGAACTAACACTCAGCCTACCTGCTTAGCAATCTAATTTGTTTGTGTTGCCTGTACGTAGCACTTGCGAATTGAGCCAACTTGCCTGACAAACTTGCCTAACTAACTTGTTTGTGTTGCCTGTACGTAGCACTTGCGAACTGAGCCAACTTGCCTGACAAACTTGCCTAACTAACTCGCTTGTGTTGCCTGTACGTAGCACTTGCGAACCAGCCAAAAACTTGCTTAACGAACTAACCTGCTTGTGTTACCTGTACGTAGCACTTGGGAACTGAACCAACTTGCCTGACAAACTTGCCTAACTCACTTGCTTGTGTTGCCTGTTCGTAACACGAGCGAACCAGAAAAATGAAAAACTTGCTTAACAAACTAACTGTGCTTGTGTTGCCTGTACGTAAGTACTTGCCTGACAAACTTGCCTAACAAACTCACTCGCGAACAAGACAAAAACTTTCTTTACAAACTAATTTGCTTGTGTTGCCTGTATTTAGCATTTGCGAACTGAGCCAACTTGCCTCACAAACTTGCCTATTGTATTATCTTGCTTGTGCTGCTAACTGTCCTGACAAGCTACAGCATCTTTGAATCTAATCAATTTGTCTGATAAACTAAGTTGCTTTTGTTGCCTATATGTAGCACTCGCACACAGTTGCCCAGGGATATTGAATACTGACGACTTAAGTATGTCCCAACCAATCAAGCTGTACTCTGATGTGGTGCGCACTGGTTTAAACGGTTTGGAAAATCGACATGGTTCAAGCCAAATGATAAAAAAAAAAGTCAGAACAACTACTGATCATAGATATATAACAAACCAAAGAAACGGATTTAATAATTGTGCAGAAGCAGACACTCGACTTGGCAGGGAAAATCCGAGGGAGTCCCGCCCACTGAAAGTTTGCATATGGAATGCTCAAAGCATACGACAAAAAACACAAGTTGTGAAAGATTTCAGAGATGAATTTGATCTTGACGTTTTTCTTTTCACTGAAACCTGGCTGAAAACAGATGACAGAGTTGAAATTGGTGAACTGGAAAGAAATGGTGAATGTTTTTACTTGGGTTCATCTCGCGAGAGTAGACCTGGAGGTGGAGTAGGATGCATTGTAAAAACAGGCATTAGAGCAATGAAAAAGGAAAGCATGAAAACAAACTTTTGAGCACATGGAAATTCGGTTGCAATTAAATGGAAGAATTGTCTCAATTCTTGTGGTGTACAGGCCGGAACCCTCCAAAAAGAACAAATACAGTTTATCAGAATTCTTTAATGAATTCACAAACTTCTTGTCCCACTATCAGACTTATCATAATGAAACTATAGTTGTCGGAGACTTCAACTTTCACGTGAATAAACCAGATGATGCCAAAGTTATCCAATTTAACAACATTCTTGAAATGTTTGACCTTGTTCAACATGTATCTTCACCAACACACAAAGATGGAAACACACTTGATTTGGTAATAACCAATAAAACAACAACTCTCAGAGATTGTGTTGTCAGTGACCTACTGTCAGACCATAACTGTATCCTCTTTAACATTGACATCAACAAGGGCAAAAATCCACAGAAAAAGATTGCCTTCAGAAAGACCCGCAGCATAAATATAGCCAAATTTAAGAAAGACATTGAACAGCATCTATCACAAAAACTACAACACCATGATCGATCAGTCTACTTGAACAGACTTGTGTCACTCTACAAATCAACTGAAAAGATTTTTGACAGACACGCCCCTGTTAAGACTAAACTTGTGACAGTTCGCAAACCTAACCCATTCACAAATCAAGAAATAAAGCCTCTTAAAAAGGAAAAGAGAAAGGCAGAAAAAATATGGCTTAAATCAGACGATCTCAGGTGTAAAATTCAAGCCACAAAGGGAAATTCTAAGGCGATGTTCAAACTTCTAAATTCTCATCTCAACAGAAAACAAGATCTGCCTCTTCCCCATCACACAAATGAAACAGAACTAGCGAACGATTTCAACAACTTCTTTGACGAAAAGATCAAAAACATCAGATCTAAATTAGATTCAGGAATGAAGATCACAACTGATGCCTCTCAGACCAACCTCGGACACAATTTACATCAGTTTAAGTCTTTATCAGAACAAGAAGTTAAGAAACTTATCACTGAAATGCCTGTCAAACACTGCCAACTTGATCCAATGCCAACATGGCTACTGCTTGAATGTGTTGATGAATTTCTGCCAGTCATAACGAAAATTGTTAATATGTCATTAACGCTTGGAGAAATGCCCCTTGAACTGAAGCATGCACTTGTCAAACCACTTTTGAAGAAAGAAGGTCTTGAATTGATCAAAAAGAATTATCGGCCTGTCTCTAACCTTTCTTTTCTGAGTAAAATCATTGAGAGTGCTGTAATCAAACAGTATGTTGATCACCTCACTCAGAACAATCTTGACGATGAAAAACAATCAGCCTACAAGCAATTTCATAGCACAGAAACCCTCTTAACAAAAATCTATAATGATATTATGCTTAATCTGAGCAATGGGGAGGTGACAATGCTAGTATTGTTGGACTTGTCTGCTGCATTCGACACAATTGATCATGACATTTTGTTAGAAAGACTGCGTAACAGGTATGGTGTGCAAAGTGCAGCCTTAAGATGGTTCAAATCTTATATTTCTGAAAGATCACAGTCTGTGATAATAAATGATAACACTTCAAGCAAACTTCGACTCAATTTTGGAGTTCCTCAAGGTTCCAAACTTGGACCAATCTTATTTAACTCCTATGTTGCCCCAGTCAGTGAAGTAGCTCGAAGAAATCAAGTTCACGATCAGAAGTATGCTGATGATGAACAACTTATCCTGTCGTTTAAACCAACCTTTTTGGGTGAAGAACATGCAAAACAGAAAATGGAAAATTGCATTGCTGAAATCAGAAATTTCTTGCATGACAACAAGCTGTGCAATAATGGAGATAAAACTGAGCTTCTTCTGATTGGAGCACCAAACCAACTGAAGAAACTTCAAATGACATCTATCAATGTTGACGATGTTGAAATCAAAATTGCCAACCACGTCCGCAATTTAGGAGTCCTCTTTGACAAAAATATGACCATGGAGAAGCAGATCAACAAAATGTGTCGTAACGCATATTTCAATTTAAGAAACCTGTCGAAACTCCGAAAAAACCTGGACAAGGAAATAGTTAAAACTGCTGTCAATGCACTTGTCACTCCTCATTTAGATTACGGAAATGGACTGTTGCCTGGCACTGCTACCCGGTTGTTAAATAAACTTCAGGTTGCTCAAAACTTGGCAGTTCGATTAATTGAAAGGTTGAAAGAACACGAGAGTGTCAGCCAGAGTAGGAAACAACTGCACTGGTTACCAATCACAGCAAGAATTCAGTTCAAATTGATTACAACTACGTGGAAGGCAATGAACCACCAGGCACCACAATACATCCAAGAACTTATTCAAGTAAAATCTCAACGAGAACACAACCTGAGAAGCAACGACAAACTGCTGTTAGCAGAACCTGCTCCATGCAACAAAAATAAGTTTGAAGATCGAGCATTTTCTTATGCAGCACCAAAACTCTGGAACGCTTTGCCTGATAGAGTGAGAACTGCACAAACACTAGAAAGCTTCAAGAAGAATCTAAAAACCCATTTGTTCCAGAATTCCTACAATCATCAGCAATTCTTAGATGCTGTAGCTATGTATCATACACCCTTCATGCAGTATCAAAATAATTGAAAGAAGGAACTCTCAGGTTTATGACACATGACGTCAAGTGTAAGTTGTTAGGATCTCTTTTCAATGGATACTTGTGGAGGAAAAGAAAAGGGCCAGTAGGCATCAGAATGAATGTCTACGTAGTATGTAAAACAGTCAGCGATTCCCTTCAAAGCTGAAAGAGTGTATTTGGCAACTGAAGCAGGAAATTCTAAAGGAAAGAGCTTCAATAACGGTTGTCATCCACATAGAATAATAATGGGAGTGAAAAGGGAGAAAATTACTATTTAGCAAAAAGATCATTCGAAATGAGCACCTTTTTTGTCACAGAGCTGCACTATAAAATGTAGTATAAAGGAAAGCCAAAACAGTAAAGGACCTAAAATAGAAAGGTTATAGGTCCTTAAAATCCTTGCATGCTGTCGTTCATAAAGTCAATGGAGACATTTGATTCAATGCTGATGGAAATAATCCGGAAATAGAGATGGGAGTTAGGCATGAATGACAGGAGATGAGAGGGAAGGGCAAGGTGGCTTTGCGTCAAAGTATCCAGGCTTTGATCTCACACTGCATGCTAGACAATACAGTATCTGCTTTTAAGTCCCACTCATAAATTGAATGGCAATCCCAGTTTAGATAAATTGTAAGAATTATAACGGCGTATAGATAACTACAGGTAATAGGCATGGCCACTGGCCAGTGCAGCCCTCTGATTTTTTTAGTTATCGTGCAAGTTGGATAAAAAAAATCGCAAAATATATCTTATTTCACCATATCAAGTGCCTTTGTATCATCATCACACTTGGACATTTCAGATTGAAAGCCTTGACAAATTGGCCTTATTTCTGTTTTTCATCTCAACATGTTCACCAGACCCATATCATTTCATCAATATCTGCCATTAGTAACAGGATACCAGTAAAATCCAATCACAATGAAACTGGACATGAACGAACAGTCATTTATCACAAGTGTTGACAGTTCCTGAATGTGTTTAGTCGACCAGATTTAGTGAGCATTACGGTTGTCCCTTTAGCCTGTTAGTGATTTAACATACTGAACTTTTGTTATTCTATCAGATTTTCAAGCAGAGACCATTTAGGGCCTCTATGTTGCTGATGTGGACACTGTTAAATGTAATTTATAGATTGAAAGATCGATAGTTTCCCTTGATAGTAAGTTTGTACATCCCCTGCTCTAGTAGAATAACATTGGGCATGAGGCGTAAAACTTTTACTAGATTTGGTCCACTGATATTCACAGAAATATTGATTAAAAATTCAATGTACATGTTTACATGACTTCGAAATATATTCAGATAGCTGAGTATGGTAACTGTGGTCATGCAGGTCTGTCGGTGTTGTCTGAGGAAGATCTATACAACATACAGCTACCTAGTACTCTCCTGGTGAGGGAATGGATCTGTGCATGAGAAATTAAGTGCAGTCGATAAGTGTTGAAAGTGACCCAATTCTGCTGAGGACACCGTACACAGAAAGGGCGGTGGCCATTTGCACACTTTTAGTGCTACATGCTCTTGTCTCTTGAGGTCTGAAAGAATCTCTACACATCTTGAGATGCTTTCAATGTCTCCTGAGATGCTCCTTAACGTCTCTGAGACTCTCAGTTGGGATTTTGTTGATCTCCAGAGAAGTAATAGACAGAAGCCAGAAGTTCTTATGACCTCAAAATGTCCCATGATGTTCCCATCGCCTCGTATTCTACATGACCATGTCATGACCCCTGAACACCTACTGACCCATTTCTTGACCTACTGACCCATTTACATGTGCACAATATTATGAAACCTGATTCTTCACTACAAGCAGTAGTGAGTACTGACCATTCATGACGTACCTACTTCTTTACAGGTACCATGTGCACATTGAGCATGTTGACCCCAATAAATCAAGACAGGAAATTATGAAATCTTGTCAATTCAGTGAAGAGCAACTATAACAATTGCCATCACAAGATTTAACTTCACCAATCTTTATCACAGCAAAAGGCATGATTTGATATGAGCATGGATTCAGTAGCGGTTGACTCGATCATGCTTAAGGGGAATGGTTATTATTGAAACTGGCATGGTGAGATATAATCAATTTCAGAAATACAATGTCATGTAGCAACTGACAGCTAGACTTTCATAAAGGATAGAAGAAGAAGGCTGTGTGTCCTGTTTACAGACTTTTATCTGTAATGTCTGAGCTGACTGAATATGGCTGAACTGAAACTAAACAGAGAGGAGAGTAGTCAATCGTAAAATGCCATAGATCAGCACACCTGGCTATTGAGGCAGAGTAGAGAGAAACAAAAAAAAATTCAGCAAATCTAAACAAGATAAATCAGCGCATGTGGCAGTCACATTACTCACTACACAAATCTATAATGGAAAGAATAAATATTGTGTGCCTCGGCCTTAATGGAGAATGATTTAAACAGATCAACGGAACTAAAAAGTGATTTGACAGAGCTGATTACAGTAGAGTGTGAAGAGCATTGTAAGAGTTACTTTTTCACAACTGTTACCATTAAATTTAAAAGCAATCAATGAACTAGATAAAATGAAAGGTTGAAGGTCCTCAAAACATGCATGTTCGGAGATCATTAAAGTTTGTGGCTGCATTCCTTCCGGCACAGATGAAAAACAAACAATAATCGGAGATTGAAACTGGGCTTGTTTGAGGTATACTGGTGTATTCCGGATCAGATGGGTAACTCTACATGTACCTCTTTTTCGTGAAGGGAGCTGCACATTGTTTTGGTGACTGTTGTATTATCATGAGATGACTGGGAGTCTGCCATATCCCCTCTTCATTCAGTATTGTCCAGAGTAACCCTAAATGCAACTTGCCTATGTTGATATCTTGTGGGCTCTTAATGGAATAAAACCTGTATCTATAGATTAGTCCAGGAAATAGTTCCAATAGAACTATGGTATGATTGCTGTATACAGTTGTTCTGTATTCTTTGGTTGACTTCAAAAAATAATCACTTTCCGAAAATTGGTAAATTTAAAAACTGCCGTAAGATGATTCTAGAGGCTAAATCTAGTTTTCTGTGTCCAGTGAAACAAATCTCATTATTAAATGCAATTACAAATAGCTGGCGGTCATTGACGAATCTGGTTAGTGAGGAGATTAACTTGATTGCTGAAATCATAACTTGATTTGAGGTCATTAAGGTCATTTTGTAATTGTCAAGTTGCCCTGGACCAAATTGAGAAGACTTAGAAGACCTTCATCATATCCCAGCTTGACTGGTTGGGGTCATCTAGTGCATTAGAATGTTTCCTAACTGTCCCTGTCTCCTGAAGGGTTATAAAATTGGTCAGTAGGTCAAGAAATGGGTCATTTAGGTCAGAGGTCATGACATTGTCATGTGGAAAATGTTGCAGCTGTGACATTACCGGACATTTGGAGAGTCGTAAGAACTTCTGGGTTTCCTCCATTGCTTCTATGGAGATCAGTGGAATCCCAACCAAGAGTCTCAGGAAGTACTCAGAGACATCTTCTCCGAGACATCTGCTCAGAGACATCTTGAGATGTATTCATTGAGATTCATGGACTGTGAGAGTAGGTGGCACAGAATGTGTGCAAGTGGCAACCGACCTTTTTGTGTACAGGGCACTTTGCAGAATTTGGTCACTGGTAACTCTTATTGACCATCCACAGCACTCAACTTATGTTTTTCTCATTCTTCAACATTGAGAAAAGTTGCTGGCCAAATAGCCTCTATTGATAAAGTCTCTTTGGCCTCTTCCATATAAAAAACTTTGGGCCAAAACCAGGATTCCTATCAGAATGTGCACGATCACAAAAATGTGTAAAAGTATTGATGAATTTCTGACGTTCTTGCAGGTTATGATAGTATTTTGTTGCTCACATTTCTTCCAGACTTGTTTCCCTGGGTGTACAGGCTGTTTGCTTAAGACCAGAGTTTCCATTTAGAAAGTCCCTGAATATCACTTACAACAAACTTGGGAATGTGTCAGCTTCTCAGCTGCGCTATTTACTCAGCAAATAGAAGGAATTCCTAGGGTCATGAATGTCCTTCTTACCAAGCATACTTTTTCTTAAAGCTGCATTGATCAGGAGGATTGAGTTAATAGATGCATTATGCAGCAAAGCTACAAACATAAGATATTACTATTACAACATCGTCTGTTTAGCACAGTATCACATGATATACAGTGTATCGACCGTCAGCAATTCTCAGCTATTGTAGCTATGTAGCATTGGAAATGTATTGTCTGTACATGTTCTGAATATGTATGGCTACAGTTACAGTGGTTTTGTAATATCCCAGAAAGAGTGGACATTTTTGTTTTGAAGTGTAAGTTTTTGTATATCTTGGTAACTAACAGTTGGAATGACAGACAGATGCACAGATGTCGCAAGATGAACACAAAATAAAAACACAAGTCCCATTTGAGATTTATATTGTGTAACATGCACCCTTCATGCAAAATCAAAATAATTGAAAGTCTGATCTTGTGGGGTTTATGACATATGACACCAGTGCAAGTTGTAAGGATATCTTTTGAGTGCACATTTGCAGTGGAAAAAAAGCCAGTAGGCGTCAAAATGAATGTCTACACGTAGTACATACAGCAGTCAGGTGATTCCTTTAGAAGATGAAAGAATGTATTCGGCATATTGAATGGCAAATTCATCCAGGTAAAATAATAATGAAAGGCAAAAGGAACAAATTTGCAATTGAGTAAAAAGACCATTCCAAATGAGCACTCTTTTTGTCACAGGGCTGCACTGTAAAAATGTAGTATAAAGGGAAGCCGAACGGAAAAGGATCTGAAATGATAAGGTTATAGACCTGTCCTTGAAATCCTTGCATGTTGGTGTTCATAAAGTCAATGGACACATTTGACTCAGTGCTGATGGAAATAATCTGGAAACAGGGATGGGAGTTAAGCATGAATGACAGGAGATGAGAGGGAAGAGAGAGGTAGCCTTGCCTCAAAGTGTCCAGGCTTTGATCTCACACTGCATGCTAGACAATATTGTATCTGCTTTTAAATTGACTGATAAATCAGATAGCACTACCAGTTTAGATATGTAGCAAGAATTTTAAAAGTTCACAGATGAGCATAGGTACAAGGTATAGTATAGAATAGAATAGAATAGAATAGAATAAAATAGAATAGAATGGAATATATCTTTATGGCCAAATGTTGCAATCATCTGTATAATTTTGTGGAGTTATTTTGCTTTTCAGTCAAAAGCTTTATATGTTATACCTTATGTTCTTGTTTCACAAAATTATCACAAATTCCTCAAGCCACACATCAGGTCAAAAAATTTAGTAATACAGCGTTGATTTCAAAAATATAATACTAACTGTGATATTTGACCATGCAGAGAACGTATTGTGACAATAATAGATTCACTCATCTTTGCCATTTGTGTTATCATCACATGTTTGGACATTTCAGTTTGAAAGCCTTGACTAATCGGCCTTATTTCTGTTATTCACCTCAGCATGTTCACCCGACCAATATCACTTCATCAATATCTGCCATTAGTAACAGGATGGCAGTAAAATCCAATCACAATGAAACTGGACATGAATGTAAAGCCATTTATCACAAGTGTTGACAGTTCATGAATGTGTTCAGTCGACCAGATTTAGTGAGCATTAAGGTTGTAACTTTAGTCGTTGAGTGATTGAACATATTGGACTCTGTTATTCAATCACATCTCCAAACTGAGGTAATTTATATCAAATGAAGATGTGTCTGAATGTTGACACTGTTGAACGCAATGTACAGAACTACAGAACTAAAGATTAATACAGTTTCCCTTGAGTCACTTCGCCAATCCTTAATACAGCAGTGTCATGACTTGACATCAGCATGGACTCAAAAGCGATTGACTAAATCATGCCTTAAACAGGGGAAGAGTTATTATTGAGAGTGGCATGATGAGGTCTAGCCAGTATAACAAATACAGTTGAACCTCATTTCTGGAGAGATGCCAATACTTTCGCAGGGTATAGTAACATTTAGCATTTGACTGCAAGACTTTCCATGAAGAATAAAGGAAGACGGCTTGTATCACAGACTTACTTTTTCTATAATGTCTGAGCTGAATATGACTGAACTGAAACTAAACAGAGAGGAGAGCAGTCAATTGTAAAATGCCATAGATCGGCACACCTGGTTATTGAGGCTGAATAGAGAAAAAAATTAGCAAATCTAAACAAGATAAATCAGCACATGTGGCTGTCACATTAATCACAAGACAAATCTATAATGGAAAGAATAAATATTGCGTGCTGAGCCTTAATGGAGAGTTATTTAAACTGATCATCAGAAAGTAAAAAGTGTCTTAACATGGCTGATTACAGTAGAGTGTGAAGAGCATTGTCAAAGGTTGCCTTTTTCAAAGCTGTTATCATTAGATTTAGAAGAGAAAATCAATCAGAGAAGGAGCTAAAATGACAGGTTGAAGGTCTTCAAAACATGCATGTTCAGACATCATTAAATTTCATAGTTACATTCCATCCAGCACTGATGAAACATAAACTATAATCAGAATCGGAAACTAGGCCTGCATGAATTGTGTTTACTGCTGACCTATGCTTGATCAGTTGGGCAGGTCAACCTCCTTTTTGCAGAGAGGGCAGCACATTTGCTTTTGGTGACTGTCATGTAATGATGGGATGACTGGGAGTCTACCATACACCCTATTTATTCAGAGATGTCCAGGGTCACATCAAATACAACTTGCCTCTGTTTGATTTCCTGTGTGCTCTAAACGGAATATACCTTAAAACTGACAGAATAGCCGTTAAGGTAACCACAAATTGCTGTAAAATCAACAGCTATTCCTTCAGTATTTCTATGTAAAGAATGGCCCAGGAAAGAATTCTTATAGAAATGTATTATAAAATGAATATTGTTTCGCTATGACAGAAACTGCACTGATTGATGTTTTTGTTGATAATCATTGTGTACACAATCACTCCATATGTGTGTTTAATATATTATGACTGATATGCAGATGGTGTGTACGTGTGCATTATGTGGACTGGTGCACTCAATTGTGACTTCCACTAGGAGTAGAAAAATGGATTTGATAAAAATCAGTGAATAATAATACCATAAATCATCACATCTGACAGGAGAATCCATCACAATACCACTAATGGGGGAAAATTGTTTGAAAAGGTGATCTGGTGTAAAGGCATTTATTCTAAGATGATCAGTGTAATAAAAAGATTCGGTGACCTAGCTGACCTGGACAGGGCAGAATGCCAAACTTCGGCTAACTGATTGGTAGTCCTGAGTGGCGTGTGTGTGCTACCAACTCAGCTAACCCCTGGTCAGATGATTCCTCTTATCCCGGTACAATATTACTGGTGAATACATTTCTACATCTTTTGTAAAGCTATGCATCAGAAAAAGGGAAAGGGTGCATGTCAAAAGTACATGGGGAAGTTGCTTCTTCAGAGGGCAGCTGTCAGAATTCCATACGTCTGCCAAGATAACCTAATTAACATAGATGACCTTTGTTTTTTTTTTTCACAAAAATAATACTGATAACTGTCAAGGGCAAGATTTTCACTGAAACCTTTTGTAAATTGAGAAGTACTAGAGCCAGTATTTTGCTAATTTGAGGGTAATCAATGCTAGCGAGCCAGATTGATTACATTCATTGCGCATCCAATATCTCTTATATTGTGGAGTTCTGGCAGTAAGCGGTCGGACTAGGTTGCTAGTGCAGTAGAGCAGGCTGCGAGTAGACTGCCAGTAGTATGGAGTACATAAAACAGCCGGTCATCCAGCAACTGCAATAAAAACAGTTAATTTTCAGTAAATTTGATTTGGTAAATACTTGGGGCACTTGTGACTAATGGCGCTTCATTCAGAACTCGAACAGCTGGAACTTCGCTAGAGTGTGACTGTATTCAGAAATGATGAAGCTTTTCTGGGTCTGTTAAACACATGGAATGAATGGCATAGGAAGGAACTTGGATTCCATGTAAATAATACAACAACTATAATAATAACCTTCATGTATTTGTGATTGTGATGCTTTGGTATCATTTGTATGCAAACAATTCATCTGTATTGTTTGGTTAACTTCAAATAAACCACCTTCTGAAAATTGGTAATTTAAAAACTACAGTATTAGAGAAGGTACTTCTAGAGGCTAAATCTAATTTTCTGAGTGGTAAAGCAAATCGGATCATTTAAATGCAATTGCGAATAGCTGGCGGTCATTGATGAATCTGATTTGTCAAAAGATGAACTTGATTGCTGAAGTCGTAAGCTGATTTGAGGGCGTCTGAGATCATTTTGTAATTATCAAGCTGCTCTGGACTAAATTGAGAAGACCTAGAAGACCTTCATCATATTCTAGCTTGATTGGTTGGGGTCATCCAGTGCATTAGGATGCATCCTAACTCTCCTGAAAGGTTATAAAATAGGTCAGGAGGTCCAGAAATTGGTCATTCAGGTCAGAGTTCATGACATTGTCATGCGGAAAATGTTGCAGTCCTGACATTACCGGACATTTGGAGAGTCCTGAGAACTTCCGGGTTTCCTCTATTGCTTGTCAGGAGGTCAGTGGGGCCCCCACCAAGAGTCTCAGGAAGTACTCAGAGACGTCTTCTCGGAGGCATCTTCTCAGAGACATCCTGAGATATATGCATTGAGATTCATGGATTGTGAGAGCAGATGGCACAGAAAGTGTGCAAGTGGCAACCACCCTTTTTGTGTACAGGGCACTTTACAGAATTGGGTCACTGGTAACGCTTATTGACCGTCCACAGCACTTAACTCTTCATGGTTTAGCCATTCCTCAACATTGAGAGAGGTTGCCAGCCAAATAGCCTCTATGGATAAAATGGCCCTCTTCCATATACAAAAAAACTGTGGGCCAAACTTGGATTTCTATCAAAATGTGCATGATCAGAAAAATGTGAAAAGTATTGATAGATTTCAGATGTTCTTGCAGGTTATGGTAGTATTTTGTTGCTCACATTTCTTCCAGACTGTTTCCCTAGGTGTACAGGCTGTTTCCTTAAGACCGGAGTTTCCATTTAGATAGTTCCAGTATCATTTACAACAAACTTGGGAATGTGTCAGCTTCTGAGCTGCGCTATTTACATAGTAAATACAAGAACATTCCTTGGGTCATGAATGTTTTTCTTACGACCAAGCATACTTCTACGAAAAGATGCATTGATCAGGAGTATTGAATAAATAGATGTATTATGCAGCAACGCTAAAACAAACACAAGATACTATTACAACAACGTCTGTCTGGCACAGTATCCCACAGTATGAAGTGTACGAAGAGCAATCATCCGCAATTCTTAGATCTTGTAGCAATGTTGCATAGGAAATGTATTGTCGGTACATGTTCTGAATATGTTTGGCTACAGTTACAGTGGTTTTGTTATATCTGGAGAAAGAGAGGAACTTCTTGCAATCAATTATCAGTTTTTTCCGTATCTTAGTTACATACAGATGAAATGACGGACAGATGGACAGACAGCAAGACACACACAAATAAAAACACAAGTCCCATTGCAGATTTATACCGAGTACAATGCACTCTTCATGCAAAATAGATATAATTGAAAGATGGATCTCGCTAGGTTTATGATACATGACACCGGTGAAAGTTGTAAGGATATCTTTTGAATGCATATTTGTAGAAGAAAAGAAAAAGGCCAGTAGGCATCAAAATGAATGTCAACATGTAGTACCTACAGCAGTCAGGTGATTCTCTTATAGAAATTGAAAGAATGTATTTGACAACTTGAATGGCAAATTCTGAATGGAACAGCTTCAATGCCAGTGTCATCCAGGTAAAATAATAATGAGACGTAAAAGGAAGAAAATTACACTTGAGTAAAAACACCATTCCAAATGAGCACCTTTTTTTCAACAGAACTGCACTGCAACTGTAGTATAAAGAGAAGCCAAACGAAAATAGATCTGAAATGGTAAGGTTATAGGTCCTTGAAATCTTTGCATGCTGTTGTCACACAACATATCAAACAATGTAGTAATACAACATTTATTTGTAAAGATATAATGGCAAGAGATAAATCTTGTACTAACTGTGATAGTTGCACATGCAGTGAATGTTTCACTAATCTTTGCCATTTGTGTTATAATCACATGTTTGGACATTTCAGTTTGAAAGCCTTGACAAGTCGGCCTAATTTCTGTCATGCACCTCAACATGTTTACCAGACCCGTATTACTTCATCAATATCAGCCATTAGTAACATGATATCCGTCAAATCCAATCACAATGAAACTGGACATGAATGTAAGGCCATTTATCACAAGTGTCGACAGTTCCTGAATGTGTTCAGTCGACCAGATTTAGTGAGCATTAAGGTTGTTACTTCAGTCGTTGAGTGATTGAACATACTGGACTTCTGTTATTCTATCACATCTCCAAACTGAGATCATCATTTATATCAATTGAAGATGTGGCTGAATGTGGATACTGTTAAATGCATTGTATAGATCTAAAGATTGACACAGTTTCCATTGACAGTAAGTTTGTACATCCCTTACTCCATTGGAATAATATTGCGCTTGGTAAGATTTGACCTGTATCTAGTTTCAACAGAAATTCAGCAGCCATGCCAACAGTTGCACACTGTAGTTGAAAACCTCAACAGTATGATGCAAGTATTGTATCAACTCAAGAACTCTGGAATTCTAGAAGTCCTGAAGTCTTTAGGCTGTTAACCAAGGAGGTTTGTTAGCCTCTCCTTGATACTCTGCATAGCTTGATGCTGTGTCGAAAGTGACCCAATTTTGGTGAGTGCACTGCACAGAGAAAGTTTGGAGGCAATTTGCACTTTTTGGACTACATGCTCCTCAATGGCTCTGAGAGACTACTTAATGTCTCCCGAGATGCTTCTTAAACATCTCCTGAGGCTCTTACTTGGGATTCCATTGATCTCCAGAGATGCAATAAACAGAATCAGAAGTTCTTATGACCTCCCAAAATATCCCATGATGTCCAATTGCCTCATTTGCCATATGACAATGTCACGACCCTTGATCACCCACTGATTCATTTCTTGACCTATTGATCCATTTACAACTGTTGAATTTCATGACCCCTGATTGTCCACTGAGTGCCGACTATTTCATGACCTACTGACCTATTTACAGGTGCACAGTTGACAACAACTACGTGTTATCAAGATAGGAAATTATGAAATCGTTATCAATTCAGTAGTCACTTCACCAATCCTTAATACAGCAGTGTCATGACTTGACATCAGCATGGATTCAAAAGTGATTGAATAAATCATGCCTTGATCAGGGGAATAGGCATGACTAGGTCTAACCAGCATAAGAAATACACTTAAACAACATTTCAGGAAAGATGCCATTACTTTTGCAGGGTACTGTAACATTTAGCGTTTGACTGCAAGACTTTCTGTAAGGATACAGAAAGAAGGCTGTGTATACCGTTTACAGACTTACTTTTTCTGCAATGTCTGAGCTGAATACGACTGAACCGAAACTAAACAGAAATGAGAGCAGTCAATCGTAAAATGTTGTAGATCAGCACACCTGGCTATTGAGACTGAGTAGACAGAAACAAAAAAAAAGGTTCAGCAAATCTAAACAAGATAAACAGCACATGTGGCTGTCACATTAATCACAAGACAAATCTATAATGGAAAGAATAAATATTGCATGCCTGAACCTTAATGGAGAGTGATTTAAACAGATCATCAGAAAGTAAAAAAGTGTTTAACAGAGCTGATTATGGCGGAGTGTGAAGAGCATTGTGAAGGTTACCTTTTTCCAGCTGTTACCATTATATTTAGAAGCAATCAATGAATTAAATAAGATGAAAGGCTGATGGTCCCCAAAACATGCATGTTCATTGTTCAGAGACTGTTAACGTTTGTGGTTACATTCCACCCAGCACTGATGTAAAAAACCTATAATCAAGAAACTAGGCTGGCTTGAGTTGTGTTTACTGCTGACGTAGCCCGGATCAGCTGGGCAGCTCAACCTCCTTTTTTGTAGAGAGGGCTGTCATACACCCTTTTCATTCAGGGATGTCCAGGGTCACATCAAATACAACTTGCCTCCATATCATTTCTTGTGTGCTCTTAACAGAAAATAACCATAAAACTGAGGGAATAGTCGTTAAGGTAACAACAACTTGCTGTAAAATCAACAGCTATTCCTTCAGTATTTCTATGTATAGAATGGCCCAGTAATTAATTATTTTAGATATGTATTATAAAATGAATATTGTTTCCCTACATGACAGAAACTCTGCTCTGATTGAAGTGTTTTATTTATAATCCGTCTGTGTGCACACTCACTCCATATGTGTGTTTAATACATTATGACTGATATGCATTGCCCATAGTGTTGACTGGTGCACTCAATTGTAACTTCCACTAGGAGTAAATGGATTTGAAAAAAATCAGCAAATGAAAATACCATAAATCACCACATCTGGCAGGAGCATCCATCACAAAGCCACTAATGGGGGAAAATCGTTTGAAAAGGTGATCTGGTGTAAAGGCATTTATTCAAAGATGTTTTATATTGTGATAAAAGTCTGTAAATTTGTAAAGAGGAAAGCGTAGACAGTTGCACCTTAAAGTTTCACTTATGTTTTGTGTTTGACCTGTTGGTTTTTGCCAAAACAAAGGATTATGAATTTGATTCTTGCACCTAAATCTGTTATGACAAATCTGAAATCATGTGAAAATCAAGCAAAAGACCGCAGATACCATCGAACAACAGAAATTGCTTTCTTAATGTCAAAAATTTACAAAATAGTGATAACTTGATGTCAAGGGCAAGATAGCCTCTGCAACCTCCACCTTTCATTAATTGATACTGTATTTAGCTAATTTAGGTAATCAATGCTAGCGAGCTAGATGGATTACATTCATTGTGCATCCAATATCTCTTACATTGCGGAGTTCTGGCAGTAAGCGGCCTGACTAGGTTACAAATGACTGGTGCCAGTGCAGTAGAGCAGACCGCATGTAGACTGCCAGTAGTATGGAGTACATAAAACACCCAGTCACTCTGCAATTGCCATAAAAAACCATTAATGTTCAGTAAATGTGGTTCAGTAAACACTTTGGGGGAAGTATTGGCACTTGTGACAAATGGGGCTACATTCAGAGCTCGAATAGAGCTGCACTTGAGTGTGACTTCATTCTCAGTACTCTGCTATAGCAGAAATTGATGAAGTGATTCTTGGTCTGTTAAACAAATCAAATTGAATGGCTGCGATGCGACTGATCTGTCACAAGTTTTGATTGTTGAATAGATACCAAGTTTGAACTCGATTGTGTGTCTCAATCAAATTCAAATTATTATTATATCGGGACACCGGCAGGCACAGATGACTTGAAAAGGCTTTCTGTGCTACAATATATCCTTCCTGCTGCAGAATTTCTGCATCAACAGGATATCCGCAAATGGTCTTATTGCAAGATTATGTACAAGGTCGTAATGAAATATCCTGCCCTTCTCAATATGCCATACAAGTATGGGATGATATGTATGGGCTAAATAATAATTAATGATGTTTTCCAGACATCCTGTTTTGCCAGCATTTCATAATTTATCATACTGTATAAAGTGTGCATGTGTTTTTCTTTTCGAGTACATTCTGTATGTACCATCAGTGGGATATCACTATGCTGTCAGTCTGCGACTGCCGCTCATGAAAGTGTTCCTTACATTACAGCAGATTTCCTTATTCTATAGAGTTTCCTGTGGTAACGCAGGCAATATGAATGACGGTGTCATGTACCTATGTCATGTTTTGTCAGATATTGCCTGTATGACATGTCCAACATGTAATATGAATGCATGCACAATATGAAATTATTATTTACTTGTCTTATCAATGTCCTACGCTCCAAATGGGACATAACGAAGATTTTATTGTGTGACAAAATCTTTAGATCAAGTCAAATGAATTTCTTATCAGAATATGTATTTACACAGCAACCATAAGTGTAAAAACCCCTATGTCCTAAAGGAGGTAAAAAAATCATTTTTCAAATCATCGATTTGAAAAAATAGGTATGGAATGCCCGAGAGCTCTTTTGTTAGTATTTATAACAGAAACAAACTGTAGATTTGTTGTACATATGAAGCTATTGGTTTAAACATATTTATTAATTACTTTACCAACGAGCCAAAGGCTCAATTACAGGCTCAAAATGAAGCCATTCAAATGACTTATAACGTGTTAATTAATTTGAGTCTGGTGATCTTTTCCTGAACTTCTGGTATTGCAAAAATTAACAAGTTACAACATTTATAGAACAAATGTGTCAGCGGTTACAGAACTGCAAAGACAGTTTAAGACAACAGTTTGCTTTCAAAAATCTATGAGATACTGTAGTCACAATATGTACATTCCGAGAATATTACACTTCTAAAAGCAATCTCGCAATAAATAAATCTGGGATAAATTGTCTTTAAAGCAGGACGAATTTTCATAGCTGCACAGCTTCAGCAATTTACCAACACACTCAAGCTGAAGTTAAACTGCCTTTAGTCAATATTTGACAATAGAATATTGGAGAAAGAATAGTTTGTGAAATTCCTTTGGTTTGAAAGCTTTTCAAATATTCTTATTTATATTCAAAAAACCATGCTTGCATCATTGTTTCATTTGCTTTGCAGCAAGAGGATCACATTTTGTAGTAGTTGCGACTGACAAAATAGATGATGCAACTGTGTATTGCTAGATAGCTGTCCTAGTTGTGGTTAGAAGTGTCATGCATAGCGAGTTTGACATATAGATATGATGCTTTTGAAAGTGATTGGAAGCCCAGTAGGGCTGGGCAATGTAATTTCATTCACTCTAATATAGTGATTGAATTTAAGTTAATTATATAATATATACAATGTATATGGATAGATACTGCTTTTAGTATGATCGTAGTTAGTTTCATTTACAGAGAGAGATTCCTTATTAGCTAATATCAACAATGTTAACATCGGAATTAATTTCACTCACAGAGCAATGTACGTTTAAGTAGGCCTAACCACTGTATGGCTGAAAGACTGTTACAGAGCTTGGACCGAACCTGTTACTGAGAGAACAGTTACAAATTTGTTATACTGGTTGCTAAGTTGATTGACCTGCAAGGCTTCCAGTGTTAGAGGTTGATTTATTTGGGTATGTGACCCGTGGGTTATAAGATTTCCTCACGGGCATAGCTCCTTTGTTTGGGGTAGCTTAGCATTCTACAAGGTTTCTGTGGGGCATTACCACCTAACACTTCAAGATAGCCATAGACAGTACACAACAGTGATTTGAATGTTTTACTGGCGTTTCATGGTACTTACAGCAGGGTTACGAGTTCATAAACCTTTACATCATCTCAAGCACTTAAGGTTGTCACCCTCTAAAAGGTTGCAATGTAATAGCTATTTAAGCATGTTGTATATAGGGGGGGAACTGGTCTTATATTCTGTCGTTGCCTTGGGATGGGTAATTTCTCTCTGGGTAGGCCTATACTGAACTAAATTGAACTATACAATCACTGGTTTATACTTTTACATTTGTAACTGGATGAAAATGATATGAAATTGTTAGCAAAAAATGGGTCACTGAAAATGGGTTCACCTCATTCAAAGAAAATTATTGAATGTACTGTATTAAATATACAATGTATATTTGCTCGTATTACTGATATAAATGTAGTAATGACAAAGATATTTTATTGATGTACAAATTAATTACTTTTGTTTTCCTCTTATGATGAACTTCGATAATTTACCTAAGATTTAAAAGGCATTGTGTGCTTAATAAAAGACCCGAATATGTATATTCTGACATTTTCAAATTTATAATTATGTCGATAGATAGGCATTTTCAAATATGGGACATTTGGATAAGATTTCATTTTTACAGAATACTACTCTTTCATTAAACTTTAGCTAATTTTTTGTGTGCCTTGGTTGCGGAAAAAACTATAATGACCAGGGGGGGATCCAGAAAATTCCGGTGAGGGGGGTCTATCGGGCTGTCACGTCGCGGAACTCATAATTCGCGACGTAACGCGACTGCGCGTGGATAAAATTAACATGTAAAAATATATAAAATTTGGTTTGGTGGGGGGGGGATGCATCCCCCCATCCCCCCCCCCTGCGTCCGTCCCTGATAATGACCTTCCTTTCCCATTTTTCTGCCTTGGTTGTGTTGAGAAGTGTCATTAATGGGTCTTTTGAATGTTCAAAGTGATATATGAGGAAGGCCAACTCAACATCCTCTTTAGATAAAAACATTTCAAAACAATTTCATATTTTAATCGCTCTTTTAATCGGATGAATAACTGATAGGGTCTAAATATTTCATACAGAGCCATCCCTTAAGGCTTAAGAGATTACTCTTAAGGTTTCAGATACATGTTTGTGCAAGGTAAACGTATCTTGAGTGACAAATTTTTTAAAATAAATAACAGTAATTCTTTTTAATCAAACCTGTAGGTATTAGCTTCTTGTTAATTCTAATTCCTGATTAAGAATTAGATAGGCCTACAAATGAAATAAATCAAAAATTTAATGCTCTGAGATGTCATTAGATCGTACATAGATAAGATTTGGCAAACGCAATGAAACATGTGTAATTGCTATTTCCTTGAATTATACAAGTATACAAATTGGGAAACACAAAACAGGTAACGATATCATTTTCTTTCAAAATTGGTCAATTTGATGTATCTCATTCTTAATTCATTGTGGATCTGCCAGTCTTGTGCTATTGCATCGAGCTCACATTTATTTGCTGCTATCAATGTCAGAGAGACGTGCTTTGTATCGCAGCTTCCACACAATACAAAGACACTGGAAACGCTATGTCTACGGCAAGGATATTGAGTCATAATATAAGGCAAATATTAATTCAGAAGATCTGTATTAGTCAAACAAATGTAACCATCGATTTTCCTTGTTAAATAAGGCAGCACAAATATATGAGATATGTGGAGTGGGCAAGAGAGCACTGTCTGTGAGTTGTAAAAACTTGGGTGGAGTCACAATTTTTTGTTATGTTAGGATGCCTTCTTGAACGTTTTGGTTGCAATGAAAACATAACTTTTGTCATAAACTGTCGGGTCAAAAAATTTCCAATTGTAATGTGGCCCATGCATGGGATCATCCCTGGCATGTTTCCCTAACATTTCTGAACAGTTATGAATCGTTCAGTCATGAATCGTTCATATTATACAAAATTTTTACAGACATTAAACTCTTATATACCGTTTAAAACTGGTACAGTTCATTCTTTATGCCACGCACATATTCTTGTATCTTACAACAAATGACCTTCAAATTCTTTAGCATTGTAAGTAACCAGTAAAACTTCTGCTTTATTGGCTTTTCTTCTCATTGATACAGGATCAAAAAGAGGCTATTTCCAGGGCTAACAAAGCCACAATCAGCTAATTATAGAATCCAGGCCCAAATCAGCTGCAACACAGATTGCTTTGGGAAACTGTAAACAGTCTGCTTCCGGTGGAATCAAACAGGGCCTTGCGCACTTCCGGTGGAATCAAAGACCTGTGTACTTCCTGTTTTCCCATAGTGCTTTGTTCTGGTCTTAGTTCATTTCCTGTTTTCACACAACCTCGATTGATTATTCACTAGCTATTGGCATGCACTCATGTAAATGGTGTATTGCTATATTTAGTTTGTCACGTGCCAACCTTGCTTCAGGTGACTGCATTGAACCAAGTATACATGCAAGCATCAAGATTGGTAGATTAGGCCTACATGTATACATGTAGGTATTGAAAATGCAGCCCTCTAAGACTATTTATGGACACCGGTGAAGATTTTATGATCAGAGAGGGAGCGGGAGACCTCCACATATTACAAATCAGTTGCAAGGTGCATCACACACTGTATGTTTATCGGTGAATATTATATAAATATAAGTCTTGGATTTCTGTATTGCTGGTAACCGATGAAATGTCTCTCCAATTGTCAAAATGGTGCACATTCATATTCTATATGATATATAACGCCAAAAAGCATATTAAGCACCACCTTTGCTCTTATATATGGCACTCGCCCTGATATTGGTCATATCATATTGGTCATACGAGGCGTATGAGCATATGATGGAGTGCAGGCGATTGCGGGATGGAGTTTCTGAAATTCTTTGGACTGTCTGATACTGAAGTGGCTGATGATGGATGGTGGTCCGGGGCAACTGATGCTGCCTTGGAGGCTGCTATGAACTGCATCACCTTTGATGGCTGGCCCTGTATCACCTGACAAGCTGTTGTGCAGTCCCCTGCCCTAAGGGGGGTCTGGGAGGGAGAGGGGGCACAGCTCTGACCTTGGGTTGAGGGTGTGGGGTAAGGGGGGCCTGGGGAACCTGAGAAGCGGAGGGGGGGTCAGTGAGTAGACATGCTGCTGTGTGAGGGTCAGTTATGAGCACTGTTTAGGGCTGCAGTGGTTTGTCGGTTGAGAAGGAGAGTTGAGATACAGATATTTAGTTATTGCTAGACAGAAGAATATGGAAGTATTTCAGAAGTACTTCGACATGCATGTTTTGTTACAGCTACCAATCTAACACAGACCGAGAGATTGGTGATTGACCGATGCTACAGCTATGCATCCTGTATCATTGCACTGTCCATTTAGTATCAATTGACCGTGCGAGTACCTGAGGAAAATTCTTAGTCAAAATTTTGAGTTGCTTGATAATATTAAAAGAAAAGAGGAGTCCACGAAGAACACGTTTTCCCATCATAGTCACTGATACTAGGGGTTACCACTCACCAGTTATCTCATATGACTTCCAGATGGGAGCTTGCCAGTGAAGATCTGCCAATAAATGGACCTCTCTCTCATCCACAAATGAACTCCAGTGGGCGACAAGAGACCCACCTACCATAGACACAGATAGAGGGCAGCAGCAATATATGTATTTACCTACTTTATACACTGTTATAGATGGCAGCACCATCTCACCCCGCCTAATGGGAGCAAACAAAGTTAGAGGTGCAGATGAGCTGTTCACCAACTCTGTTGATAACTCATGCAAACTAATGAAGTGCAGTTGAATGGACAAGTTGTCAGAGTTGCCACACTTATCAGGTTAACTTTATTGCATTAGTTGTAGGTACGTGCAAGTTTTAAACTGGCTTAATCCTCCTAACTATAATGAAATTGCCCAACTTTGTGAACTTTCTCCTGGCCAACATTCTAGCTGATTAGGTGCCAATGCTGATTGGATGGAACATTAGTTTGACCCATTGTATCAAAATGTATCTGAGTTCCCCCGTGGCCTAATGGTCAAGACTGCTTGTCCACTGGCTTTGAGGGCGTGGGTTCAAATCTCACCCCGGGAACTCACTTTAGTCCGAGCCCATGGGACATTAAATGGAGGCGGGTTGTATCCAGTCTTCTATGCTGGGGCAACTGAAAGACCCTGGGCATCCCTGAAATAATAGGGTATGTTCCAGACTCCCAGTCTTCTCATATCATCATCATACGGCGATCGCCTGCCTCGATATAGCCCACTAAGGTGCTGCAGAGGCGTAAAACACAAACAAACATCAAAATGTATCTGTGTCTATGCTAGGCAAATACAAGATCCCACACAATAGCAAACATGGGACAACATTATGGTTGTCTCCCACTTTTTTTACAATGGATTACCACAGTTATAATCCCTTATTGTTTGGTATTTGTGCTGTGCATCAAATTGGTACTTTATATAATTGGGGCCATTTGGTTCTCCTGTTTTAAAATGTTTTAGGCCTAATAATCATACGGTGTTGGGTGCTCACTCATAGATCTATAAATACATGGTCATGAGTTTAAACCCAGTTACAGCATTGAAAAACATTTGTCTCCTTAAAACATTTTTTCACTCCACCCAGGTGTAAATGTATATATGGCAATGCGATGATAGCAATTACTGTCGAACCCATGCTGGTGTATTCTCCCTAGGGAGTTGAGAAAGATCCAAGCTTGATCAGGCTTGTGGTGAATGTAAAGTTATTGCAATGTTGACTGAGCTTAAAAAAACAAAAATACCATAGACAATAAAGCTATGAATACATAGTATTTTAAAATGCGGCTATGGACAGCATTGTAGTACAAGATTGTAGTACAAGATTGTTGTTGAACAAATTTGTAGAGCGTATCCAATAGTGCGAACCAAGCCCATTCATTACCCATATCTCATTTTGTGGCAATACACAGTGAGGGTAAGGGGGTATCTATGTCAGATATCTATATCAATGCTTTATCAGTGAATAATGTCCCCCTGGCGGTAATAATACTCCATCATATGACCCTGGGGTGTCATGTGACCGGCCTGATGTCAGCAGGGTGGGGTGGTGCCACCTA
Organism: Platynereis dumerilii; assembly: GCA_026936325.1. NCBI lineage: Eukaryota > Metazoa > Annelida > Polychaeta > Phyllodocida > Nereididae > Platynereis > Platynereis dumerilii. Next base: position 24,273,579 of record JAPTHN010000010.1, on the reverse strand, counting down.
AATGTGCAGCTTTCCTACCATCAGCATAGAAATGTGTATAGCTGAGCTTGAGCCATTGTCCAGGACCTAGCCGCCATTAATAGGTTTGTAGGCTACATGAACCCTATCTGTCAATCACTTCCTCACTAAATGTGCTTTTCATTGTGCTGAATCATTCAGTAAATGATCAATTTGTGCATTGGCTTGGGCCCTTAGCTTATTCAGCGTATCAGTTCTTCTTCGTTGATTGGTAATCATCTTATTCTTCCATTAATTATTTTAACAGTTTGAAATGTATTAAACTGAAATGTTACAGTACAATACGAATTTTTAAAAAGTCCAATTTTAAAAGACCGGGCTTACCGGAAATCCGGGAAGGCTTACGAGAAGAAGAGGAGGCAGAAAAGAAGACGGAGCTGCGCGGTGAATTATAACCTTAACTTCGCATTTTCTGTTAACAGTCACAAGTATTGCTTCCCAGCCAGCTGAGATGTTGAAAATTATTCCAAGAAAATTATGCTTGCATTATTTTTAGAAAGAGATTGCCATACATCCTTGCAGTTAAAGAAATTTTGATTGTCTAATTTTAATCTGACTTTTCTGATTACACACCATTTTTGTGGAAAGCATAACGCCACAACTCCAATCTCAAACTCCCACCAACTTGCCAACCACAAATGTGTCTCTCCTCCTGGCCTCAGAAGACTGGGGAGGTGTGATTTGGCTTGAATGGTACCTGGATTTATGGCCCATGCTGGGCATGTTTAGTCTGATGAAGAAAAGCTGTAAAGTATGAATATGGCTGACTTACTGGGGGCCTGGTTCATGTCACTCCACTCCACTCCAGTTTGTCTTTGATCAAGTCAAGTTTAAAGAATTGAGCATCGGGGTGAATGGGGCAGATTAAATCACAATTATCACAAGATGTGGCTTTGCTATAGGAGTAGGAAAAAGAAAGAAGAGAATAATAAAGCGAAAAAAATTAACCAGGGAGGGGAATAAGGAAGGGGAGATGAAGGAGGGAGAGAGGGGAAGGAGGAGAGAGGAGAGGAAAGGAGGAAGATGGGAGAAGGGAGTGGGAGGATGGAGGTGCAGGTGCGAGAACCAGAAGAGAGGGGAGGAAGAAGAAAGGGCAGTAGAGGAAGAAGGAGGGAAAGAAGAAGGAGGGAAAGAAGAAGGAGGGAAAGAAGAAGGAGGGAAAGAAGAAGGAGGGAAAGAAGAAGGAGGGAAAGAAGAAGGAGGGAAAGAAGAAGGAGGGAAAGAAGAAGGAGGGAAAGAAGAAGGAGGGAAAGAAGAAGGAGGGAAAGAAGAAGGAGGGAAAGAAGAAGGAGGGAAAGAAGAAGGAGGGAAAGAAGAAGGAGGGAAAGAAGAAGGAGGGAAAGAAGAAGGAGGGAAAGAAGAAGGAGGGAAAGAAGAAGGAGGGAAAGAAGAAGGAGGGAAAGAAGAAGGAGGGAAAGAAGAAGGAGGGAAAGAAGAAGGAGGGAAAGAAGAAGGAGGGAAAGAAAAAAGAGGGAAAGAACAAGAGGGAAAGAACAAGAGGGAAAGAACAAGAAAGAAAGAACAAGAGGGAAAGAACAAGAAAGAAAGAACAAGAGGTAAAGAACAAGAGGGAAAGAAGGGAGGGACAGGGAAGGGAACGAATGGCTTAATAACTGATAGAATGGATAAGAAATCTACAATTTGTTCACATACAACAATGGATACATTGAAAGAAGAATGCTTTAGACAAATACTGATTTGATACAATCTGGAAATTAATTGATTCCTAAAGGAGATCCTTTCCTGGGAACAATTGTTATGTTGTGACAATGATTCGAAAATCAATACCATCTTGTCAATTGTTGTGGTATTGTAGCCCATATGTCTATATGTGATAGGCTGTTTGATTATGAATGTAAAATAGCTTTCTCCCGCAGTTTCTGTGGTTTGGTAATCTTCTTAAACAGCCTTCTGCTTCATTCAAAGATGTTTATGTCGCTCCCTTGCTTAGGAAGTAAGTTTTCATTTTTTAAAGATATATCTTCTTTCTTCTAAACATCTTTCAAGGCAATATCCTAAGTGTGTTATTTGAAAGGTTTATATTAAGAGCTGTTGAAGATCTCAGGTTCTTGATATTGATGTTCCAGCTGAATTACCAATGTAACTTGTAACAAATCTTTAGTTAGAGCTTCAAGGTTGTTATAACCATTTGGAAGCAAGCCTGCATGTTTTATCCAAAAGATTGAGGACAATTGAACTTGTTTCAAAATTGTTGAAGTTAAAAACTACATCATAAAACCAGCTGCCTTCACTTTTATGGCAGTTTCTATCACAGCAAAACGTAGCAAAAGTCGAGTTCTTTTGATTGGTTGAGGCAATGAATTACATAGCATAAATCTAATATGAATGCATTTAAACTGTTTATCAAAGCCACTGTTATCTCTGTTAGTGGGTTTTGACTGTTACTGCTACCCTGCTAATCTTATTTTCTTTCAGAACAAAGCTGCTCACTCAAGCAGAATATCACATTTTTCATTGTTTCATACATTCAACATACTGATTTGGAGGATTAGCCTTATCCAACATACTCCAGCCAAAGTTAAACTGCTTTTAGTCAACAGACTCAACATTAGACAATAGGATATTGGCAAGAGAATAGTTTGTGGGATTCCTTTAGCTTGAAAGCTTTTCAAATATTCTTATTTATCATCACAAAAATCATTGTTTTATTTGCTTTGCAGAAAGATGGTTAACATGTAGGTGCGAGTGACAAAATAAGCCATGTAACTATCCATTGCTAGGTTCTTGTCTCAGTTGTGAAATGAAGTGTCATACATAGCGAGTTTGACATATATATGTATAGATACAATTCTAGTATGATCGCAGTTAGTTTCATTTCACATTCAAAATGTATATGTTTTAAAAAGAAACAACTGTGTGGCTAAGGCTGGTATCCAGACCTAGTACAGGACATGTTCCAAATCTGTTACTAAGAGAACAGTTACAATGTTTTACTGGTTGCTAAGTTGGTTGACCTGCAAAGCATCCAGTGTTAGGGGTTGATTTATTTGAAAACTTTTGTAATACTCAGCTATTGACAGCAAGACTCCCCTGGATAATGGAAGAAGAAGGCTGTGTATCATGTTTACAGACTTTAATCTGTGATGTCTGAGCTGAATATGACTGAACTGAAACTAAACAGAGAAGAGAGCAGTCAATTGCAAAATGCCATAGATCAGCACACCTGGCTATGGAGGCTGAGCAGAGAAAAATAAAAATTCACCAAATCTAAACAAGATAAATCAGAACATGTGGCTGTCACATTAATCACAAGACAAATCTATAATGGAAAGAATAAATATTGCGTGCTGAGCCTTAATGGAGAGTGATTTAAACAGATCATCACAAAGTTAAAAGTGTTTCAACAGAGCTGATTGCAGTAGCGTGTGAAGAGCATTGTAAAAGGTTGCCTTTTTCAAAGCTGTTATCATTAAATTTAGAAGAAATAGAAAGAGAAAAGCAATCAATGAATGAGCTAAAATGATAGGTTGAACATCTTCAAAACATGCATGTTCAGAGATCATTGAATTTTATAGTTACATTCCATCCAGCACTGATGAAAAATAAACTATAATAGAGACGGAAACTAGGCTTGCTTGAATTGTTTTTACTGTTGACGTATCCTTGATCAGTTGGGCAGCTCAACCTCCTTTTTGTAGAGAGGGCTGCAATTTTTTTTGGTGACTGTCATGTAATGATGGGATGACTGGGAGTCAGCCATACACCCTATTCATGCGGAGATGTCCAGGGTCACATCAAATACAACTTGCCTCCGTTTGATTTCTTGTGTGCTCTTAACGGAATATACCATAAAACTGACAGAATAGCCATTAAGGTAACCACAAATTGCTGTAAAATCAACAGCTATTCCTTCAGCATTTCTATGTAAAGAATGGCCCAGGAAAGAATTCTTATAGAAATGTATTATAAAATGAATATTGTTTCACTATGACAGAAACTGCACTGATTGATGTTTTTGTTGATAATCATTGTGTGCACAATCACTCCATATGTGTGTTTAATACATTATGACTGATATGCCGATAGTGTGTACGGGTGCATTATGTGGACTGGTGCACTCAATTGTGACTTCCACTAGGAGTAAACAAATGGATTTGAAAAAGAATCTGTAAATGAAAATACCATAAATCATCACATCTGGCAGAAGCATCCATCACAATACCACTAGTGGGGAAAATCGTTTGAAAAGGTAATCTGGTGTAAAAGCATTTATCCAAAGGTAATCAGTGTAATAAAATGAATCAGTGACCTAGGTGACCTGGACAGTGCAGGATTTCAAACTTGGGCCAACTGATTGGTAGTCCTGAGTGGCATGTGTGTGCTACCAACTCAGCTAACCCCTGCTTAATGTCAAGGGCAAGATTTTCACTTCAACCTTTTGTAAATTGATATAAGTACTAGGGCCAGTATTTTGCTAATTTTAAGGTAATCAATGCTAGCGAGCTAGATTGATTACATTCATTGCACATCCAATATCTCCTATATTATGGAGTTCTGGCAGTAAGTGGTCTGACTAGGTTACAAATGACTGGTGCTAGTGCAGTAGAGCAGACTGCAAGTAGACGGCCAGTAGTATGGAGTACATAAAACACCCAGTCACTCTGCAATTGCCATAAAAAACCATTAATGTTCAGTAAATGTGGTTTGGTAAACACTTTGGGAGAAGTATTGGCACTTGTGACAAATGGTGCTTCCTTCAGAGCTCGAATTGAACTGTGCTTGAGTGTGACTTTGTTTTCAGTACTCTACTACTAATAGCAGAAATTGATAAAGCGATTCTTGGTCTGTTAAACACATGGCAAAGAGTGGCTGTGATAGTGCTGCTTATACTGTAAAATTTAAATTTGAGTCACCTCAAATGATTGAGTCAGATGGTTGCAGTTTATTTGAGCTAACATCGCTTGTTGTTTTGAGTTAAGATAATCTTTCCATTGTTATGACTTAAAACAACAAGCCATTTGGCTCAAAGGACTTGTGCAACCATCTCACTCAATCATTTGAGCTGACTCAAATTTTTAATTTTACAGTGTATGCATGTGTCCATTTGAAGCATCTGTATGAAGCATATACCTATATCCACAATGCCATTGTGGTATTGCTTCTCTCAAGTATTCTGTGTTTCTTGTTTTGAACATTATCATGCATGCAAGTTATCGTTAATCCTTTAAATACCTGATGCATACCCTATTAGTACAGTGAGTTTCTTGCCTTTTTTTATGATGTCTAGTACTCCTCCCTGTCTTTATAAGCAGATACAATTTCTCAGAATTAAGTAGTATGAGAACAGTCTTAACCAGTAGTAATGAACCATAAAAATCCAATTTGTCATAAATAAATGCGCTGTTTCTGCATGTAAGCGATCTGATACAGTGGAATAGTATCGCTTGCTTAAAACTACCAGTCATTCTGCAATCAGAACAAAAAAAAACAGTAAATGTTCAGTAAATTGGGTTGGCAAACACTTTACGGGAAATTATTGGCACTTGTGACAAATGGTGCTTCCTTCAGAGCTCGAATATAATTGTGCTAGAGTGTGACTCCATTCTCCATACTCTTCTATTAATAGCAGAAATTGATGAAGTGATTCTCGGTCTGTTAAACAAATCAAATGGAATAGCTGCGATAAGACTGATCTGTCACAAGTTTCGATTGTTAAATTGAATCAATTGATACCAAGTTTGACAGATCTACTCCAGTGTGTGCCTCAATCAAATTCAGTAAACTATGGTACCAGAGCACTACATTGAAGAAAAGATGTCTTGAATAGGGAAGAACACCTTTTCACAATATACTGTTAAACAGTATTCATCACTCAATCCAACAACAGAAAACATGTGCATTTCACGAGCAAAATATGAGTCTTGCGGTGTGGACAATTGGTGGTAAGATGAGTTTCTGGCAAAATTTGTGCATCACAATACATACCAAGAAACCAAAAAAATTATCAAACTTGCCTATCCACCCCTTGAATGAAAAAGTCTTCGGTGTGACAGGACAGTCGGCATTATCCTACTTTAGCCCCCTCAGGGGTCTAAACATTTAGGCCCTTTTTTCATGGGAAATAGTGGTGGTAATTTTTACTGTATAAGCGTCATTGTGTTTATACACAAGATGACGCTTAAACAGTCAATGTAACAAAGAAATAAATGTCTAACTATTTATCAAAAAACTGTCTTATTATACTCCTGCTTTAGCCCCCTTTTCCATTGACAGCACCATTGAAAAGGGGGCTAAAGCAGGAGTATATATAAGACAGTAGGATATATAAAATACTGTCTTATATATACTCCTGCTTTAGCCCCCTTTTCAATGGTTTTGTCAATGGAAAAGGGGGCTAAAGCAGGAGTATATATAAGACAGTATTTTTTTTAGAAAGAGAAAAGTTTTTCTTTGTTACATTGACTGTATAAACGCCATCTTTTGTATAAACACAATGATGCTTATACAGTAGAAATACCACCAAAAAAGAGACAAGTTTTTTCGTTGTTACAATAACTGTATAAACGCCATATTGTGTATAAACACAATGACGCTTATACAGTAGAAATACCACCAAAATATAGCAAACTTCTGTCTATATATACTCCTGCTTTAGCCCCCTTTTCAATGGTACTGTCAATGGAAAAGGGGGCTAAAGCAGGAGTATAATAAGACAGTTTTTGCTATATCCAACTGTCTATATATGCTCCTGCTTTAGCCCCCTTTTCAATGGTACTGCTAATGGAAAAGGGGGCTAAAGCAGGAGTATAATAAGACAGTTTTTGCTATATCCAACTGTCTATATATACTCCTGCTTTAGCCCCCTTTTCAATGGTCCTGTCAATGGAAAAGGGGGCTAAAGCAGGAGTATAATAAGACAGTTTTTGCTATATCCTACTGTCTATATATACTCCTACATTAGCCCCCTTTTCAATGGTACAGTCAATGGGAAAGGGGGCTAAAGTGGGAGTATATATAAGACAGTATTTTACAATATATCGCACTTCAGTTTGAATGTTTTAAGAAACATATAACTGTGAGTATTCTTGGTAATGATCTCCTTCACACTTTTACTTTATTCTGTGATATACAGACTGGAAACATAATTGAGTTATTTTTCAGTTTCAGTTTTTGTTGATCAATATCTATGGAAATACCTATAAAATGTTTAAACCCTCAAGGGGGCTAAAGTAGGATAATGCCGGACAGTCTCCTTGTTATAGAATTACTACATCAAAAGGATATCCGCACATGGCCTTATTGCAAGATTATGTGCAAAGTTGTAATGAAATATCCTGCCCTTCGCCATGTATGCCATACAAGTATGTCCTATGATATTAATGGGCTTAATAATAATTAATGATGTTTTCCAGACATCCTGTTTTGTCAGCATTTCATAATTTATCATACTGTATACAGTGTACATGTGATTTTTTTTTTTCATATACATTCTGTATGTACCATCAGTGGGATATTATTCGGCTGTCAGCTTGTGACTGCCTGTCATAGTAGTGTTCTTTTCATTACTGTAACAGGAGATTTCCTTATTCCATAGAGTTTCCTGTCGTAACACGAATGAAGGTGCCATGTACTATGTCATTTCTTGTCTGCTTTTCATACATATATGTTTTGATTGCCTGTATGAAATGTCCAACATGTAACATAAATACATGTACTATGTGAGATTATTAGTAATAATAATTGTCATATCAATGTCTTTTCTTTTAACGTTTTACACTTAATTTATTTGAGTCTGGTGTTCTCTTTCCTAAAGGCCATGAATTGCACAAAATAACAAATTAGAAAAAGATCTCATGTATCATCAATTAAAGCCCAGCATAAAAAGCTTTCAAAAAAGTCACTCTGCTTTTCATAGATCTAAAGCAATATATGCAATGATGTGGTTACATTCCAGGAATAAAAAAAATCAAAAAGTAATTTCACAATAAATCTGAGAAGAAACCAGGGCATATTTAACAGCTGCATAGCTTTAGCAATTTTTCAAAATACTCCAGCTAAAGTTAAACTGCTTTTAGTGAACATTCGACAATAGGATATTGGAGAGACAATAGTTTGTGAAATTCCGTTAGTTTGAAAGCTTTTAAAACATTCTTATCTATATTCACATAAATCATGTTTGCATCATTGTTTTATTTGCTTTGCTGCAAGATAGTTGAGTGCAGTAAATTTCACATTTTGTAGTAGTTGCGACTGACAAAGTATGCTATTATGCATTAGGAGGATTGATGCCTCAGTTGCGGTTTGAAGTGTCATACATAATGAGTTTGACATATATATGTATATGGATAGATACTGTTTTTAGTATAGTGATAGTTAGTTTCATCTACAGAGAGAGGGATTCTTTATTAGCCAATATCAACAATGTTAACATCGGAATTAATTCAACACACAGAGAAAAATAGACGTCACAGTAACAACTGTACGGCTGAAAGACTATTACAATGTTATGCTGGTTGCTAAGTTGGTTGACCTGCAAGGCTTCCAGTGTTATGGGTTGATTTATTTGAGTATGTGACCCGTGGGTTATAAGATTTCCTCACGGGTATAGCTCCTTTGTTTGGGATAGCTTAGCATTCTACAGGGGTTTCTGTGGGGCATTACCACCTAACACTTCAAGATAGCCACAGACAGTACGCAACAGTGATTTGAATGTATTACAGGCATTTCATGGTCCTTACTGCAGGGCTACGAGTTCATAAACCTTTACATCATCCCAGGCTCTTAAGGTTGTCACCTCCTAAAAGGTTGCAATGTAATAGCTATTTAAGTATGTTGTATATAGGGGAGAACTGGTCTTATATTCTGTCGTTGCCTTGGGATGGGTAATTTCTCACTGGGTATGCCTATACTGAACTAAAGTGAACTATACAATCACTGGTTTATACTTTTACATTTGTAACTGGATGAAAATGATATGAAATTGTAAGCAAAAAAATATGTCAGTTGAAAATTGCTAATTATTGAATGGAGTGTATCGACTAGACAGTGATGTTTATTTGCTTACATTATTGATATAAATGCATTCATGACAAAGATATTTTCAATTGATGTATACAATTAATTACTTATGTTTCACTCTTATGATGAACTTCAAGAATTTGCTAAGGCATACAAATCTTAATTGAAGATACAATTATGTATAACTGTGACATTTTCAGCTTTATAATTATGTCAATAGATATTAATTTTCAAATAAGGACATTTGGATAAGATTTCATGTTTACATAATGCTGCTCTTTCTTTAAACTTCAGCTAATTTTTTGTATGCCTTTGTTGCGGAATAAGATATAATGACATTCCTTTCCCATTTTTCTGCCTTGGTTGTGTTGAGAAGTGTCATTAATGGGTCTTTTGAATGTTCAAAGTGATATATGACAAAATCTAACTCAATATGCTCTTTAGATAATAAATTCAAAACAATTTCATATTTTAATCACTCTCTTAATTGACAAATAACCGATAGGGTCTAAATATTCCATACAGAGCCATCTCTTAAGGCTAAGGTTTCAGTTGCATACATGTGGTAATCGTATCTTGACTGAAGGAAATGTTTTATAAATTTATGACTTACTGAGATGTCATTACATTGTACATAGATCTGCTTATGCAAACATCATGAAACATGACGTGTAGTATTTCATTGAACTAAGAATGTAAATTGTGCTTGAGAAACACGAAACAGATTATGATGCCATTTTCTTACAAAATAGGCATTTATTGTATCTCATTCATAATTCATTGTGGATCCTGCCAGTCTTGTACTATTTCATCGAGCCCACATTTTTTTGCCGTTATCAATATCAGGGAGATGTGCTTTGTACTGCAGCTTCCACACAATACAAAGTTACTGGAAACACAATGTCAACGGCAAAGAAATTGAGCCATAATATAAGGCAAATATTTATTCAGAAGATCTGTATTAGTCAAACAAATGTAACCATCGATTTTCCTTGTTAAATAAGGCAGCACAAATATATGAGATATGTGGAGTGGGCAAGGGAGCATTTGTATGCCTCATACTGAGTGTGTCAGTATCTGTGAGCGGTAAAAACTTGGGTGGAGTCAAAATTATTTGTCATGCCAGGAGTTCTTGTTGAACATTTTGGTTGCAATGAAAACACATAACTATTGTGATAGACTGTCATATCAAAAAATTAAAATTGTAATGTGGTCCATTCATGGGATATACACTGGATCATCCCTGGCATGTTTCCCTTACATTTGATTCAAACAGTTCTGTCATGGATCTTGCTACACCAAGTTTTACAGACGTTTTATGGTATATTAAACTCTATATAACATTTAAAACTGATACCGTTCATTCTTTTTGCCACGCACAATTATACGTACTTTAAATTTCGTAACTTACAACCAATGACCTTCAAATTCTTTTGCATTGCAACCAGACCAAAACTCTCCTTTTATTGGCTTTTCTTCTCATTGATACTGAATCCGAAAGAGGCTATTTCCAGGGGCAACAAAGCCACAATGAGCTAATCATAGAATCCAGACCTAAATCAGCTGCAACACAGATTGTTTTGGGAAACTCTAAACAGTCTGCTTCCGGCGGAATCAAACAGGGCCTTGTGCACTTCCGGTGGAATCAAAGACCTGTGTACTTCCTGTTTTCCCATAGTGCTTTGTTCTGGTCTTAGTTCATTTCCTGTTTTCACACAACCTCGATTGATTATCTCCAAGCTATTGACATGCACCCTTGTAAATGGTGTTTTGCTATAAATGTATTTCGTTTGTCACACATGACGCGTCAACCTTGCTTCAGGTGACTGCATAAAGCCAAGTATAGGCCTACAAGTAACAAGATTGATAGATTATGTAGATATGGGATGTTCAGCCCTGTAAGACTATTGCTGGAAATTGGTGAGGATTTTATGATCAGACGGGAGAGGGAGCAGGAGTCCTCAACATATTACAAATCGGTTGCAAGGTGCATCACACACTGTATGATTATGGGTGAATAGGTACAATATAGAAGTATCATGAATCTTGTATTTCTGTATAGCTGCTAACCGATGAAATATCTCTCCAATTGTCAAAATGGTGCACATACATCTTCTATATCATATATAAGGCCAAAAAGCATATTAAGCACCACATTTGCTCTTATATGTGGCACTCACCCTGATATTGGTCATACGAGGCGCATGAGCATATGATGGAGTGCAGGCGATTGCGGGTTGGAGTTTCTGAAATTCTTTGGACTGTCTGATACTGAAGTGGCTGATGATGGATGGTGGTCCAGGCAACTGATGTTGCCTGGGAGGCTGCTATGAACTACATCACCTTTGATGGCTGGTCCTGTATCACCTGACATGCTGTTATGCAGTCCCCTGCCCTGAGGGGGGTCTGGGAGGATGAGGGGGAACAGCTCTGACCTTGGGTTGAGAGTGTGGGGTAAGGGGGAGGGGGGTCACTGAGAGGACATGCTATTGGGTGAGGGTCAATGGTGAGCACCCTTTAGAGCTGTGCTGGTTTTTAGGTGGAGAATGGGAGTTGAGATACAGATATTTTGCTGTTGCTAGACAGAAGAATATGGAAGTATTTCAACATTGAATATGGCAGTACTTCGACATGCATGTTTTGTTATGTTACAGCTACCAATCTAACATAGACTGAGATATGGGTGGTTGAACGCTGCTACGGTTATGCATCCTGTATCTTTGTGCTGTCCATTTGGTATCAATTGACCTCGCAAGTATCGGAGGCAAATTATTGCAGTCACAAGAGTTGATTGATGATATGAAAAGAGGGGTCCACGAAGTACACATTTTCCCAGTATAGTCACTGATACAAGGGGCCACCAATTATCTCATATCAAATGACTTCCAGATGGGAGCTTGCCAGTGAAGATCTGCCAATAGATGGACATCTCTCTCATCTGCAAATGAACTCCAGTGGGCGACAAGAGACACACCTACCATAGACACAGATAGAGGGCAGCAGCAATATATGTATTTACCTACTTTATACACTGCCATAGATGGCAGCACCATCTCATCCAGCCTTATACTATAGGAGCAAACAAAGTTAGAGGTGCAGATGAGCTGTTCACCAACTCTGCTGACAACTCATGCAGACTAATGAAGTGCAATTGAATGGACAAGTTGTCAGAGTTGCCCACTTATCAGGTTTACTTTATTGCATTAGCAATAGGTACGTGCACGTTTTAAACTAGCCTAATCCCCCTAACTATAATGAAATTGTCCAACTTTGTCAACTTTCTTCATGGCCAACATTCCAGCTGATTAGGTGCTGAAGCCTGATTGGATGGAACAACGTTTGACCCATTGTATCAAAATGTGTATATATATATATATATATCTGTGTCTAGATGCTAGGCAAATAAAGACCCCCCACAAAGGCACACATGAGTCAGATGAGACAAATTTATCACTGTTATGGTCGCCTCCCACTTGTTTTTTCAATGAATGTCCTCACCTTTAATTATTGTTTGAACTTTGTGCTGCACATCAAATTGGTACCTTATATAATTGGGGCCGTTTGGTTTCCCTGTTTTAAAATGTCTTGATAATCGTACGGTGCCAGGTGCCCATTCATAGATCCATAAATACATGGTCTTAAGTTTACATCCCAGTTACAGCATGGAAAAAAATGTATCTCCTTAAACCATTTCGTCACTCTACTCAGGTGTAAACCCGTATTTGGCGATGCGATGATTGCAATTTTTGTCAAACTTACGCTGGTGCATACTCCCTAAGGAGTTAAGAAAGATTAAAGCTTGATCAGGTTTGTGGTGATGTAATGTTATTGCAATGTGACTGAGCTAAGAAAAAAACGTAGACAATAATGCTTTGAATACAGTGTTTTAAAATAAGCTACGGACCGTATTGTAGTACAAGATTGTTGTTGAACGAATTTGTAGAGCGTATCCAATAGTGCGAACCAAGCCCATTCATTACCCATATCTCATTTTGTGGCAATACACAGTGAGAGCAAGGGGGTATCTATGTCAGATATCTATATCAATGCTTTAACAGTGAATAATGTCCCCCTGGCGGTAATAATACTCCATCATATGACCCTGGGGTGTCATGTGACCGGCCTGATGTCAGCAGGGCAGGGTGGTGCCACCTAAATGTGCAGCTTTCCTACCATAAGCATAGAAATGTGTATAGCTGAGCTTGAGCCATTGTCCAGGACCTAGCCGCCATTAATAGGTATGTAGGCTACATGAACCCTATCTGTCAATCCCTTCCTCACTAAATGTGTTTTTCATTGTGCTGAATCATTCAGTAAATGACCAATTTGTGCATTGGCTTTGGCCCTTAGCTTATACAGCGTATCAGTTCCTCTTCGTTGATCGGTGCTCATCTTATTCTTCCATTAATTATTTTAACAGTTTGAAATGTATTAAACTGAAATGTTACAATACAATCCGAATTTTAAAAAAGTCCAATTTTAAAAGCACGGGCTTACCGGAAATCCGGGAAGGCTTACGGGAAGAAGAGGAGGCAGAAAAGAAGACAGAGCTGCGCAGTGAATTATAACCTTAACTTCGCATTTTCTGTTAACAGTCACAAGTATTGCTTCCCAGCCAGCTGAGATGTTGAAAATTATTCCAAGAAAATTATGCTTGCATTATTTTTAGAAAGAGATTGCCATACATCCTTGCAGTTAAAGAAATTTTGATTGTCTAATTTTAATCTGACTTTTCTGATTACACACCATTTTGGTGGCAAGCATAACGCCACAACTCCAATCTCACTCCCACCAACTTGCCAACCACAAATGTGTCTCTCCTCCTGGCCTCAGAAGACTGGGGAGTTGTGTTTTGGCTTGAATGTTACCTGGATATATGGCCCATGCTGGGCATGTTTAGTCTGATGAAGAAGAGTTGTCAATTATGAATATGGCTGACTTACTGGGGGCCTGGTTCATGTCATTCCACTGCACTCCAGTTTGTCTTTGATCAAGTCAAGTGTAAAGAATGGAGCATCGGGGTGAATGGGGCAGATTAAATCACAATTATCACAAGATGTGGCTTTGCTATAGAGTAGGAAAAAGAAAGAAGAGAATGATTAAAGCAAAAAAAAATTAACCAGGGAGGGGAATAAGGAAGGGGGGATGAAGGAGGGAGAGAGGGGAAGGAGGAGAGATGAGAGGGGAAGGAGGAAGGTGGGAGAAGGGAGTGGAAGGATGGAGGTGCAGGTGCAAGACCAGAAGAGAGGGGAGGAAGAAGAAAGGGCAGTAGAGGAAGAAGGAGGGAAGGAAGAAGGAGGGAAAGAAGAAGGAGGGAAAGAAGAAGGAGGGAAAGGAGAAGGAGGGAAAGAAGGAGGGAAAGAAGAAGGAGGGAAAGAAAAGGAGGGCAAGAAGAAGGAGGGAAAGAAGAAGGAGGGAAAGAAGAAGGAGGGAAAGAAGAAGGAGGGAGAGGGAAAGAAGAAGGAGGGAAAGAAAAAAGAGGGAAAGAAGAAGGAGGGAAAGAAAAAAGAGGGAAAGAACAGGAGGGAAAGAAAAAAAGAGAGAAAGAACAAGAGGAAAAGAAAAGGAAGGTAAGAACAACTGGGAAAGAACAAGAAAGAAAGAACAAGAGGTAAAGAACAAGAGGGAAAGAAGGGAGGGACAGGGAAGGGAACTAAAGGCTTAATAACTGACGGAATGGATAAGAAATCTACAATTTGTTCAAATACAACAATGGATACATTGAAAGAAGAATGCTTTATACAAATACAGATTTGATACAATCTGGAAATGAATTGATTCCCAAAGGAGATCCTTTCCTGGGAACCATTGTTGTGTTGTGACAATGATTCGAAAATCAATACCGTCTTGTCAATTGTTGTGGTATTGTATCCCATATGCTTATATGTGATAGGCTGTTTGATTATGAATGTAAAATAGCTTTCTCCCGCAGTTTCTGTGGTTTGGTAATCTTCTTAAACAGCCTTCTGCTTCATTCAAAGATGTTTATGTCGCTCCCTTGCTTAGGAACTAGGTTTTCATCTTAAGATATATCTTCTTTGTTCTAAACATGTTTCAAGGCAATATCCTAAGTGTGTTATTTGAAAGGTTTATATTAAGAGCTGTTGAAGATCTCAGGTTCTTGAGATTGATGTTCCAGCTGAATTACCAATGTAACTTGTAACAAGTCTTTAGTTAGAGCTTCAAGGTTGTTATAACCATTTGGAAGCAAGCCTGCATGTTTTATCCAGAAGATTGAGGACAATTCAACTTGTTTCAAAATTGTCGAAGTTAAAACTACATCGTAAAACCAGCTGCCTTCACTTTTATGGCAGTTTCTGTCACAGCAAAACGTAGCAAAAGTCGAGTTCTTTTGATTGGTTGAGGCAATGAATTACATAGCATAAATCTAATTTGAATGCATTTAAACTGTCTATCAAAGCCACTGTAATCTCTGTTAGTGGGTTTTGACTGTTAGTGCTTCCCTGCTAATCTTATTTCTTTCCGAACAAAGCTGCTCACTCAAGCAGAATATCACATTTTTCTATTGCTTCATACATTCAACATACTGATTTGGAGGATTAGCCTTATCCAACATACTCCAGCCAAAGTTAAACTGCTTTTAGTCAACAGACTCAACATTCGACAATAGGATATTGGCAAGAGAGTAGTTTGTGGAATTCCTTTAGCTTGAAAGCTTTTCAAATATTCTTATTTATCTTCACAAAAACCATGTTTGCATCATTGTTTTATTTGCTTTGCAGAAAGATGGTTAACATGTAGGTGCGACTGACAAAATAAGCCATGTAACTATCCATTGCTAGGTTCTTGTCTCAGTTGTGAAATGAAGAGTCATACATAGCGAGTTTGACATATATATGTGTAGATACAATTCTAGTATGATCGCACTTAGTTTCATTTCACATTCAAAATGTATATGCTTTAAAAAGAAACAACTGTGTGGCTAAGGCTGGTATCCAGACCTAGTACAGAACATGTTCCAATTCTGTTACTAAGAGAACAGTTAAAATGTTATACTGGTTGCTAAGTTGGTTGACCTGCAAAGCATCCAGTGTTAGGGGTTGATTTATTTTAAAACTTTTGTAATAGTCAGCTATTGACAGCAAGACTCCTCTGGATAATGGAAGAAGAGGGCTGTGTATCACAGTGGCATCCCTATGGGGGCACGGGGGGGCACATGCCCCCCCATATTGGACCTGTGCCACCCCCATATGAACTTTTCAACCTTGGCTAAAATATACAATTAGTATTATGGGTGCCCCCCCCCCGAGAATCGCGTGCCCCCCCAGGTGCCCCCTCATTTGTGACCCCCTAGTTACACCACTGTTGTATCATGTTTACAGACTTTAATCTGTGATGTCTGAGCTGAATATGACTGAACTGAAACTAAACAGAGAAGAGAGCAGTCAATTGCAAAATGCCATAGATCAGCACACCTGGCTATGGAGGCTGAGCAGAGAAAAACAAAAAAGATTCACCAAATCTAAACAAGATAAATCAGAACATGTGGCTGTCACATTAATCACAAGACAAATCTATAATGGAAAGAATAAATATTGCGTGCTGAGCCTTAATGGAGAGTGATTTAAACAGATCATCACAAAGTAAAAAGCGTTTCAACAGAGCTGATTACAGAAGAGTGTGAAGAGCATTGTCAAAAGTTGCCTTTTCAAAGCTGTTATCATTAAATTTAGAAGAAATAGAAAGAGAAAAGCAATCAATGAATGAGCTAAAATGATAGGTTGAACGTCTTCAAAACATGCATGTTCAGAGATCACAAATTCCACAGTTACATTCCATCCAGCAGTGATGAAAAATAAACTATAATAGAGACCGAAACTAGGCTTGCTTGAATTGTGTTTACTATTGACGTATCCTTGATCAGTTGGGCAGCTCAACCTCCTTTTTTAGAGAGGGCTGCAATTTTTTTTTGTGACTGTCATGTAATGATGGGATGACTGGGAGTCTGCCATACACCCTATTCATGCGGAGATGTCAAGGGTCACATCAAATGCAACTTGCCTCCGTTTGATTTCTTGTGTGCTCTTAACGGAATATACCATAAGACTGACAGAATAGCCATTAAGGTAACCACAAATTGCTGTAAAATCAACAGCTATTCCTTCAGCATTTCTATGTAAAGAATGGCCCATGAAAGAATTCTTATAGAAATGTATTATAAAATTAATATTGTTTCACTATGACAGAAACTGCACTGATTGATGTTTTTGTTGATAGTCATTGTGTGCACAATCACTCCATATGTGTGTTTAATACATTATGACTGATATGCCGATAGTGTGTACGGGTGCATTATGTGGACTGGTGCACTCAATTGTGACTTCCACTAGGAGTAGACAAATGGATTTGAAAAAAGAATCTGCTAATGAAAATACCATAAATCATCACATCTGGCAGAAGCATCCATCACAATACCACTAGTGGGGAAAATCGTTTGAAAAGGTAATCTGGTGTAAACGCATTTATCCAAAGGTAATCAGTGTAATAAAATGAATCAGTGACCTAGGTGACCTGGACAGAGCAGGATTTCAAACTTGGGCCAACTGATTGGTAGTTCTGGTTGGCATGTGTGTGCTACCAACTCAGCTAACCCCTGCTTAATGTCAAGGGCAAGATTTTCACTTCAACCTTTTGTAAATTGATATAAGTACTAGGGCCAGTATTTTGCTAATTTTAAGGTAATCAATGCTAGCGAGCTAGATTGATTACATTCATTGCACATCCAATATCTCCTATATTATGGAGTTCTGGCAGTAAGTGGTCTGACTAGGTTACAAATGACTGGTGCTAGTGCAGTAGAGCAGACTGCAAGTAGACGGCCAGTAGTATGGAGTACATAAAACACCCAGTCACTCTGCAATTGCCATAAAAAACCATTAATGTTCAGTAAATGTGGTTTGGTAAACACTTTGGGAGAAGTATTGGCACTTGTGACAAATGGTGCTTCCTTCAGAGCTCGAATTGAACTGTGCTTGAGTGTGACTTTGTTTTCAGTACTCTACTACTAATAGCAGAAATTGATAAAGCGATTCTTGGTCTGTTAAACACATGGCAAAGAGTGGCTGTGATAGTGCTGCTTATACTGTAAATTTTAAAATTTGAGTCACCTCAAATGATTGAGTCAGATGGTTGCAGTTTATTTGAGCTAACATAGCTTGTTGTTTTGAGTTAAGATAATCTTTCCGTTGTCATGACTTAAAACAACAAGCTATTTGGCTCAAAGGACTTGTGCAACCATCTCACTCAATCATTTGAGCTGACTCAAATTTTAAATTTTACAGTGTATCCATGTGTCCATTTGAAGCATCTGTATGAAGCATATATCTATATCCACAATGTCATCGTGGTGTTTCTTCTCTCAAGTATTCTGTGTATTTTATTTTGAACATTATCCTGCATGCATGTTATCGTTAATCCTTTAAACATGTGGTATATACCTTATTAGTACAGTTTCTTGCCTTTTATTCAAAGATGTTTAGTATTCCTCCCTGTCTTTATAAGCAGATAAAATTTCTCAGAATTAAGTAGTATGGGTACAGTCTTGATCAGTAGTAATGAACCATAAAAATGCAATCTCTCATAAATAAACGTGCTGTTTCTGCCTGTAAGCGATCTGATACAATGGAATAGCATCGATAACATAAACCTACCAATTATTCTGCTATCACAACAAAAAGAACAGTAAATGTTCAGAAAATTGGGTTGATAAGCTCTTTGGGAAAATTATTGGCACTTGTGACAAATGGTGGTTCATTCAGATCTCGAATAGAACTGCGCTTGAGTGTGACTGCATTCTCCAGTCTCCATACTCTTCTATTAATAGCAGAAATTGATGAAGTGACTCTTGGTCTGTTAAACAAATCAAATAGAATGGGTGCGATGCGACTGATCCGTCACAAGTTTTGATTGTTGAATTGATACAAATTTTGAAAGATCGACTCCAGTGTGTGTCTCAATCAAATTCAAACAGTCATGATACCTGGACAGACACTGGCAGGCAAAGATGTCTTGAAAAGGCTTTCTGTGTTACATGATATATTATTCTCTCTGCTGCAGAATTTCCCTAGGCACGTGATATCCGCATTTGGCCTTATTGCAGGCTTCTGTACAAGGTCGTAATGAAATATCCTGCCCTTCTGAATGTACCATGTAAGTGTGGGATAATATGTATTGGCTAAATAATGATTAATAGTGTTTTCCAGACGACCTGTTTTGCCTGAATTCCTAATTTATTACACGGTACACAGTGTACTTTTGGTTTTCTTTTCACATACATTCTGTATGTACCATCTGTGGGATATTATTCCGCTGTCAGCTTGTGACTGCCTGTACATAGTAGTGTTCTTTCCATTACAGCAAATTTCCTTATTTGATAGAGTTTCCTGTCGTAACACATTTTAGTTATTTGTCATATGAAGGTCATTTGCTCAAAATAAGTTATTTCATTATAGGCCTACATCTGATGAAATCATTAGATAAATCAAATTAATTTCTTGGGGTAGTTGGATTCCTACTGTCAATAGTACTACTCAATACTACTCGTACTGTAAATAGTTGAGTGAGACAAACAGCCCTAAAATTAAAAACTATTTTGTGGGTATAACAGTAAAACAAAATGTGTATTTATTGCCAATAACTGGCCTTGAACGGCTTTTCAACAAATTTACACTTAATTAGTTTGAGGCCGGTGTTCTTCATCCGAAAGACCGTGCATTGCAGAAAATAGCAAATTAGAACAAAAATAGTAGATCTCATGTATCATCAATTGTAGACCAGCAAAGAAATTTTTTAAAACACCTTGTCTTTCATAAGTTTATGCAATACAGCATATTGTCAATACAACTTACATTCCAATAATGTTACACCACTAAAAGCAGTCTCAGTTAAATATCTCTGGGTTAAATTGTCTTGAAAGTAGGGAAACCCTGCTTTTCATAGCTGCATAGCTTTAACAATTTTCCAACACACCCCAGACAAAGTTAAACTGCTTTTAGTCAACATTATCAGGAGGATATTGGAGAGAGAATAGTTTGTCAAATTCCTTTTGTTTGAAAGCTTTTCAAATATTCTTATTTATTTTCACAAAAACTATGTTTGCATCATAACTGTATTTGCATTGCAGCTAGATGATCAGCATTTCATATTTGCAGTAGTTGCGACTAATAAAATAGGCGATGGTATTATCCATGCCAGATTGCATGTATATATTTTTCATTATTTGGCATGTTCACGAATTCATGGAGGTGTAAAAACGAGCATGTACGAATTTGTAGATGTGTAAAAACAAGCATAAGTGCTCGTGTATATGTAATAACTAACACTCGTGAATGTGCTTTATAGTTCATTTGTGCATCTGCTAAAACTAACATTCGTGGAAGTGCTATATCATTAGGTTTTAGTGTTAAAATTACATGTATATATTTTTCATTATTTGGCATGTTCACGAATTCGTGGAGGTGTAAAAACAAGCATGTACGAGTTTGTGGATGTGTAAAAACGAGCATAAGTGCTCGTGTATATGTAATTACTAACACTCATGGGTGTGCTTTATTATTCATTCGTGGACCTGCCAATAATAACATTCGTAGAAGTGCTAGATAATTAGGGTTTAGGGTTAGAATTAGGGTTAGAGTTAGTTTCAGGCAATTTTAGGGTTAGTATGTTCGTAATTGCACCTGTACAAATTCGTGAAATGCAATATTTGGCACTTCCACGAATGCAAAATTCATGTGTATGTTCGTTTTTGCAGGTTTACAAATTCGTCCACATGTAAAATATTGAAAAATATATACCTCAAAATTAGGTTTAGAGCAGGTTTGAGGTTAGTATGTTCGTTATTACACCTATACAGACTCGTGAATGACAATATTTGACACTTATACGAATGCCAAATTCGTGTACATGTTCGTTTTTGCAGGTTTACAAATTCGTCCACATGCAAAATATTGAAAAATATATACCTCCAGATTGTTGTTTCAGTTGTGGTTGGAGGTGTCATACATAGCTAGTTTGACATATATAGTGTGATGCTTCTGAATGTGATTGTAAGCCAAGTAGGCTGGGCAATGTAATTGCATTCACTCTTATAAAATAATTGAATTGAATTGAATTGAATTATACGTAGATAGATACTGTTTTTAGTATGATCGTAGTTAGTTTCATTTACATAGAGAGATTCTTAATTAGCCAATATCAATAATGTTAACATTGGAATTAATTTTACTCACAGAGCAAAATGTACATTAAAGTAACAACTGTGTGGCTGTAAGTTGCAGAGCTTCGTACGAATATGTTACTAAAGAGAACAGTTACAATGTTATACTGGTTGCTAAGTTGGTTGACCTGCAAGGCTTCCAGTGTTAGGGGTTGATTTATTTGAGTATGTGACCCGTGGGTTATAAGATTTCGTCGCGTGTATAGCTCCTTTGTTTGGGGTAGCTTAGCATTCTACAGGGTTTCTGTGGGGCATTACTACCTAACACTTCAAGATAGCCATAGACAGTACACAACAGTGATTTGAATGTTTTACAGGCGTTTCATGGTCCTTACTGCAGGGCTAAGAGTTCATAAACCTTTACATCATCCAAAGCTCTTAAGGTTGTCACCCTCTAAAAGGTTGCAATGTAATAGTTATTTAAGCATGTAGTATAGGGGGGAATTGGTCGTATATTCTGTTCTTGCCTTGGAGTGGGTAATTTCTCACTGGGTATATTGAACTAAAGTGAACTATACAATTACTGGTTTATACTTTTACATTTGTAACTGGATGAAAATGATATGAAATTGTAAGCAAATTATTTAATGTAGTGTATCGAATAGACAATGATGTTTATTTGCTTACATTATTGATATAAATGCAGTCATGACAAAGATATTTTTAATTGATGTATAAAATTAATTACTTACATTTGCCTCTTATGATGAACTTCAAGAATTTACTTAAGATTTAAAAGTCATTGTATGCCTAATTGAAGATACGATTATGTATAACTGTGACATTTTCAGCTTTATAATTATGTCAATAGATAGGCATTTTCAAATAAAGGACATTTGGATTAGATTTCATGTTTACATAATACTGCTCTTTCATTAAACTTTAGCCAATTTTTTTGTATGCCATTGTTGCGGGTAAAAATATAAGGTGTGACATTCCTTTCCCATTCTCTGCATTGGTTGTGTTGAGAAGTGTCATTAATGGGGCTTTTGAATGTTCAAAGTGATATATGACAAAATCTAACTCAATAATTATGCTCTTTAGATAATAAATTCAAAACAATTTCATATTTTAATCACTCTCTTAATCAGACAAATAACCGATAGGGTTTAAATATTTCCTACAGAGCCATCTCTTAAGGCTAAGGTTTCAGTTGCATACATGTGGTAATCGTATCTTGAGTGAAGGAAATGTTTTATAAATTTATGACTCTCTAATCTATCATCACATTGTACATAGATCTGCTTATGCAAACATCATGAAACATGACATGCAGTATTTCATTGAACTATGAATGTAAATTGTGCTTGAGAAACACGAAACAGATTATGATGCAATTTTCTTACAAAAGAGGCCAACGTAATGTATCTCATTCTTAATTCATTGTGGATCTCCAGTCTTGTACTGTTGTATCAAGCCCACATTTCTTTACTGGTATCAATATCAGGGAAATGTGCTTTGTATTGCAGCTTCCACACAATACAAAGATACTAGAAACACAATGTCTACAGCAAGGATATTGAGCCATAATATAAGGCAAATATTAATTCAGAAGATCTGTATTAGTCAAACAAATGTAACCATCGATCTTCTATGTTAAATAAGGCAGCACAAATATATGGGATATGTGGAGTGGGCAATGGAGTATTTGTGCGCCTCATATGGAGTGTTGCAGTTTCTGTGAGTTGTAAAAACTCGGGCGGAGTCAAAATTCTTTATTATGCCAGAATGCCTTGTTGAACATTTTGATTGCAATGAAAATATAACTATTGCGACAAACTGTCGTGTCGAAAAACTATTGTAATGTTGTCCATGCATGGGATAGGCCTATATTATATAATAACACAGTGGATCATCCATGGCGTGTTTCCCTCACATCTGATTCAAACAGTTCTGTCATGAATCGATCATACTATACCCAGTTTTACTGGTATTTTAACTACATACAGTTTAAAACTGATACCATTTATTCTTAACACCATGCACAATTAGGCTTGCACATGCATATTTTAATTTCGTATCTTACAACAAATGACCTTCAAATTCTTTTGCATTGTAAGTAACCAGTAAAACTCCTAGCTGCTTTATTGGCTTTTCTTCTCATTGATACATGATCAGAAATAGGCTATTTCCAGGGGCAACAAAGCCACAATGAGCTAATTATAGAATCCAGGCCTAAATCACCTGCAACACAGATTGTTTTGGGAAACTCTAAACAGTCTGCTTCCGGGGGAATCAAACAGGGCCTTGTGCACTTCCGGTGGTATCAAAGACCTGTGTACTTCCTGTTTTCCCATAGTGCTTTTTTCTGGTCTTAGTTCATTTCCTGTTTTCACACAAACTCCATTGATTATCCGCAAGCTGTTGACATGCACTCATGTAAATGGTGTATTAATATGTATACATGTATTTAGTTTGTCAGGCGTCAACCTTGCTTTCAGGTGACTGCATTGAGCCAAGTATAGGCCTACAAGTAACAAGATTGATAGATTGTATATGGGAAGTGCAGCCCTCGTAGACTATTTCTGGGCACTGGTGAGGATTTTATGATCAGACGGGAGAGGGGGTGGGAGCCCTCCACATATTACAAATCAGTTGCACGGTACATCACACAATATATGTTTATCGATGAATATAATATAGAATATATTTATCATGAGTCTTCCATTTCTGTATTGCTGGTAACCGATGAAATGTCTCCCCAATTGTCAAAATGGTGCACATACATCTTCTATTATCATAAATAACGCCAAAAAGCATATTAAGCACCACATAGGCTCTTATATATGGCACTCACCCTGATCTTGGTGATATCATATTGGTCATACGAGGCGCATAAGCATATGATGGAGTGCAGGCGATTGCGGGATGGAGTTTCTGAAATTCTTTGGACTGTCTGATACTGAAGTGGCTGATGATGGATGGTGGTTTTGGGCAACTGAGGCTGCCTTGGAGGCTGCTGTGAACTGCATCACCTTTGATGGCTGGCCCTGTATCACCTGACAAGCTGTTATGCAGTCTCCTGCCCTAAGGGGGGTGTGGGAGGGTGAGGGGGCACAGCTCTGACCTTGGGTTGAGGGTGTGGGGTAAGGGGGGCCTGGGGGAGGGGGATCAGTGAGATCTCGAGGACATGCTGCTGGGTAAGGGTCAGTTATGAGCACCCTTTAGGGCTGTGGTGGCTGTGGTGGTTTGTTGGCGGATGATGTAAAGGCCTGTATCATTGCGCTGTCCAATTGGTGACAAGGATAAACCTTCCATACTCTGTAAAATTTGAATTTTAAGTCAATTTAAATGATGTTCAAAGCAAGATAGTTTCACAATTCCTTCGAGCTAACATAGCTTGTTGTTTTAAGTTATAATGGGCAGATTATCATTTATAACCTAAAAAAGCAAGCTATATTAGCTCAAAGGGATTGTTCAACCGTTTCATTCAATCATTTAAGCTGACTCAAAATTTCAAATTTTACAGTGTAGACACAGATAGCGGTAAGCAGCAATACATATTTTCCTACTTTATACACTGTTATAGATGGCAGCACCGTCTCATTACACCTAATAGGAGCAAACAAAGTTAGAGGTGCAAATGAGCTGTTCACCAACTCTGCTGACAACTCATGCAAACTAATGAAGTGCCGTTGAATGGACAAGTTGTCAGAGTTGCCACACTTATCAGGTTTACTTTATTGCATTAGTTGTAGGTACGTGCAAGTCTTAAACTTGCCTAATCTATAATGAAATTGCCCAACTTTGCGAACTTTCTTCTTGACCAACATTCCAGCTGATTAGGTGCTGTTGCTGATTGGATGGAACATTAGTTTGACCCATTGTATCGAAATGTGAATCTGTGTCTATGCTAGGCAAATAAAAGATCCCCCACAATGGCACACATGAGTCTGATGAGACAAATTTGTCACTGTCATGGTCGTCGCCTTTATTTTTCTATGAATGTCCACGTCTTTTTAAAATTACTTATTGTTTGGCCTTTGAGCTGTACACCAAATTGGTACTTCATATAATTGGGGCCGTTTGATTTTCTTGTTATAAAATGTCTTGATAATTGTGCCGGGTGCCAACTCATAGATCTGTAATAACATGCTCATGATTTTAAATCCCAGTTACAGCATTGGGAAAAAATGTGTCTCCTTAAACCATTTCTTCACTCAACCCAGGTGTAAACACGTATTTTGCAATGCGATGATAGCAATTACTGTCTAACTCGTGCTGGTGTACACTACCTAGGGAGTTGAGAAAGATTCAAGCTTGATCAGGCTTGTCACTTGTGGAGAATGTACAGTTATTGCTATGTTGACTGAGTTTTTAAAAAAACTAAAAATACCACAGACAGTAAAGCTTTGAATACATAGTATTTCAAAATAAGGCTACGGACCGCATTGTAGTACAAGATTGTTGTTGAACGAATTTGTAGAGCGTATCCAATAGTGAGAACCAAGCCCATTCATTACCCATATCTCATTTTGTGGCAATACACAGTGAGGGTAAGGGAGTATCTATATCAGATATCTATATCAATGCAACATGTCCCCCTGGCGGTAATAATACTCTATCATATGACCCTGGGGTGTCATGTGACCGGCCTGATGTCAGCAGGGCGGGGTGGTGCAACCTACATGTGCAGCTTTCCTACCATAAGCATAGAAATGTGTATAGCTGAGCTTGACTCATTGTCCAGGACCTAGATGCCATAAATAGGTATGTAGGCTACATGAACCCTATCTGTCAATCCCTTCTTCACTAAAAGTGCTTTTCATTGTACTGAATCATTCAGTAAATGGCCAATTCGTACATTGGCTTGGGCCCTCTGCTTATAGGCCTATCAGTTCTTCTTCGTTGATCGGTGCTCATCTTATTTGAAATGTATTAAACTGAAATGTTGCTGTACAATCCACAAAAAAGCGTCCAATTTAAAAAAGCCCCAAGCTTACCAGAAATCCGGCTATGCACATGAGAAGAAGAAAAGGAAGACGTTTGTATTATTTTTTAAAGATTCGTACATGCTTGCAGTTAAAGAAAATTTTATTGTGAAATTTTAATCTGACTCTTCTGATTACACACCATTTGGGTAGCAAGCATAACACCACAACCCCAATCTCAAACTCCTACCAACAAGCCAACCACAAATTTATCTCTCCTCCTGGCCTCAGAAGACTGGGGAGGTGTGTTTTGGCTTGAATGGTACCTGGATTTATGGCCCATGCTGGGCATGTTTAGTCCAATGAAGAGGAGCTGTCAGGTATGAATATGGCTGACTTACTGGGGGCCTGGTCTATGTCACTCCACTCCACTCCAGTTTGTCTTTGATCAAGTCAAGTGTTAAGAATGGAGCATCGGGGTGAATGGGGCAGAGTAAATCACAATTACGACAAGATGTGACTTTTGTATAGGAGTATAGAAGAGTGTAGAAAACAGGGAAGTAGAAAATGAAAAAGGGATGAAAATGTAACCTGTGAGTGGAAGAGTAAAGGGAAAGGAAGGAAAGGAAAGGAGGGAAAGGAAAGGAGGGTAAGGAAAGGAGGGGAAGGAGGGGAAGGAGGGGAAGGAGGGGAAGGAGGGGAAGGAGGGGAAGGAGGGGAAGGAGGGGAAGGAGGGGATGACAAAAGGGATGAGTTAATATATTGAGGAAAGAGGGAAGGAGGTGTACATGAAA
Source organism: Platynereis dumerilii (assembly GCA_026936325.1). NCBI lineage: Eukaryota > Metazoa > Annelida > Polychaeta > Phyllodocida > Nereididae > Platynereis > Platynereis dumerilii. The sequence goes on along the minus strand of JAPTHN010000010.1, from coordinate 24,246,682 downwards.
GATCTGATAACTGATACGAATGGATAAGAAATTCAACAATATGTTCATGTACAACAATGTACAATGTGACAATCGAAAGAGCGCTTTGTATTTACACAGATTTGCTACAATCAGGAAATGAATTGATTCACAAAGGAGATCCTTTCCAAGCATGTTTTAAGGCAATATCCTAAGTGTGTTATTTGAAACATTTATAGTAAGAGCTGTTGAATCCAGTGCATCCCGTCTACAGACTTACTTTTTCTGTTCTGTCTGAGCTGAAACTAAAGAGAGATGAGAGCAGTCAATTGTAAAATGCCATAGATCAGCACACCTTGCTATTGAGGCTGAGTAGTCAGAAACAAAAAAAAATTCAGCAAATCAAAACAAGATAAATAAGCACATGTGGCTGTCTCATTAATCACAAGACAAATCTATAATGGAGAGAATAAATATTGCGTGATGAGCCTTAATGGAGGGTTATTTAAACTGCTCATCAGAAAGTAAAAAGTGTTTTAACAGAGCTGATTACGGTAGAGTGTGAAGAGCATTGTCAAAGGTTGTCTTTTTCAAAGCTGTTATCATTAGATTTAGAAGAAATAGAAAGAGAAAAGCAGTGAATGAGCTAAAATGATAGGTTGAAGGTCTTCAAAACATGCATGTTCAGAGATCGTTAAATTTCATAGTTACATTCCATCCAAATTAAACAATAATCAGAGACAGAAACAGGCTTGCTTGAATTGTGTTTACTGCTGACATATCCTTAATTAGTTGGGCTGCACATTTGCTTTTGGTGACTGTCATGTAATGATGGGATGACTGGGAGTCTGCCATACACCCTATTCATTCAGAGATGTCCATACATTGTCCACACTAATACAACTTGTCTCCTTTTGATATTTTGTGTTCTCTTAACAGAATATAACCATAAAAGAGACAGAATAGCGTTAAGATTTCAACAACTTGCTGTAAAATCAACAGCTATTCCTTCGGTATTTCTATGTATAGAATGGCCCAGGAAATAATTCTTATAGAAGTGTAGAGTAAGTCGGGGCATGCGGCCCCCCTTAACTTCGAGGTGCGATTTGACCTACTTTTTATGGGCGATTATTTGAATGCTTATGCTGTCAGGAAGGGATCACTTGACTCTACTAATAACTAGTGATACAAATGTCTACCAATTTTAATAAAGGAGTTACGGCCATTTTTGTAAAAAAATTAAAATTGCCTTCTTACCCAACCCATCGGGCAAGAAGCCCCCCTATTATAATCCTATGGCAATTTTTTTTGCGAGTGCATTCAGCCTAAAAGCTATTTCTTATGGTTCTTCTATCCTTTTTAAGGCATTCTATTCACTTATTCTGAATTTCAGATTTTTTCTGTTCATACTTTTATTTTTTAACATTTTTTGCCCTGTTTTAATTTCGGGCCCAATTTTTTTCTATTTTAATTAGCTATTCTATCAAGTTTTAAGGTAAAGTACACATTAATAATGGTTCCTGAAGCAGCTTCGACCCCCCAGTAAAGGGGGCTTCATGCCCCATATCACGTGGGGCCTCTCGCCCCAAACCCACATATTTTAATTTGGCCTCTATATTTTGAACTAAAATGCAAAAAAACATGATCCAAATCATATCGATGTGACAGTCATAAAGTGATGCAATGCAGATATCTATTATATTTTAAAAAGTTTCCAAAGTTATTTCTGACAACCCCTTTCAAAGAATTAGTCAAAGTTACAAAAACCATGCACATTTTTTTCTTTCTTTAATTTCTACTATGGTTTGGTGCTGTTTGCCCTGAAAATTTGTGATGTCACCTAAAACTCCTCTAGCTTCAATCCTATCAATAGATAAACGCACCAAAAATGTAAGTTTGGATATAAGCCTGGGGGGGCCTCTCACCTAACCCGGGCTTCTTGCCCCGACCTACTCTACTATAAAATGAATATTGTTTCGCTATGACAGAAACTGCACTGATTGATGATTTTGTTGATAATAATTGTGTGCACAATCACTCCATATGTGTGTTTAATACATTATGACTGATATGCCCATAGTGTGTATGGATGCATTATGTAGACTGGTGTGCTGGCACTCAATTGTGACTTCCACTAGGAGTAGAAAAATGGATTTGAAAAAATCAGCAAATGAAAATACCATAAATCATCACATGTTACAGGAACATCCATCACGATACAACTAATGGGGGAAAATCGTTTGAAAAGGTAATCTGGTGTAAAGGCATTTATTCAAAGATGATCAGTGCAATAAAATGAAAAAGTAACAGTCAAACAGCATGCCAAGCATTACATAACTGAAGAATATCTACATTAAATTATCTAATTAAATTTGCTGTCCAATGTCCAATTAATGTGTTCAACAAGACTTTATAAATTGCTGATTTCTGAGGATTCCTGTTAGAAGGATGGATTGATGATAGGGCTTTGGCCGAGGGGTGAATGGATGTACTTTGCATCCTGTAGTTATGCACTCAGTCATCCTGGTTAGGATGGGGAGACCTCACAGCAATGAGGCGAAGTCATATTGAAACTCTGGTCGAACATTGGTCCAGACGACCTGGATAGAGCTGGATTCCAACCTTTGGCGCACAGATAGGTAGTCCTGAGAGGTGTGTGTATATACTACCAACTGAGCTGCCCCCTGAATCTCCAGATTATTCCACTTGTCTACATGCCTAATACATGGAATGCTCTATGTTAGAGTTTATAGTCCCGGTAGTAGCCGCTACAATATAAGTGGTGAATTTTTTTCAATGTCTTCTGTAGCTTTGCATCAGAAAAAGGGAAAGGGTGCATGTCACAAGTACATTGGGAAATTGCTTCTTCAGAGGGCGGCTGTCACAAATGCCTATATCTGCCGAAATTACCTCATTAATATAAACGACCTCTGTTTTTTTAATCTCAAAAATAATAGTGATAACTTAATGTCAAGGGCAAGATTTTTGCTTCAACCTTTTGTAAATTGATAAGTACTAGGGCATGTATTTTGCTAATTTTAGGGTAATCAATGCTAGCGAGATAGATTGATCACATTCATTGCACATCCAATATCTCTTATATTGTGGAGTTCTGGCAGTAAGCGGTCTGACTGGTTACAAATTACTGGTGCCAGGGTTGGGGCGATTAAATTATTTTTTTAATCGATTAGATTAGATTAAAAGGAGACTTTGTTTGATTAGATTAGATTAGATTAAGCTCATTTTACAATCTTAATCAATTAAATCAGATTAAACACAAAATTTAATCAGATTAAATTTGATTAAATTTGATTAAAATGAAAAAAAGTAATCAGGTATATATTATACGAAAAAAGATTTCTCAATTACCATGTTGTTCAAATATATTCTCAATGAATGACTGATTTGCTGTAAGTCTAAGTTTTAAAGGGAAAATTTCTTGAGATTTTATCAGAATTTATATCAAATATCTGAAATGTATTTAACAGCAGTTCTATATGAAATTAGTCGACAACCTCTAAGGTGAGGCCTGCGATGTCCAAAATGTAAACAATAGACCACTGCATTTTGTTATTTTCTTGTTCTTTTTCGGAAAAATTTTAAATTGGTTAAACAGGTTATTCAGAAAACATTCATGTATTCTATGCATTGTAATAAAATGGACACTAGCAATAGCAACATGATAATATTGAGCGTATAAAATTCAATAATTTCCCAATTTCTTTAGATCACTTTAAACAATGTTTCACTGATCTAATTTGATGGAAATATGGCATCCTTGTGAAGTATCTGATTTTTCCATTTAACTAACTAATTATGAAACCTAATTGTTGTGTCATTCGTTTTCCCTCAAGATAGGTATCTTATAATTTATGAATTGCATAAGACGGAGATAGGGGCTCTCAAAATCACCTGCACATTGTGCTTCAGTATTGTCTCTGTATGTTGTACAGATCTAATTTTGTGAGATAAGTGTAATGATCTTACATAATCATGGAACTGATAGCAGTGATAGGCCTACTAATTGTAAAGGCACACATGCATCTTTGAATGATGTGTCACTAAACAATGCCTCCAGAGTTTGAATTCCATACTCTACACTAATTGGTTATTTGTGTATTTTCCACACATCATTTCATTTGGTATCATTACCTTGCTTACTGATGAAACATATGGTCACAGTTGAAGTTAATATTTAATTGGATTATGTTTTCAATCTGATTAAATAGTTTAATCTGATTAAAACATTTAATCTGATTAAAACATTTAATCAACATTTAATCATGATTAAATGCTGATTAAATGGAAAATGTGATTAGATTAGATTAGATTAAATGAATTTGAAAATTTTAATCGATTAAATCAGATTAAGTAATCTAATCAAATTTAATCATTTAATCATGATTAAGATTAGATTAGCCCCAACCCTGACTGGTGCTAGTGCAGTAGAGCGGACTGCAAGTAGACTGCTAGTAGCATGGAGTACATAAAACAGCCAGTCACCCAGCAACTGCTATAAAAAACAGTTAATGTTCAGTAAATGTGGTTTGGTAAACACTTTGGGGGAAGTATTGGCACTTGTGACAAATGGCGCTTTATTCAGAGCTTGGATATAATTGCGCTTGAGTGTGACTCCATTCTCCGTTCTCTTCTATTAATAGCAGAAATTGATGAAGTGATTCTTGGTCTGTTAAACACATGGAAAAGAATGGCTGTGATAGTGCTGATTATACTGTAAAATTTGAAATTTTGAGTCACCTCAAATTATTCGGTGAGATGGTTGCAACCATCTCACTCAATCATTTGACCTGACTCAAATTTCAAATTTTACAGTGTATCCATGTGTCCATTTTTGCACCCGTGTCTGACTATCTGTGAATTCAATTAAAAATTGGACATAGATGTCAAATCCTACAATAATAAGTGAAGCTGTGAAAAACCCACAGCAACAAATCATACAAATGACAAGTTTCAGTTTTGTCTTATGGTATAAGCCGGTTATTCACCGCGGGATCGGCAATATGTGTTTATCACAGCTCGGGCTGACGAACTCGCTGGATAAATCACATATTGCCTCTCCCTAGGTGAATAACCTATACTAAGACTGATTCATAAGAAATTTTTAAAAGATCTATACCAAATTTTAAACTAACTAGAGACTATTATGAATCGAATCTAGGGCATTTGAAGCACCTATATGAAGCATATATCTCTATATCAACAATGTCATCATGGTTTTGCTTCTCTCAAGTATTGTGTTTCTTAGTTTGAACATTATCCTGCATGCATGTTGTCGTTAATCCTTTAAATACCTGGTACATACCATATTAGTACAGTGAGTTTCTTGCCTTTTTTCAAAAATGTTTGGTACTCCTCCCTGTCTTTATAAGCAGATACAATTTCTCAGAATTTTAAAAGTGGTATGAGAACAGTCTTAACCAGTAGTAATGAACCATAAAAATCCAATCTGTCATAAATAAATGTGCTGTTTCTGCATGTTTACAAGCGATCTGATACAGTGGAATAGTATCGATTGCTTAAAACTACCAGTCATTCTGCAATCAGAACAAAAATAACCGTAAATGTTCAGTAAATTGGGTTGGCAAACACTTTACGGGAAATTATTGGCACTTGTGACAAATGGTGCTTCCTTCAGAGCTCGAATATAATTGTGCTAGAGTGTGACTCCATTCTCCATACTCTTCTATTAATAGCAGAAATTGATGAAGTGATTCTCGGTCTGTTAAACAAATCAAATGGAATAGCTGCGATAAGACTGATCTGTCACAAGTTTCGATTGTTAAATTAAATCAATTGATACCAAGTTTGACAGATCTACTCCAGTGTGTGTCTCAATCAAATTCAGTAAACAATGATACCAGGACACTGTATCGCAGGAAAGATGTCTTCAACTTGGGAGGACACCATTTCACGATACACTGTTAAACAGTACTCATCACTCAATTAAATAACTGAGAACAGGTGCATGTTCACGGGGCAAAATATGAGTCTTGTGGTGTAGACGATTGGTGGTAAGATGAGTTTCTAGCAAAATGTGAACATCACAATACATACCGAAAAACCAAACAAATGATCAAACTTGCAAAAATGTCCACCCCTTGAATGAAAAAGTCTTCTGTGTGACAGGACAGTCTCCTTGTTGTAGAATTTCTGTATGCACAGGATATCTGCATTTGGCCTTATTGCAGGCTTCTGTACTAGGTTGTAATGAAATATCCTGCCCTTCTGCATATATATGCCATACATGTGATAATATGTATGGGCTAAATAATCATTAATGAAGTTTTCCAGACATCCTGTTTTGTCAACATTCCTAATTTTTTACACGATATACAGTGTACTTGTGGTTTTCTTTTCACGTACATTCTGTGTGTACCATCAGTTGGATAATATTTGGCTGTCAGCCTGTGACTGCCTGTCATAGTAGTGTTCTTCACATAACATGACATTGTAGATTTCCTTATTCGATAGTTTCCTGTCGTAACACAATGTAATACGAACGAAGGTGTAATGTACCTATGTCATGTCGTGTCAGATTTTCATGCATATATGTTTTGATTGCTTGTGTGACACGTCCAACATGTATCATTTATTCACAATATCATATACTGTGTGGGATTATTATTTACTTGTTATATCAATGTCATTTGCCCCTGGACAATACAATCTTACATCATTATTAGGCCTGCCTGCAGCAGGGCTTATGTGACGAGTCAAGCTCTCTCTCTCTGTATGACGCTGTGCACAAGATCCTGTTAAAACTATGTACTGTATGAATCTGATTCTTTGTAGTATTCTTACTAGTGGGTCATTGAAGGCTCTTTTCGAATTTGGCTGGTCTCCGTCACTTATTTGGTTATTTAATTGAAAATATACCTGTTCCATTCTGCACATGCAGTGTCCATTTTTCGTGTCATTATTTACAGCAAGTTTTTACAGCTTTATTAATAAATGAGAGAAAGAAGGAAAGAAAAAAAGGAAATACAGTATGAAAGAAAGAAGGAAAGAAAGAAAGAAGGCGAGAAAGAAGGAAAAATGCATTTACCAAACACCACCTTCATTAGATAGATAGATAGATAGATAGATAGATATATAGATAGATAGATAGATAGATAGACAGATAGACAGATAGACAGATAGATAGATAGATAGATAGATAGATAGATACATGTAGATAGATAGATAGATACATGTAGATAGATAGATAGATAGATAGATAGATAGATAGATAGATAGATAGATAGATAGATAGATAGATAGATAGATAGATAGATAGATAGAGAGATAGATAGAGAGACAGACACATAGATAGAGAGACAAACACATAGATAGATAGACAAATAGATAGATAGATAGATAGATAGAGAGACAGACACATAGATAGAGAGACAAACACATAGATAGATAGACAAATAGATAGATAGATAGATAGATAGATAGATAGATAGATAGATAGATAGATAGATAGATAGATAGGCCTAGGCCTCGGCAGGCTGGCAGGCCTACGTATACACTCTCTGAGTGTTCGTTCTTGTTATATATAAGACGAAATCATAAGATAAAATTAATTTCTTGGATTAGTGGGATTCTTACACTCAATAATACTCATGCTATAAAAAGTAGAGTGGAAATTATTTTACGAGTCCGAAAAATAGTCCGAAAATGAAGAACTACGTTGTGGGTATAACAAAAAGCAAAATTAGTATTTGTTGCTAATAACTGTCCTTGAATGACTTTTAACGTATTTACACTTAATTAGTTTGAGGCCAGTGTTCTTTGTCCTAAAGGCCATGCATTGCAGAAAATAACAAATTAGAAAAAGATTTGTAGACCTCGTGTATCATCAATTATAGACCAGAAAAGACAGTATTACAAACTCAAATGTCTTTCATAAGTCGATGCAATATTGCATATATTGTAAATGGACCAATGCCACAAGTTGGTAAAATTTGGGATTTCTGGTGAAATTGGCCTAAAAGTCAATAATCACTGATATTCTTCCTATGTATTATTAGATTCCAAATCCAAAAATTTGAGGTTGTATATGCGTTTTTGTGACGTCTATGCAACATTATGCTAGTAAAATTAAACATGAATGTGAAGAAAATACTGACTTAAAATGCAGTTTATTCAAAACGAAACTTTGTTTCTTCAAATACCTCTGCAGCAAAGACTTTTTAAGATATCACTATGAAACTTGCACATGTTTTGTTGAATAATATTCTTAAAACAAACAAAAAACAGATTTTTCATTATTTGCCTTCTCATACCTTCTATGGTGTAATTAGCAGGTAATGCCGAAAGCAAGCCTTGCATTTTTTGTCAGCCATAAACACAGGGCCATTATACCATGATAGGTTTGACTAAAAACCATATTGTATATACCAATGGAAAGCTAAGCTCAAGTGTAACAACACAATATCAAACAAGTGAAAATTCCAGCAAAGAGTCTTTATCACAAAGCATTTGAACAAGACATGTCTGAACATACATTTTTACAAAGTGTAAGAGTGCCACATTTGTTGTCAGTGACAAAGACAGGCCACTAATACCATGATAGGTTACATGTACAACAGCGTTCTATATACCGATAGAAACCTGGGCTCATGAGCAACAAAATAATATCAGAAAAGGTAACTTTCCTTCCACTAGCCTTCATCAAGAAGCATGTAAAGAAGAAAGGTCCTCATAAATATTACAAAATGTGAGAGCGTCGCATTTTTTGTCAGTCTCAAAGATAGGGCTCTAATGCCATTATGGGTTAGACTTTCTACCCTATTCTATACACTAATACAAAGCCAGGCTCATGAGCATGACAATGATACCAAGAATGCAAGAATTCCAGCAACAAGCCTTCGTCAGGAAGTACCCGAACAAGAGAAGGCCCACAGAATGTTTGCAGAATATAAGAGCGTCGCGCTGTTGTCAGTCTTACTCAAGCCATCACAGTTTCTGGCACAACAGCCTTAGCCACTTTAAATGATACATTCCTGGTAGACAAGGTCATGAGCAACGCATTGGTATATCAAATTTTCCAAAAATGTTTCGATCAATGGTTTATCTGTGCATCAAAAATCACATTGCACTTTTAAGCTTCACCCGGGACGCACCAACTGAGGATTACAAAGGTGTAATAAAAAAATATAGAAACATCCAATTGCCATTTTTCTGGATTCACAAGATGCCCACTTAATCAGGGAACAGTAATGCATTGCAATTTTGATCCTAAATCCATCCCTTTTCTTGTATTTGAAAGTTGTATGCAGAAATTTTACATGCAGTGTCCCGGCGGGACACCAAAAATTTCCCTAACTGCAATCATGTATCACTCATTATTTCAAGACCAGTGACATACGGATGCAACTGCTGCTATTTACATCAAAGGAGATATTTTTGCCTATCATTCGATCCATAATACTGGCATATATTCCTTTATGGGGCTGAGTTATGACCTAAAATGTAAGTGCATATTGGCCCAAAACTGAAATTTTACCAACTCACGGCACTGGACCAAATACAACTTACATTCCAAGAATGTTACACCATTAAAAGCAATCTCAGTTAAATATCTCAGGGTTAAATTGTCTTGAAAGTAGGGAAACCCTGCCTTTCATAGCTGCTAGCTTTAAAAGCAATTTTCCAACATACTCCAGCCAAAGTTAAATTACTTTTAGTCAACATTTTACAATAGGATATTGGAGAGGAGTAGTTTGTGAAATTCCTTCAGTTTTGAAGCTTTTCCAATGTTCTTATTTATCTTCACATAAACCATGTTTGCATCATTGTTTTATATGCTTTGCCAAAAGATGGCTAACATTTCAAATTCTGCAGTAGTTGCGACTGATAAAGTAGGCAATGCTACTATCCATGCGAAATTGTTGTCTCAGATGTGGTTTGAAGTGTCATACATAACAAGTTTGAAATATATGTATATGCACAGATACTGTTTTTAGTGTGATGATAGTTAGTTTTTATTCACAGAGACACATTCTTTATTAGCCAATATCAACAATGACAACATCGGAATCCATTTTACTCACAGAGAAAAGTTGCCTCTAAATAGCCCACACCGGCGCTGATGGGACGGAAAACACGAACTCACTCACTCACAGAGAAAAATGTATCAATCTATGTTAAAGTAACTAAGGTATGGCTGAAAGACTGTTACAGAGTTTGGTCCATTTCTGTTACTAAGAGAACAGTTACAATGTTATACTGGTTGCTAAGTTGGTTGACCTGCAAGGCTTCCAGTGTTAGGAGGTGATTTATTTGAGTATGTGACCCGTGGGTTATAAGATTTCCTCACGGGCATAGCTCCTTTGTTTGGGGTAGCTTAGCATTCTACAGGGTTTCTGTGGGGCATTACCACCTACACTTCAAGATAGCCATAGACAGTGCACAACAGTGATTTGAATGTTTTACAGGCATTTCATGATCCTTACTGCAGGGCTACGAGTTCATAAACCTTTACATCATCTCTTAAGGTTGTCACCTCCTAAGAGGTTGCAATGTAATAGCTATTCAAGTATGTTGTATATAGGGGGGAACTGGTCTTATATTCTGTCGTTGCCTTGGGATGGGTAATTTCTCTCTGGGTAGGCCTATACTGAACTAAAGTGAACTATACTATCACTGGTTTATACTTTTACATTTGTAACTGGATGAAAATGATACGAAGTTGTAAGCAAAAAAACAGGTCACTTACAAATTGCAAATTATTGAATGTAGAGTATCGACTAGACAGTGATGTTTATTTGCTTACATTATTGATATAAATGCAGTCATGACAAAGATATTTTTAATTGATGTAAAAAATTAATTACTTATGTTTGCCTCTTATGATGAACTTCAAGAATTTATTTAAGATTTAAAAGTCATTGTATGCCTAATTGAAGATATGATTATGTATAAGTGTGACATTTTCAGCTTTATAATTATGTCAATAGATATTAATTTTCAAATAAGGACATTTGGATAAGATTTCATGTTAACATAATACTGCTCTTTCATTAAACTTTAGCCAATTTTTTCGTATGCCATTGTTGCGGGTAAAAATTTAGTGTGTGACATTCCTTTCCCATTCTCTGCCTTGGTTGTGTTGAGAAGTGTCATTTATGGGGCTTTTGAATGTTCAAAGTGATATTTGACGAAATCCAACTCAATATGCTCTTTAGATAATAAATTCAAAACAATTTCATATTTCAATCACTCTCTTAATTGACAAATAACCGATAGGGTTTAAATATTTCATACAGAGCCATCTCTTAAGGCTAAGGTTTCAGTTGCATACATGTGGTAATCGTATCATGAGTGAAGGAAATGTTTTATAAATTTATGACTCTCTGAGATGTCATATTTTAATCACTCTTTTAATTGACAAATAACCGATAGGGTCTAAATATTTCATACAGAGCCATCCCTTAAGACTTAAGGCTTAAGAGATTACTCTTAAGGTTTAAGTTGCATACATGTGGTAATCGTATCTTGAGTGAAGGAAATGTTTTATAAATGTATGACTCTCTGAGATGTCATATTTTAATCACTCTTTTAATTGACAAATAACCGATAGGATCTAAATATTTCATACAGAGCCATCCCTTAAGACTTAATGTTGTCCATGCATGGGACAGGCCTATATTATATAATAACACAGTGGATCATCCATGGCGTGTTTCCGTCACATCTGATTCAAACAGTTCTGTCATGAATCGATCATACTATACCCAGTTTTACTGGTATTTTAACTCTACATACAAAAAAAACTGATACCATTTATTCTTTACACCATGCACAATTAGGCCTATACATTTGTTAAAATTCGTATCTTACAACAAATGACCTTCAAATTCTTTTGCATTGTAACCAGACTAAAAATCTTGCTTTATTGGCTTTTCTTCTCATTGATACTGGATAAGAAAGAGCTATTTGCAGGGGCAACAAAGCCACAATGAGCTAATTATAGAATCCAGGCCTAAATCAGCTGCAACACAGATTGCTTTGGGAAACTCTAAACAGTCTGCTTCCAGCGGAATCAAACAGGGCCTTGTGCACTTCCGGTGGAATCAAAGACCTGTGTACTTCCTGTTTTCCCATAGTGCTTTGTTGTGGTCTTAGTTCATTTCCTGTTTTCACACAACCTCTATCGATTGTCTGCAAGCTATTGACATGCACTCATGTAAATGTTGTATTGCTATAAATATATTTAGTATGGTACAATAAGATTGGTAGATTATGTAGATACGGGAAGTGCAGCCCTCTCAGACTATTTCTTGGCACTGGTGAGGATTTATGATCAGACGAGAGAGGGAGCGGGAGTCCTCAACATATTACAAATCAGTTGCAAGGTGCGTCACACACTTTATGTTTATCGCTGAATATGATATAGAAGTATCATGAGTCTTGCATTTCTGTATTGCTGCTAACCGATGAAATATCTCTCCAATTGTCAAAATGGTGAACGCAATTCATCTTCTATATCATAAATAACGCCAAAAAGCATATTAAGCACCACATAGGCTCTTATATATGGCACTCACCCTGATATTGGTCATATTTAACTGAGGCTGCCTTGGAGGCTGCAATGAACTGCATCACCTTTGATGGCTGGCCCTGTATCACCTGACAAGCTGTTATGCAGTCCCCTGCCCTGAGGGGGGTCTGCGGGGATGAGGGGGCACAGCTCTGACCTTGGGTTGAGGGTGTGGGGTAAGGGGGGCTTGGGGAGGGTTGTTAGAGAGATCTGGAATACATGCTGCTGGGTAAGGGTCAGTTATGAGCACCCTTTAGAGCTGTGGTGGCTGTGGTGGTTTGTTGGCGGAGAAGGAAAGTTGAGATATATATAATATGTTTTTGCTAGACTAGACAGAAGGCAGTACATGGAAGTATATCAAAATGGAATATGGAATTATTTATTTCAACACGGAGTATGGAAGATTCCAACATGCATGTTTTATGTCACCTATTATTGTAAAATAGTCCAAGAGGTAGATGACAGGGCTGTACGGCCTGTATCATTGCGCTGCCCATTTGGTGACAAGGATCAACTCCCACCTTCCATACTCTGTAAAATTAAAATTTTGGGTCAGCTTAAACGATGCTCAAAGCGAGATAGTTGCACAATTCCTTCGAGCTAACATAGCTTGTTGCTCTAAGTTATAATGGGCAGATTATCATTACCTAAAACAGCAAGCTATGTTAGCTCAAAGGGATTGTTCAACCTTTTCGCTCAATCATTTAAGCTGACTCAAAATTTCAAATTTTACAGTGTAGACACAGATAGCGGTAATAAAAAAAAGTAATATAAGCAGCAATATATATTTCCTACATTATACACTGTTATAGATGGCAGCATCGTCTCATCCCACCTAATAGGAGCAAACAAAGTTAGAAGTGCAGATGAGCTGTTCACCAACTCTGTTGTCAACTCATGCAAACTAATGAAGTGCAGTTGAATGGACAAGTTGTCAGAGTTGCCACACTTATCAGGTTTACTTTATTGCATTAGTTGTAGGTACGTGCAAGTTTTAAACTTGCCTAATCCTCCTAACTATAATGAAATTGTCCAACTTTGTGAACTTTCTCCTAGCCAACATTCCAGCTGATTAGGTGCTGATGTTGATTGGATGAAACATTAGTTTGACCCATTGTGTATCTGTGTCTATGCTAGACAAATAAAAGATCCCCCACAATGGCACACATGAGTATGATGAGACAAACTTGTCACTATTTATGTCGCCTCCCACTTTTGTTTTTTCAATGAATGTCCACACCTTTAATTACTTATTGGTTGGCCTTTGTGCTGAACATCAAATTGGCAATTTATATATAATTGGGGCCATTTGGTTTTCCTGTTTGAAAATGTCTTAATAATCATATGGTGCCAGGTGGCCACTCATAGATCTACAAATACATGGTCATGAGTTTAAATCCCAGTTACAGCATGGAAAAAATGTATCTCCTTAAATGATTTCTTCACTCAACCCAGGTGTAAACGCGTATTTGTTAATGCGATGATAGCAATTACTGTCGAACTCGTGCTGGTGTACACTACCCAGGGAGTTGAGAAAGATTCAAGCTTGATCAGGCTTGTGGAGAATGTACAGTTATTGCAATGTTGACTGAGTTTTTTAAAAACTAAAAATACCACAGACAATAAAGCTTTGAATACGTAGTATCTAAAAATAAGGCTATGGACCGCATTGTAGTACAAGATTGTTGTTGAACGAATTAGAGCGTATCCAATAGTGCAAACCAAGCCCATTCATTACCCATATCTCATTTTGTGGCAGTACACAGTGAGGGTAAGGGGGTATCTATGTCAGATATCTATATCAATGCTTTATCAGTGAATAATGTCCCCCTGGCGGTAATAATACTCCATTACATGACCCTTGGGTGTCATGTGACCGGCCTGATGTCAGCAGGGCGGGGTGGTGCCACCTAAATGTGCATAGAAATGTGTATAGCTTAGCTTGAGCCATTGTCCAGGACCTAGCTGCCATTAATAGGTATGTAGGCTACATGAACCCTATCTGTCAATCCTTTCTTCACTAAATGTGCTATTCATAGTGCTGAATCATACAGTAAATGGCCAATTCGTACATTGGCTTGGGCCCTTAGCTTATACAATGTATCAGTTCTTCTTCGTTGATCAGTACTCATCGTATTCTTCCATTAATTATTTTGTCAGTTTGAAATGTATTAAACTAAAACGTTACAGTGCAATCCAAAAAAAAGTCCAATTTTTAAAAAAACCCGGCTTACCGGAAATCCGGGAATGCACGCAAGAAGAAGAAGAGGAAGAAGAAAAGAAGACGGAGCTGCACAGTCAATTATAACGTTAACTGCACATCTTCTATTAACCATCATGAGTATTGCTTCCCAGCATATACAGTCTGGATAAAGAGTGATCCGTAGTGATCCGTAGTGATCTGAGATGATATAACTGTATCTGAAGTGATCTACTAATCCACTTTTAGTGAAAATCGATCAAGTCAATTATTCAGGATTATAGGTCAAAGAACAGATAAAATCCATCTAAAAATTGAACATATTGATTAAGCAAACATATCCAGAAGTTATTTGGAACAGAAAAGACAATTTATTAATATCAATTTGATTCATAGATACAGATCACAACAGTTCACTCCAGATCGATCACTCCATATCAACCAAGATCACAATGGATCACTATAGATCTATAGATAAGTGTCGATCCAAACTGACGAGCAATTTTATGATGGTTGTACTGTAGTCAACTGAGATGTTGAAAATTATTCCTAGAAAATTCTGCTTGCATTATTTTTAGAAGAGATTGCTTAAGGTGGCTCGATACTTGTGAACTTTCCAAGATAGGATTTCTTAAAAATAGTTTAAAATGATCCAAAATATAGTTTATAGCAAGGATATATAAACGAAACTGGTCGCTACCAGCCTTTCTTTCAAAATATTTGAGGTTATGTAAAAGAAAGTCAGTCCACACAAACCTGAAAAACTCAATTTTTTTCTTAATTTTTTTTATTGTGAAGTTTTCCCTGCCATTCAGTGGCCATTCATCCAATGTTCTTGAATGAAGCATGGATTTAAAGAGGACAGTTTTTTGGATAAGCTGATTAAAATTCCAAAGAGATATATTTAGTTTAAAGAACTTTTGTAGGGGTTCGGAACAAAAGTTTCGATTTTGAAAATTTTTATCTTTTTATGAATCATAGCACTAAAAAAAAAAGACGAGATAGAATTTTCTATTTCTTTGTCATCTGTTTCCTAATTAAGTGAGGTACAATATAATCATATTGACAAGGCTTCCAACGGGCCTGGAAATTGATATAAAAATTTATTTATATAACAGAGTCATTTTTGCGAAATTAGACATGCTTGCCAAAAATCGCTTGTAGAAATGTTCTTCTTAAGGCAGAAAGCTGAAAGTCCGCCAGTTTATAGTAGTCTTCATGGCGCATCTCATGGTGAAGACCACGAGTTTCTAATCCTCTTAGAAGTCCCACAAATGCTAAACGAAGCGGCCGACGCATGAAATTCTCAGAAATAAAAAAAGTCTTGAAACAGTGTCAGCAGTGGTCAGCTGCAATCGTGACGCTACCATAGATAGGGCCTGCCTGGCTGCGCAGAAATGTGTGCAGGTGACGTAATTTCGTGAGTAGCGAGCCACCTTAACATGCTTGCAGTTAAAGAAATATTGATTGTGGAATTATAATTTGACTGTTTTGATTACACACCATGTTGGTGGCAAGCATAACAACACAACTCCAATCTCAAACTCCAGCCAACATGCCAACCACAAATTGATCTCTCCTCCTGGCCTCAGAAGACTGGGGAGGTGTGTTTTGGCTTGAATGGTACCTGGATTTATGGCCCATGCTTGGCATGTTTAGTTTGATGAAGAGGAGCTGTCAAGTATGAATATGGCTGACTTACTGGGGGCCTGGTTCATGTCACACCACTCCACTCCAGTTTGTCTTTGATCAAGTCAAGTGTTAAGAATGGAGCATCGGGGTGAATGGGGCAGAGTAAATCACAATTACAACAAGATGTGACTTTTGTATAGGAGTATAGAAGAGTGTAGAAAAGAGGGAAGAAAATAAAACAAGAACCCAGGGGTTGCAAAACTGAATGACGCCGATATGTGGTTTCACAAGCCACCCAAGTGTACTCAGGTTTTGACAGATATTTTCACATATTCAGAAAATCATGGTCCTCTGAATTTCAAACATAGGACCAATCCATCTGTCAAACATGTGTTGGAATGTGAAAAAAGGTACACACAAGGTTAGATTTATTATTGCCCGAAAAAGGAATCTGGAGACACATCTTTGCTCTGAACATGACTTTGGCCCTTTGTTATCAGAGAAACACAGTTATGGTCTTCTAAATTTTTCTTCTGATAGCATGATGGCCAGTAATTTGGTATTTAAACAAGATCTAGCGCAGCTAGAAGCAACTCTTTTTTGTTGTCAAACATGGCAACGTCTATACTCGACTCCTTTAAAGTTACAGCTTCCCAGCTTTATCCTAACATTTCCCAAGTCGTTTTCCGTCAACTGCACCTAAAATAACCTATACACGTACTTCTTTAAATGATATAGGCACAGTCATGGGACTGTAGCAAAACAATGATTCAGTGAGGTTATTTTATTTTGAGCCCTTTATTTGAAACTACAACTATTTAAAAATGATGTATGCACATATTTCAGAATCCATCTTCGTTCTCTTAAGTTAAAGTTTGGTAACTGCCTAAATTGATACATGCTAAAACTGAAATTAATTGTGCTGTGGTAATTTGAAGCGTTACATTAAAAAGTATTTTAGTCAAATGGGCAGGTCCCATAGATTAATTTTGCAAAACTTAAAAAATATCTAACTGTCAAACTACCACTACATTCCTAATGCTCCATCTATAATCCAAAGTTGGTACCACCAGCTGTTTATCAGTTTATAAATAGATTTCTGGATCTGGATCTGGATAATTACTCAGCATTGTCACTTGGATATTTTGCTGAGGGTTGATCGCCGTGTGATCAATAAAATGACAAGGCTGAGAGTCAGGAACATACCCTATTAATTCATGGATGTCCAGGGTCTTTCAGTTGCCCCAGCATAGATTGCTGGATACAACCCGTCTCCATTTAACGTCCGGTGGGCTCGGACAAGGTCAGGGGGTACTTATACATAGAGGCTGACCCTGCCTGGGCTCCAACCCATGCAGGCACAGCACTTCTCCATAGGAGCCCGACGCTCTACCAACTGAGCTATCCCCCCTCCTCTTAGTCTAGTTCATGCAACAGTTATGCAACTACAGTTCTACTGGCTCCATATATAATCCAAGGTTGGTACTACCAGTGACCCAATGGAACAGTGAACTACCTGGCTATTGTAATGATCCGAGACACCTAAAAGCTTGATTTTACTGACTGTAAAATGTATATTTAAGAAAGATTTCAATTCCAATGATTTTAGACTGTTTTTAAAGCAAATTCGGGACTCTGAAATGCTGAATCAAATATACAGACTGAACAGTTTTTAACAAGCAATGAAATTGATTCTATTTTATTTTATTTATCAGTTTATGCTGTGATTTACCTTTTACATTTTGAATTATGTATTTTTTAACATTTACAGACATGCATGTACAAACCATGCTTTTTAATGCATTAATAAATGATATAATAGTAGTATACATAACTCCACATGAGTACTACTAGATAGTATTTATTCAAGTTATATTTCAGTTATATTTTGCTTACAAAAATATCAGATGAATGTTGTCCTTCACTCCTAAAAACAATTTTATATTCTCAAAATATCCTTGATGGAAGAAATTGATATATGTATAGGCCTAGACTGGAAATATATGGTAAAAGTGATGGTAATCAATACTGACTTGGTGGCATTTTATTTATTTCAAGCCTCTGTCTGCTTTGACAGCTTGGCAATGAAAATATTTGCTATTAGTTCTAAAATTATTGGCAATTCCTTCAACAGACATCAATTGGATTGCCTCACAGCCTGAGTTAGTTTGCATCTCTGCCTACAGATGGCTAGTTTGCAACTCTGCCACAGGTGGCTGATCACTGAAGCATGGGTTGCATTCCTGGCAAAGTCCCAATATTTACATATGGAGGGCTGCCAGTTCTTGACTGGCTAGTGGAGAGGCAAGTCAGGGCTGGAATGCATCAGGATAAATATCATCAAAAACACCATCAAATGCACTCCAATCTAATTTCTGCTTCCAATTCTTTTTGCACATTCACTACATACATCAAACTAGCAACTAAGAAGCCCAAACTCCTTGCCTATCTTGAGATTTTGCGTATAATTTGCCACTGGTGAGAACCGGCCAACAGTACCAGTACCATAGGCCTCATTCAGTTAAAAAAGCCATGAAAATGTAACCAGTGAGTGAAAGAGGAAAGGGGAAGGAAGGGAAGGAGGGGATGGAGTGGGGGAGAAGGAGTGGGGGAGAAGGAGTGGGAGAGAAGGAGTGGGAGAGAAGGAGTGGGAGAGAAGGAGTGGGAGAGAAGGAGTGGGAGAGAAGGAGTGGGAGAGAAGGAGTGGGAGAGAAGGAGTGGGGGAGAAGGAGTGGGGGAGAAGGAGTGGGGGAGAAGGAGTGGGGGAGAAGGGACAGGGAAGAAGAGACAGGGAAGAAGGGGCAGGGAAGAAGGGGCAGGGAAGAAGGGAAAGGCAAGGAGAAAGAGGATTGAGTGGAAGAGATGAAAAAAGGGATGAGTAAATATTAAGGAGACAGAAAAGAGGTGTACATGAAAGGCTTGATAACTGATACGAATGGATAAGAAATTCAACAATATGTTTATGTACAACAATGTACAATGTGTACATCGAAAGAGTGCTTTGTATTTACACAGATTTGCTACAATCAGGAAAAGAATTGATTCACAAAGGAGATCCTTTCCTGGGAACCATTGTTGTGTTGTGACAATGATTCGAAAATCAAAACCATCTTGTCAATTGCCGTGGTATTGTAGCCCATACATGTAGGCTTACATGTGATAGGCCATTTGATTCTGAATGTAAAATAGCTTTCTCCCACAGTTTCTGTGGTTTAGTAATTTTCTTGAATGGCCTTCTGCTTCATTCAGAGATGTTTATTATGTCGCTCCCTTGCTTAGGAAGTAGGTTTTCGTCTTAAAACAAATCTTCTTTCTTCCAAGCATGTTTTAAGGCAATATCCTAAGTGTGTTATTTGAAAGGTTTATATTAAGAGCTGTTGAATCCTGTGTATCCCGTCTACAGACTTACTTTTTCTGTTCTGTCTGAGCTGAATATGACTGAACTGAAACTAAACAGAGATGAGAGCAGTCAATCGTAAAATGCCATAGATCAGCACAACTGGCTATTGAAGCTGAGTAGACAGAAACAAAAAAAAATTCCGCAAATCTAAACAAGATAAATCAGCACATGTGGCTGTCACATTAATCACAAGACAAATCTATAATGGAAAGAATAAATATTGCGTGCTGAGCCGTAATGGAGGGTTATTTAAACTGATCATCGGAAAGTAAAAAGTGTTTTAACAGAGCTGATTACAGTAGAGTGTGAAGAGCATTGTCAAAAGTTGCCTTTTTCAAAGCTGTTATTATTAGATTTAGAAGAAATAGATAGAGAAAAGCAATCAGTGAATGAGTCAAAATGATATGTTGAAGGTCTTTAAAACATGCATGTTCAGAGATAATTAGATTTCATAGTTACATTCCATCCAGCACTGATGAAAAATAAACTATAATCAGAGACGAAAACTAGGCTTGCTTGAATTGTGTTTACTGCTGACGTATCCTTTCTCAGTTGGGCAGCTCAACCTCCTTTTTGTAGAGAGGGCTACCATACATCATATTCATTCAGAGATGTGAAGGGTCACACTGAATACAACTTGCCTCCTTTTGACATCTTGTGTGCTCTTAACAGAATATAGCCATAAAAGTGACAGAATAGCCGTTAAGTTAGCAACAACTTGCCATAAAATCAACAGCTATTCCTTCTGTTTTACTATTCTATGTATAGAAAGGCCAGGATTCCAGGAAATAGTTCCGATAGAAATGTATTTCAAAATGAATAATGTTTCCCTAGACGACAGAAACTCTGCACTGATTGAAGTGTTTTATTAATGATCATTCGGTGCATGCACAATCGCTCCACATGTGCGTTTGATACAGTATGACCAATATGCCCATTGTTTAGACTACTGTAGTGTATTCAAGTGTAACTTCCACTAGGAGTAGACAAATGGATTCAAATGAAAAAAAATCAGGAAATGAAAATACCATAAATCATCACATCTGGCAGAAGCATCCATCACAATACCACTAATGCAGGAAAATCGTTTGAAAAGGTAATCCGGTGTAAAGGCATTTATTCAAAGATGATCAGTGCAATATAATGAATCAGTGACAGGCAAACAGCATGCATGAGCATGACATTGCTGAAGAATAGATAGATACATAAAATTATCTTCATTACATTTGCTCTCTAATTTTAACACTTTCCACAAGAATTAACTAATTTTTCATTTCTGATGATTCCTGTTAGCCGGATAGATTGACGATTGGGCTTTGGTAGACGGGTGGATGGGTGTGCTTTGCATCTGTGGTTATGCACTCTGTTATCCTGGTTATGATGGGGAGACATCACAATAATTAGGCGAAATGATATTGACACCCTAGTCGAATATAGGTCTAGGTGACCTGGACAGAGCTGGATTCCAACCTTGGGCCCACTGATTGTAGTCCTGAGTGGCATATATATGTGCTACCAACTGGGCTGACCCCTCCCCAGATGATTGCACTTGACAGCATATACCAGCCTTACGCATTGAAAGCTCTGTCTTAGGGGTATGGCACCCGGTACAATATAACTGCTGAATTATTTTCTATGTCGCTTGTGAAACTATGCATCAAAAAAAGGGAAAGGGTGCATGTCGAAAGTACACAGGGAAGTTGCTTCATCCAGTGGCAGTTGTCCCACATGTACAAGCTCTGCAGAAATTACCTCATTAAATACTATAGAATGCCTCTTTTTTCTAGATCTAAAAAATAATACTGATAAGTTAATTTCAAGGCCAATGTTGACACTATAACTTCTTGTTAATCAATACTACATTTATTTTGCTAATTTTAGGGCTATCAATGCCAGCAGGCTGGATTGATTACATTCATTGCGCATCCAATATCTCTTATATTGCAGAGTTCTGGCAGTAAGTGGTCTGACTAGGTTACAAATGACTGGTGCAAGTGCAGTAGAGCAGACTGCCAGTAGACTGAATTGTACGGAGTACATAAAACAGCCAGTCACCCAGCAATTGCTAAAAAAAACAGTTAATGTTCAGTAAATTTGGTTTAGTAAACACTTTGGGGGAAGTACTGGCACTTGTGACAAATGGTGCTTCATTCTGAGCTCGAATAGAACTGCGCTTTAAAATTGTGACTTCATTGTCAGTACTCTACTATTAATAGCAGAAATTGATGAAGCGATTCTAGGTCTGTTAAACACATGGAAATGAATGGCTCTGACAGTGCTGACTAATGACTATACTGTAAAATTATTAATTTTGAGTCACCTCAAATTATTGAGTGAGATGGTTACAGTTTATTTGAGCTAACATAGCTTGTTGTTTTGAGTTAAGATAATCTTTCCATTGTCATGACACCATTTGGCTCAAAGGACTTGTGCAACCATCTCACTCAATCATTTGAGCTGACTCAAATTTCTAATTTTACAGTGTATCCATGTGTCCAATTGAAGCATCTGTATGAAGCTTATATATATATATACATATATGTGTTTTTTTTGCCTGTATGACACGTCCAACATGCAACATTTATTCATCATATCATATAATGTGTGAGATTATTACTTACCTGTCATATCAATGTCATTTGAAGTTGGACAATATAATTTACTTCATTAACATATGACGAAATCATAAGATATTCTCATTAATTTTTTTCGGTTAGTGAGATTCTTACTGTCAAAACTACTCAATACTACTCATGCTGTAAAAAGTTGAGTAAAAATTATTTTATGAGTCAGACAAATAGGCCTGAAATGAAGAACCATTTTGTGGGTGTATAAAAAAACCAAATATTTGTTTAATAATATTTATTGCTAAAAGCAGTCCTTGAATGACTTTTAACTGTTTACACTTAATTAGTTTGAGGGCGGTATTCTTTGTCCAAAGGTCATGCATTGCAGAAAATAACAAATTAGAACAAAGATGCAAGATATCGTGTATCATCAATTAAATAGACCAGCAAAGAAAGTTTAAAACAACTTGTCTTTCATAAGTCGATGCAATACTGCATATTGTAAATACTTACATTCATATAATGTTACTCCATTAAAAGCGATTTCAGCTAAATATCTCAGGGTTAAATTGTCTTGAAAGTGGGGAAACCCTGCCTTTCGTAGCTGCTAGCTTTAGCAATTTTCCAACATACTCCAGCCAAAGTTAAACTGCTTTTAGTCAACATTTCACAATACGATATTGGAGAGAGAATAGCTTGTGGAATTCCTTTAGTTTGAAAGCTTTTCAAATATTCTTATTTATATTCACAAAAACCATGTTGCAGAATCGTTTTATTTGTTTTGCTATCTGGCAATAAAAAGTTGAATCATCTATTTTGTCAGTCCCACCTACTACAAAATTTGAAATTTTAACGAGCAAAGAAAGTTTAAAACACCTTGTCTTTCATAAGTCGCTGCAATACTGCATATATTGTAAATACAACTTACATTCATATAATGTTACTCCATTAAAAGCAATCTCGATTAAATATCTGTGGGTTAAATTGTCTTAGTGGGGAAACCCTGCCTTTCATAGCTGCATAGCTTTAATCGCAATTTTCCAACATACTCCAGTCAAAGTTATATTGCTTTTAGTCAAAATTTCACAATAGGATATTGGAGAGAGAATAGTTAGTGGAATTCCTTTAGTTTGAAAGCTTTTCAAATGTTTTTATTTATATTCACAAAAACCATGCTTGCATCATTGTTTTATTTGCTTTGCAGAAAGATGATTAATATTTTAAAACTGTAGTAGTTGCGACTGACAAAATAGATGATGCAACTATCCATGCCAGATTTTTGTCTCATTTGCGGTTTGAATGTATATAGATAGATAATGTTTTTAGTATGATTGTAGTTAGTTTCATTTACAGAGAAAGAGATTCTTTATTAGCCAATATCCACAATGTTAACGTCGGAATTAATTTTACTCACAGAGCAAATGTACGTTTAAGTAGGCCTAACCACTATGTGGCTGTAAAACTGTTGCAGAGCTTGGTCCGATCCTGTTACTAAGAGAACAGTTACAATGTTATACTGGTTGCTAAGTTGGTTGACCTGCAAGGCTTTCAGTGTTAGGGGTTGATTTATTTGAGTATGTGACCCATTGGTTATAAGATTCCCTCACAGGTATAGCTCCTTTGTTTGGGGTAGCTTAGCATTCTAGAGGGTTTCTGTGGGGCATTACCACCTAACACTTCAAGATAGCCATAGACAGTACACAACAGTGATTTGAATGTTTTACAGGCATTTCATGGTCCATACTGCAGGGCTACGAGTTCATAAACCTTTACATCATCCAAAGCTCTTAAGGTTGTCACCGTCTAAAAGGTTGCAATGTAATAGCTATTTAAGCATGTTGTATAGGGGGGAATTGGTCATATATTCTGTTGTTGCCTAGGGGGGAGTAATTTCTCACTGGGTATACTGAACTAAAGTGAACTTTAAAATTACATATTTATACTTTAATATTTATAATTGGAAGAAAATGATATGAAATTGTAAGCAAAAAAATAGGTCACTTAAAAATTGCAAATTATTGAATGTAGTGCATCGACTAGACAATTATGTTTATTTGCTTACATTATAGATATAAATGCAGTCATGAAAAATATATTTTATTGATGTATAATATTAATTACTTATGTCTGCCTCTTATGATGAACTTCAAGAATTTACTTAAGATTTAAAAGTCATTGTATGCCTAATTGAAGATATGATTATGTATAACTGTGACATTTTCAGCTTTATAATTATGTCTATAGATATTAATTTTCAAATAAGGACATTTGGATAAGATTTCATGTTTACATAATACTGCTCTTTCATTAAACTTTAGCCAATTTTTTTGTATGCCATCGTTGCGGGTAAAAATATAAGGTGTGACATTCCTTTCCCATTCTCTGCCTTGGTTGTGTTGAGAAGTGTCATTAATGAGGCTTCTGAATGTTTAAAGTGATATATGACGAAATCCAACTCAATATGCTCTTTAGATAATAAATTCAAAACAATTTCATATTTTAATCACTTATATACCGTTTAAAACTGATACCGTTCATTCTTTATGCCATGCACATATTTTCAATTTTGTAACTTACAACAAATGACCTTCGAATTCTTTTACATTGTAAGTAACCAGTAAAACTCCTGCCTAATAGGTTTTTCTTCTCAATGATACTGGATTAGAAAGAGGCTATTTCCAGGGGCAACAAAGCCACAATGAGCTAATTATAGAATCCAGGCCTAAATTAGCTGCAACACAGATTGTTTTGGGAAACTCTAAACAGTCTGCTTCCGACGGAATCAAACAAGGCCTTGTGCACTTCCGGTGGAATCAAAGACCTGTGTACTTCCTGTTTTCCCATAGTGCTTTGTTCTGGTCTTAGTTCATTTCCTGTTTTCACACAACCTCGATTGATTATCTCCAAGCTATTGACATGCACTCATGTAAATGGTGTATTGCTATGTATACATGTATTTAGTTTGTCAGGCGTCAACCTTGCTTTCAGGTGACTGCATTTTGCCAAGTATACAAGCAACTAGATTGATAGGTTATGTAGATATGGGAAGTGCAGCCCTCTAAGACTATTTCTGGGCACCGGTGATGATTTTATGATCAGACGGGTGAGGGGGGCAGGCGTCCTCAACATATTACAAATCAGTTGCAAGGTGCATCACACAATAGATGTTTATTGGTGAATATAATATAGAAGTATTTTGAGTCTTGCGTTTCTGTATTGCTGGTGAAATATCTCTCCAATTGTCAAAATGGTGCACATTCATCTTCTGTATCATATATAACGCCAAAAAGCGTATTAAGCACCACATTTACTCTTATATATGGCACTCACCCTGATATTGGACATATCATATTGGTCATACGAGGCACACGAGCACATGATGGAGTGCAGGCGATTGCGGGATGGAGTTTCTGAAATTCTTTGGACTGTCTGATACTGAAGTGGCTGATGATGGATGGTGGTCCAGGCAACTGATGCTGCCTTGGAGGCTGCTATGAACTACATCACCTTTGATGGCTGGCCCTGTATCACCTGACAAGCTAAGGGGGGTGTGGGAGGGTGAGGGGGCACATCTCTGACCTTTGGTTGAGGGTGTGGGGTAAGGGGGCCCTGGAGGACCTGGGGGAGGGGAGGGGGGGTCAGTGAGTAGACATGCTGCTGTGTGAGGGTCAGTTATGAGCACCCTTTAGGGCTGCGGTGGTTTGTCGGTGGAGAAGGAGAGTTGAGATACAGATATTTAGTTATTAGTGCAGTCTGTTGTGTAATTCCGTAGGATTTGTTTGCTAAAATTGATTTTTTCGCAGATTTGGGGTCAATGGGCATCTAATTACAAAATATTACGGGGGACGAATTTTCTCACCATTTTTACCCCTCCTGTGGGGGTATTTTCAAAATGGCCGCCAAAATCACAGACAAATCAGCTTTTTCTCATATTTCAGTCCCTAATTAAGATAAAGTAACAAGAAAAAGATCATTTTCAATGTTTCTTAGGTCAAGAAAGTCATTCTGAAGGGTTTCAAAGCCATACATACAATATTTGGTGGGCTAAATCCAAGATGGCCGCCAAAATGGCTGCCCAAATGTTGACAACTTCTATATCAGCCCCTAATTGTCGTAGATAAACAAATAAAAGGTCATTTTCTATGTTTCTTGGGTCAAGGAACTCCTTTATGTACCTTTTAGAACCATAAATATGATATATGATCCAATATATCCATGATGGCAAACAAAACTGGCCGAGCATATGACCAAATGATTAGTAAAAATCATGTAACTTCTCAGGTTTTGTCGTCTTTGGGATCTTGATGAATCATATCACCAATAGAGGAAGAATGAATGATATTAAAGTGTGGTTAAAGTATAAAGAAGTTGTTTATAAGCTTGGTTGAGACAATTATGATGGCAGCCCAATTGCTAATATTTACGGTGTCAAGAAATCTAAGGCGCCCAAAATGACCCCCGAACCTCATAATCATTAACAACTTTGCCTAAAGTTGAACAAAAAGTTTTGTCCAAAAACAGGTTGACAAAGATTTTGAACTCATTCAGTAGACTTTGGTACATTAGAAATTATCTATATGGACAAATTCACACTATTTTGCAAATTTATAGTACACAATATTTCCACCATAAAAAGGACAAGCTATAATTGATAGATGCAGAGAAAAATTAGCCAGATGTTAGAACTGAAGACGCTGCATGACGGCTGCAATGGTAGTTGTTTTTCAGATGTTGAGATACATAATAAATTAGCAAAAAAGGGTGTGTGAAATATAAACATTGGTAGGAATTTATAATTTTGAATGTACACTGATTACACAATGGACAGTTATCTCCAAAATAAAATAGTTTCTGTAGTGTTGGTAAACAGATCATCAGATTTGGCCACCAACTTTGTCATGTCTGTCAGGATCAGTTTCCCAAGGTTGTGCCAGTGATGTTCAGTGCTGGTCTGCAAAAGATCTCACAACAGTACAAATACAAGGAAACTTTGAATTGTTGCTCAGTGAGACCTCCCCAATTGATGCCGTGGTCCAGGGGCATAATTTGGTGAGGGACGGGGGGGGGGGGGGGTAGGACATACCCCCCCCCCCACATTTTTGATCCCGGTGGATATAGTGTTAAATGTACCTCCCACTTTTTTTGAGTGAGAGCAAAATGTGTTCATAATCATGGCCTTCAGGCTCAATTTGGTAGGGAGCATTTAAGAGATGTGTTCCCCTCCTTTCTGCTTGTGGTCCCAAAACGGAGCCCTGAGGGACATCACAGTGAAGATTCCTCTAAGTGGGGATGATGTTTCCAATTTTGACAGACTGATGGCGCTCTGTCAGATAGGAGCGAAACCATGCCAATGCTTTTCCAGTTATTCCAAATTCCATCCTTGGTGTTCGATTGTATCGAAGGCAGCAGACAGATCAAGGAGGACCAGAACAGCTCCTCCCTGACTGTCAACTGCCCTCAGGAGGTCATTCTGCACTCGCGTCAGTGATGACATAGCAGATACCACTAAGTTTCAAGTAGCTGCCTGTTAGGACGTGGAAGTAGCTATGTATCTTTCACTTTGTCTCAAGTATCTGCCAGGTAAGGGGGACAACTATTTCATATCAAATCCAACCCCTCAATATTAAATGGTTGCCCTCCAACTGCTAGGTGCCATGTAGCTATCTTCCCAAAGTTTCAAGTAGCTGCCAGGTAACTGCCAGGTAGCCAGTTCAAGTAGCTATCATCCACTAGGTCTCAAGTGGCTGCCAGGTGGCTGCCAGGTAGCCAGTTCAAGTAGCTATCTTCCTAAAGTTTTCAGGTAGCTACCAGGTAGCTGCCAGGTACCAGCTTGGGGTATCTAGCTTCACATTTCAGGTAGCTGCCAGGTAACTCCCAAGTAACCAGCTTCAGGTAGCTAACTTCCTGGATCTAGCAAGGAGAGAGGTGCATGGTTTAAGGAGGCACCCACCAAGGTATGTATAATCGACATAAGGAGCAGAGGGAAAGACACACAAGGAAACTTCTAGAGGTGAGAGGATGAATGAGTGTTTCCCATTTTCCCTCTTCCCAATCCCCTCCATACCCCACATCTCTGTCATAAATATTTGCCTCAATCCCCCCAGTTCCTACCAGAGGAGTTGAATGTCTCAGTTTAAAAAGAGGCTGCTTGCCAGGTATGAAAAGTGCTTTGAGTGAAAAAACAATGGGTTCAAACCCTGGATGGCACATTATTGATCATTGACATTACTATTCAACAGGCCAATGGGGCTTTACTATTAATGGGAGGAGTTCCATGTCCTGAAGCTGAGAAAACCTATAGCCCTGCACTTGCATCAGCATCAAATATCACAAGTGCATCTTTTCTCCCAGTCTCCAGTCTTGTTCAACTTCCTGTCCAGTCTCCTCTCTTCTAGCCTGCTCCTCCATAACCAACCATTTAGTCTTTTACGTTAGTTCCTTTCTTTCCTCCCCCATGCATGCCACTTCTAATTATATATTTTTCTTTCTTAGCTCCTCCCATATTTCCTCCTCTATATCCCTCCCTGCCTACCTCCAGTGGCATCAGTGTACATGGGGCTGGTGCGGCATTTGCCCACCACTTTTTGACCAAACCATATGTTTCAATTTGAAAAATGTTGAGGATTCCACGGCTTCAGCCCAATTTGTCCCAACACTTTAAAATGAAACTGACGGCCCTGCCTCCCTCATTGATCAGTGCCCTTCTTTCATTCCGCATGACTCAACCTGCCATTGGCCTTCTTCTTCAATATATTGTTTCTGCTGATTCATAGATACTAGTCCTGTCTGACTCCGTATCTATAGGCGCTGTGCTGCAATGGCGAAACCTCCAACCGCCCCCCTCTTCATACTTCTTTCCTCCATTTATTCTCAGAGCCTCTTTCTGTACCTCTTCCCTTCCGTCTTTGTGGTTTACTCCCACCCCCCCCCCCATCTAAATGTGTGCTTGTCCCCTTGCCACTTTAATTCCAGTTTGATTACAGTATGTCTCCTCATCAGGCCGCTGGGTGAGTGTCTAAAGGTCTTTACTAAATATAATTTCGAACCCAAGGTAGGGTACCGATTTTTCCGAGGTCTTTCATGAGCAAAATCACAGCTGGATGTCGTTCAGGTGAGACATGAAATTAGTGGCCCCTTGTATCAGTGTCTATGGATGAGTAAAAGCTCCTGCGCATGCACTGTAGTCAAGTGCCCGGAACTGGACTGCACTTTTCATGTCTATTTGTCTATCTTCCACTGCATATCTCCTTTGAATCTCCTCAACTCATCCTTTATCACCTGCCCTCTTCTTAGTTTCCCCTCAGCTGCCTCCCCATTGATGCTGCCAGTACACTTGCAATTGTGATTAAATAAGAAGGTATGTGCTGGAGAAAAATATATGCAGGAATTTGTCGAATAACTTATAGGTAAGGTACGGCTATATTTTTGCAAAAATGTTAAGTAATATCCCCAACAGATGGGGTATTCACATAAGATTTTGTCTGATATCTATCAAAGTCTGCTTAATAGGTTTTAAACAATTGAAAATCCCATAAGAGACACAATTTTCCTAGGAAAGTTTTTAGGCAAAGTCACAAAGGTAATATTAGGTTTGGGAGCCACAGATTTCTTGCCTCCATAGATATTAACAATTGGGCCGCCACCATCATTCTGTTAATTCTATGCACCGGGCTTGTCAACAACTTTTTGGAAAGATTCACACTTTATCCACTCTTTAATATCATTAATTCTTCCTCTCTTGGTGATACGATTTGTCAAGACCCGAAAGACGGCAAAAAGTTGTGAAGTTACATGGTTTTTACTAAGCTCTAGGAAGTGTGTTCAGCAATTTTGTTGGCCATCATGGATATATTGGATCATATATCATATTTATGGCTTTAAAAGGTGCATATTTGAGTTCCTTGACCCAAGAAACATCGAAAATGATCTTTTATTTGATAGTCTATGACAATTAGGAGCTAAAATACAGATTGTCGACATTTTGGCAGCCATTTTGGTGGCCATCTTGGATTTAGCCCACCAAATATTGCATGTATGGCTTTGAAACCCTTCAGGATGACTTCCTTGACCTAAGAAACATTGAAAATGATCTTTTTCTTGTTACTTTATCTTAATTAGGGACTGAAATATGAGAAAAAGCTGATTTGTCTGTGATTTTGGCGGCCATTTTGAAAATACCCCCACAGGAGGGGTAAAAATGGCGGGAAAATTCGTCCCCCGTAATATGTTGTTATTGGATGCCCATTGAACCCAAATCTGCAAAAAAATCAATTTTAGCAAAAAAATCCTACGGAATCCATATATTGGACATATCAAACCACACTATATCGCTATACAGAAGAATATGGAAGTATTTCAGAAGTACTTCGACATGCATGTTTTGTTACAGCTACCAATCTAACATAGACCGAGAGATCGGTGATTGACCGCTGCTACAGCTATGCATCATGTATCATTGCGCTATCCTTTTAGTATCAATTGACCATGTGAGTACCTGAGGAAAATTCTTAGTCAAAATTTTTAGTTGCTTGATGACATGAAAAGAAAAGAGGAGTCCACGAAGTACACGTTTTCCCATCATAGTCACTGATACTAGGGGTTACCACTCACCAGTTATCTCATATGACTTACAGATAGGAGCTTGCCAGTGAATATCTGCCAATAAATGGTCCTCTCTCTCATTCACAAATGAACTCCAGAGACACACCTACCACAGACACAGATACAGGATAGCAGCAATTTTATATGCTGCCATAGATGGCAGCACCATCGCATCCCGCCTTATACTGTAGGAGCAAACAAAGTTAGAGGTGCTGATGAGCTGTTCACCAACTCTGTTGACAACTCATGCAAACTAATGAAGTGCGGTTGAATGGCCAACTTGTCACAGTTGCCACACTTATCAGGTTTACTTTATTGCATTAGTTGTAGGTACGTGCCAGTTTTAAACTGGCCTAATCCTCCTAACTATAATGAAATTGTCCAACTTTGTAAACTTTCTCCTGGCCAACATTCCAGCTGATTAGGTGCTGATGCTGATTGAATGGAATGTCAGTTTGACCCATTGTATCAAATAGTGTTTCCAACAAGTCTCGCTCGTCACCTCTCGAGAATGGTCATGGTCTAGTGCACGAGAATCGAGAATTTCTCTAGAAATCTAGGACACTGTCCTGCCATTGGCACAATGATAAAACAAGAGAGATTTAATCATGCAATGGATCGAATTTTTTGGCTTTTATGATATCAATTATAGTTTTAATGTTAATCAGTGTTTTGTTTCCTATAAATCACAGCTAAACGTCCAGATATTATACAATTTTAAAATATTTATTCAACTTCAGCATTTATCAGGTATGCAATGGGGACTATCATCAACAGATATTTAAATTGAACAATGGAGCTAGTACACAATAACAATAATATCAAGCTAAACAAAACAACAATCCAATGCTTTGTAACTGTTATAGACATAAACACATGAACACCATGTCAAACAATGATCAACATTTCAATTCTCGATAATCGCTCAACGAGATGAGAAATGCTGAGTCATTAATATCTCGAGACTTCTCGAGAATTCTCGCTCTTATTGGAAACAATAGTATCAAAATGGGTATCTGTATCTATGCTAGGCAAATAAAAGATCCCGCGCAATGGCACACATGAGTCCAATGATACAAATTTGTCACCGTTATGGTGGCCTCCCACTTTTTTTTTCAATGGGTTTGCCTTTGTATTGTGCTGTACATCAAATTTGTACTTTATATATATAATTGGGGCCGTTTGATTTTCCTGTTATAAAATGTCTTGATAATCGTGCCGGGTGCCCACTCATAGATCTGTAAATACATGGTCATGAGTTTAAATCCCAGTTACATAATCCAGCTCTTGCTGGGTCACCTTGACCTATGTTGGATGGCTGTTTCAATCATCCTTTGCCTCATCATTGCCGTGTCCTCCCCCGTCCTAATTAGCCTCGCAAGTGCATAAAAACAGGACGTAAAGCCCCAATCATCCATCCATCCATCCAAATCCCAGTTACAGCATTGGAAAAAAATGTGTCTCCTTAAACCATTTCTTCACTCAACCTAGGTGTAAACGCGTATTTGTTAATGCGATGATAGCAATTTAATTACTGTCGAACTCGTGCTGGTGTACACTACCTAGGGAGTTGAGAAAGATTCAAGCTTGATCAGGTTTGTGGAGAATATACAGTTATTGCAATGTTTACTGAGTTTTTAAAAAAACTAAAAATACAACAGAAAATAAAGCCCATTCATTACCCATATCTCATTTTGTGGCAATACACAGTGAGGGTAAGGGGGTATCTATGTCAGATATCTATATCAATGCTTTATCAGTGAATAATGTCCCCCTGGCGGTAATAATACTCCATCATATGACCCTGGGGTGTCATGTGACTGGCCAGATGTCAGCAGGGCGGGGTGGTGCCACCTAAATGTGCAGCTTTCCTACCATAAGCATAGAAATGTGTATAGTTGAGCTTGACTCATTGTCCAGGACCTAGATGCCATTAATAGGTATGTAGGCTACATGAACCCTATCTGTCAATCCCGTCTTCACTAAATGTGCTTTTCATAGTACTGAATCATTCAGTAAATGACCAACTCTCACATTGGCTTCGGCCCTTGCTTATACAGCGTATCAGTTCTTCGTTGATCGGTGCTCATCTTATTTGAAATGTATTAAACTGAAATGTTACTGCACAAACCAAAAAAAAAAGCTCTAATTTCAAAAAACCGGGCTTACCATTGCAGAAGAAGAGGAAGAAGAAAAGAAGACAGAGCTGAGCTAACCTTAACTTCACATCTTCTGTTAATCGTCATGAGTATTGCTTCACAGCATAGTCAGTTGAGATGTTGAAAAAAATTATAAGAAACTTCTGCATTATTTTTAGAAGAGATTGCCATACGTGCTTACAGTAAAGACAATTTGATTGTTGAATTTTAATCAGACTTTTCTGATTACACACCATTTTTGTGGAAAGCATAACACCACAATCCCAAACTCAAACTCCTACCAACTTGCCAACCACAAATTTATCTCTCCTCCTGGCCTCAGAAGACAGGGGAGGTGTGTTTTGGCTTGAATGGTGCTTGGATTTATGGCCCATGCTGGGCATGTTTAGTCCGATGAAGAGGAGCTGTCAAGTATGAATATGGCTGACTTACTGGGGGCCTGGTCTATGTCACTCCACTACACTCCAGTTTGTCTTTGATCAAGTCAAGTGTTAAGAATGGAGCATCGGGGTGAATGGGGCAAAGTCAATCACAATTACGACAAGATATGACTTTCGCATAGGAGTATAGAAGAGTGTAGAAAAGAGGGAAGAAGAAAATGAAAAAGGGATGAAAATGTGGAAGAGGAAGGAGGGGAAGGAGGGAAAGGGGGGAAAGGGGGAAAGGGGGAAAGGGGGGAAAGGGGGGAAAGGGGGGAAAGGGGGAAAGGGGGGAAAGGGGGGAAAGGGGGGAAAGGGGAAGGAGTGGAAGAGGTGAAACGATGAATGAGTAAATATATTAAAGAAAGAGGTCAAAGAGGTGTACATGAAAGGCTTGATAACTGATAAGAATGGATCAGTAATCTGCAATATGTTCATGTACAACAATGCACATTGCACAATGTATACATTGAAAGAAGAGCACTTTGTATTTAAACATATTTGCTACAATCAGGAAATTAATTGATTCCGAAATGAGATACTTTTTATGGGAACCATTGTTGTGTTGTGACAATGATTAAAAAATCAATACCATCTTGTCAATTGTTGTGGTATTGTAGCCCATAGGCTTACATGTAATAGGCTGTTTGATTCTGAATGTAAAATAGCTTATCCCACAGTTTCAGTGGTTTGGTAATCTTCTTAAACGGCCTTCTACTTCATTCAAAGATGTTTATTGTGTTGCTCCCTTGCTTTTGAAGTAGGTTTTCATCTTAAGATATTTCTTCTTTCTTCCAAGCACGTTTCAAGGCAATATCCTAAGTGTGTTATTTGAAAGGTTTATATTAAGAGCTGTTGAAGATCTCAGATTCTCGATATCAAATGTTCAGATGAATTGCCAATGTAACTTGTAACAAGTCTTCAGTTATAATGTAGAGCTTCAAGGTTGTTATCACCGTTTGGAAGCAAGCATATGTGTTACATCCAGTGGGCTTCAGGTTTCTGAAGATATCTTCCACTAGTATCCACACTATCACAGTCTATCAGTGTTAAAACTAGATATCCAATTATCATCAATTTTTATTCTGTTGAGCCCTCAGTTAGATGATCCAGTGTGAGTGCGAATGAAATGATCGGCCTACTTTTGTGTGTCACCAACTCGACGGCGTCAATCATCCTCATTTTTAGTTATCAATCATCCTCATTTCTACCAGCCTGTAATTAGACCACGTGAAACCAAATGCTCGCTAAAAAGGTCAACCCTGTTCATCTATGTGTCATACAAATAAAACTTAATGTCAGTAGTGGTCGATATACAAGTGCAATAGTCATGCTCATACAGGAGTTTTAGTTTTGACATATCGATGAGTATACTTACTCGTACATGCTAATTTTTGCAGGTTCACGAACTCGAGGATGCTTGTTTTTACACCCCCTCCATTTTTTAGGCCTTAATTCTACAGTAAAGTTTTTACTAAAAGTAGGTGGATTGCATGTTTACAACCTCATAACATTATTGGCCCAAATATTCAAAAACAGAACACGATTCGGTGATATCATAAAAAGACCAAACATGGCGATGGCAGGCGTTTGGTTGGTCTTGGGGTGATCAGTCTTCCCCTTATGGCCTTATGGCTGCTGCGGATGATGAATTGCTTCTGATTGAAATTGGAACTTCTGAGAGAAAAGACAGATAGACAGAGAGACAGATAGACAATAAAGACAGACAGACATGCTTTGAAATGACAACAGATTGCTCAGTTGCCCTTTGATATCTTGATATCTCTCTTTTATGACCTTTAAATCTCTCTCAGAGCCTTTTCATCATTTTTATTGAATTTTTATTGAATGCCCTTTTCTCTCTCTCCCTTTTCAGATGATACCCCCATGACGGAGGAGACGGTTTTGTCAATGTCATCGTCTCTAGTTGGCCTTACTCCAGGTATGTGATGTCGTAATATTTCATCTCATACATATTTGCCTTTAAATTGTTTATACACGGAGATACGTTCTCTGTGTACAGTGAAATTGCAACGTCCATCCCTTACAACAGCAAGAACGAAAACTGGCCTTTGCGGCACTAATGATACCTACCGTCCTACTACCACGGTTCCATAATTAACTCAAATACATGGAAGCACCCATTTGGTGATAAAATCTATTTGAAGGTCATTAAATTTTCACTTGCTTCATATCAATAATTTGAAAAATGCAATATTAACAAGCATATATGTCATCTTTAAATGTAAATTGTTGTATTGTCAGGCAATGAGAAGTGGTTAATGTCTGTCCGAATCGCAAATCAAAATCAAAATACCAGAGTGGAATTGCATAGTCCTGAGAGAATTATTCGTTGGAAACTGATTACACATTTGATAATCTTGCCAAGTACAGAAACCAATACAATAGAAGGTGTCCAATTCTAACGTCCCTTTCCCACGATATGGAGGTATATAAGCAGTGATGGAAATGGAAAATTTTTGTCGGGGGATATTTTTGTGGCAGCAGCACGCCATGTGACGCCATTCCAAATTTTTAAAGGAAAAAAATTCATCCACAAGAGCCTGATTTTGGTTCAAACCCAGTGTCCAGGACCACATCAACTCTTGCGTGCACCTAAACCATTGAAAGCCATGCTGTGATTTAGCCGATGTAACATGGAATCTGATATTGTTAATTTTAGATATTTTTTTGCTGGTTTCTATACCAAAAGCAAATCTAAAGCAACAAATTAAGCACCTAGATTGCGTGTGACCTTACTATGCAATTAGGTTTGTGCAGGAAAGGCTAAATGCACAGATCGACCCACTTTGCCCTTTTGCATTAAAATTTACGACTTTGTTATTTCACAAATGCATGTCAGTGTGAGCATTTTACACCTCCATGAAAAATGTAAGCTCCATAAAAACCTTCACAATCAACTGATTAACATTTTGCGTGTTGCAAAGGAAAGTTGCATCATGGCATTTAAAATTGTGTTGACAGCACCTGTCGCCAAGCAGTCTATGTTTTATGGTACTTACAGACTCATGACTTTTTTTAAAAGTAATTTTAAGAACTTTGTGAATTAAGTCACCTCGATAATTGACAAACTTTCAAAACATTTTTGTATTTTTTGTCCCTTTTCATCCTCCACTGCTGCCATTTTGCATGTTCCAAAATATATTTTAACACAGGAAGCTAATGTACTTAAACTTAAAGTTTCTGTTGATTTCAAAAGTTGTAGTAAGACAGAAGAGGCATTTTTTGGCAATATCAGGCAATATGGCAAGGAAGCAAGAAAGACTTAGAAAGTGGTACGTGAAATGTTTGATGGAATTTGATTTGTTGCTTCATGTTGAACTGAGAAACTGTGAAAAGGTGCTTCATGCTTTAAAATCAAGTTCTGGAAATCAAGCTAGTGTCTTGCACAACATTTTAAGCAACGCCGCCATTTACATGTTAAAATTTACTGGGTGAGGACGAAACTGGAAATAAGTTGTTGCCAGAGATAAACGTATTTCCTGGTGAATTTTTTCTACAGATAAATCCAGCATGCACAAGCGCTAGTGAGCAGTTTACTGGAATTAGCGCTATACAAATGCCTATTATTTATTTATTTATTTATTTATGACATCGCAATTGCTTATTCTGACATTGGCTGATAGGGAAGCATTTGTCTGGCTCAGATTGGTTTGGGAAGGTTTGAGTAGTGATAATAAATGAAGCGGTCTTGTGATAAGCCAAATGAAATTTTCTGCTGTTGGCAAGTAAACGCATTGCGAGGCGCTTCAGTCTGATTAGATTGGCCTCTGCTTACAGTGTTTCTCCTGCTGACGGAAATTTGTTTTGGGCAGCCAGAAATTTTGCCAATATCATGCAACATGACAGGGAAGCTAGGAAGTGTTGTGTGAAATGTTAAATGGAATTAGATCTGTCATTGGAAGCTGAACTTAAAAATTAAGTTGTAATGGCTGTTGTTCTTCCATGGAAGTACAATAAGATGGTTTATGTGTGAATATCAAGCTGGGAATATAGCTAGGACCTTGTAAGTAATTTTCACACCTGTTGCTGTGAATGATAGCTACTTTTGAGGAGTTCATGTTTTTGATGATGTTGCAAAGATAATTACTGCAGAGCAAGATTTACTCATATCACAATTGCCTTTTTCTGACATTGGCTGATAGTACATTTGTCCGGTGTAGATTGGTTTTAGTAGTGATAATAAATTAAGCGGTTTTGTGATAAGCCAAATGTAATTTTCTGAGGCTGCCAATTAAATGCATTGCCATTGCCTTTCCGAGGCACTTCACTTTGATTTAATTGTTCTCTGATTGTAGATGATCTTATCTTGATTTCACTGACTGTCTCCTTTCTCGCAAAGAGTCTGGAGGTTGGAAGGGGTTCACTGAGAAGATGTCCAGTAGCTCTTTAAACACTAAACTTGATCCTCTTCATAAGCTCATACACTTTTGGCAGACTAGTCACTGCAGTAGGCAGAAGCTGTCTCACTGAAATGTTCCTTCACCTTGCTTGAAGCTTCTTATGAAAATTATAATTTAAAAATTTGACTAGATCATATCCAGTTGCCGATTGGTCAGCCAAAGTTTTCAACTAGTATCAGAACCACTGACAAAGAACCTTATTTCTCAGAAACACTTCAAATGAATGCTGATAACAGATGGTCTTCCAGCCATTTTTATCGGCATGAGACTTTGGTCATTCATCCCTGACTAAGTGAATACGAAAGGTATATGTTAGCACCCAGCCAAGAATTAACATGGTTAACAACAGCTAACAAACAATCATATTAATAATTATTTTGCAAAAAATTAAGAGGATATAATAGAAACAGCATATGATGTCTAAGTCAGTCAGACACCTCATTGTCGGATTCTCCTAATGGTCTGGATCTAACTGACAAAAATGCATGTTAGAACCCTCCAAATCAGTGTCTAACTAATACTTTCTGTGTGTCACAGAATAAAATAGCAAGATATTTAAGAAAGACTGCTAATGACTGTTCACTGTGGTCCAGCAGATTTGCCTGGTCTCCAAAGGATTCAAAGAAGTTCTCAAATCTCGAGGATGTTCCCAAATCCTGAAGGGTGACCTCTTCCTGAACTCTGAACTAATTGAGTGCAACGGGAAAGGGGGCAGTCAATCAAATCGAGATAATATCAGCTGCTAATTTCTTGCTGCCCAAAACAAATTTCCATCAACAGGAGAAACACTTCGAGCAGAGACCAATCATATCAGAGTGAAGCGCCATGGAAAGGCAATAGCAATGCGTTTACTTGGCAGCATCAGAAAATTACATTTGCCTTATCACAAGACCGCTTCATTTATTATCACTACTCAAACCTCCTAAAACCAATCTGTGCCCGACAAATGCTTTCCTATCAGCCACTGTCAGAATAAGGAATTGTGATATCATTTATTGAAGTCTTTCTGAGCAGTAATTCATTCTGCAATGATTTTAAACATAAATCTCACCAAAGCACCAAGAACATTGCAACATGTATTCACAGCATCAAAATGCTGTGAATTACATACATGGTGGAGGTACAAACTAGAGACCTGCACGGGCCGGGCATGCCCGCGCGGGCTGAGGGCGCCCGTGCCCGCGGGCAGCCCACGGGCACCCGCACAATAAAGTGTGCGGGCGCGGGCCGGGCACGGGCTGACTATTGCGGGCACGGGCCGGGCATGGGCTTATTGATTTTTTTGCGGGCCAGGCAGCCCGTGGGCTTGGGCATTCCTGTGCGGGCAGTTTCATAAAAGCTCCCGCATGACTGAGATGACCCCTGATGTGCAGTAATAATCAGATTGTTTACTTTGCAAAAGATATAGCTGGGGAAGCATGTCAGGTCTAAGTTAAAGTTAAACACCTCGTTTTTGGTTCTTCTAACTTTCACTTTTGTGTTAGATCATATCTAACTTACAAAAATGCATGTTAGAACCCTTAAAATCTTTGTCCAACTGGAATGGATTTTAACAAGACCATCTAAACTGGCTCTTAAATTAATACACCATCTTGCATTATATTATTGTTTTGGGCGCGGGGCGGGCGCGGGGCGGGCGCGGGGCGGGCGCGGGGCGGGCGCGGGGCGGGCGCGGGGCGGGCGCGGGGCGGGCGCGGGGCGGGCGCGGGGCGGGCGCGGGGCGGGCGCGGGGCGGGCGCGGGGGCGGGCGCGGGGCGGGCGCGGGGCGGGCGCGGGGCGGGGCGGGCGCGGGCCGGGCGCGGGGCGGGCGCGGGGCGCGGGGCGGGCGCGGGGCGGGCGCGGGGCGGGCGCGGGGCGGGCGCGGGCATTCTTTTTTGAAAGGTGGGCTGCCCACGGGCACCCGCACAAAAGTGCCTGCGGGCGAGGGCCGGGCACAGGCGCAAATCTGCGGGCGCGGGGCGGGAGTGGGCAGGATTTTAGTGCCCGCGCAGGTCTCTAGTACAAACCATGAAGTCCAACTTTGATTTCCAAGTTGATACGCACACATGAACCATCTTTTCACAGCCTTTGAGTTCAGCTTGCGATGACTAATCTAATTCCATCAAGCATCTCACGCAACACTTCCTGGCTTCCTTGCCATATTGCATGATATCGGCAAAAAATTTCACTTCTGTTCTCGGTAACAGCCTAAATCAACAGAAAATCTACCATCAGCATTCTGTGCAGAAACTGTGAAGGAAACTTATCCTGTAAAC
This sequence comes from Platynereis dumerilii, assembly GCA_026936325.1. Taxonomy (NCBI): domain Eukaryota; kingdom Metazoa; phylum Annelida; class Polychaeta; order Phyllodocida; family Nereididae; genus Platynereis; species Platynereis dumerilii. The sequence goes on along the minus strand of JAPTHN010000010.1, from coordinate 24,206,517 downwards.
TGTAGAGCATGAAAGTTGAATTTGAAAACAAAAAGAAAATAGTGTTTCAAAGTTTGATGTTGACTTTCTGTCCAGTTGTCAAAATTGCATCTTCAAAAATGAGCAGAGTGAGTTTGTAAGTAGTGTATAACATAGACTGGTTGGTGACATATGTTGCCTTAACAATTTTAGATGCAATTTTCCATTGCAACATTTTTACGGAGCCTTAATTTTTTATGGAGGTGTAAAAATGCTCAAACTGACATGCAGTTGTAAAGTAACAATTAAAGCAAATAAAAGTGAAAGTGGGTCATTCCACATTCAGTTTCCCAGACAAAACTTAATTGCAAAAGTTGACATGAAAAGCAGTCGTTGGTTGAGACTTCTTTCAGGTAGTTGGATTTCCTATTGCTCAGCCATTCTATGGTAACTAAATCAATCATATTTTGTCAATGCAGATTTCTTACAAGTTCACAGCCAAAGCAGCTATTGATAAGGAGAGTAACTGTACATCCTGGAAATGGCTGCCACAATTGCCATCCATTCCAGAGTTTGCTGGCTGTTTTCTAATTTAGACAATATATTTTGAGTTGCTGTAGCTGCTGAATACAAAATGATCACATCATTGAAGCAATATGTTAACTGTCTCAGATGTATGATTACTCAATACACTCCCTCACAAGTCACAAGCCTGCCTGATGTTTTTTAGGTCCCTTGCAAATGCAGTCCACTAAACTTCTCAACTGAGTGCAATGACAATGACACATCTTTTATTTAGCTCTTACAGTGTACAGTATATAGTTTAACAGACAATTTGACAATTAAGGAGCCAGGAGACCTCCAAAGGCAAAATTCACTATTGGAGGGCCACGTTGTGGTAAAAATATTATTAAAATTATTCTTAATGTATTGAAGAGGATATTATTTTAGGGTTTAATGATGTAAATTCTTATTACTTTTGATCAAACCACGACAATCTCTGTTTATTTTTGAAGCAATTTTGTAAAATAAAAAATTGAGATTAAGAAAGTGAAATGATGTTACAGATAATGAGCAAGCTGTGGTGATCCTTTGGGGATTGTAACTGCTGTTACACTTATGTGACAAAAGTTATCTACAAACCAAAGCAGCAAATGAAGCACATTAATTTTCATCATTTTCATAACAACTTCCTTAAAAATTCATTTTTTCAAGGAACTTCTTAATGCAAAGTTACCCACTTCAGCTGGTTTGATTAAAATTTATGACTTCTATCATTTTACAACTTTAATATGAATGTTTTGTTCATCCGTTTGTGAAAATATTTACCACCCTAAAAATGTTCAAGACAACTAAATATAATTTTGCTTCTAGGAAAGTTGCATTTTCCACTGAATGAAAGTATCAGTGGCATAACAATCTGTTTTAAAGTAGTTACAGACATGGCACTCTTCTTATTTTCAGAATATTTGATTTAAGAGTTTCCCACAGTCAACTTTTCCAACTTTGAAAACACCTTTTTCCCTAGTTTCAATTTATTTCAAATTGCTTGGATTTTACATGCTGTACAACGTAAGTTTTTCTGGCAAATCTTCCTGCATGTAATGCTGGCAGTAGATTTTCGTTGATTTTGGTTGTGGGGAAAATTGAAGTGACATTTTTTGCCAATATCATGCAATATTGAAAGGAAGGTAGAAAGTGTTTTGTGAAATGTTTGACGCAATAAGATCTGTCATTGCAAGCTGAACTCAGAAATTACAACAAGATGGTTCATGCGTGTATATCAAGTCAGGAATCAACGTAGGACCTTGTAGCGATACTGCCTTAGGTAATTTGCTCATGTGTTGAATGCATGTTGCTACTTATGGGGGATTCATGTTTTGGTACAAGTGGCAAAATCAATTACTTAAGAGCAAGAATTCTTGGACAATAAATGATATCAAAATTGCCTTTGACTGAAAGGGGCTGATAGGGAAGCATTTGTCTGGCACAGATTGGTTTGGGGAGGTTTGAGTAGTGATAATAAATGAAGCGGTCTTGTGATAAGCCAAATGTAATTTGCTGATGCTGCCAAGTAAACGCATTGCTATTGCCTTTTCCGAGGCGCTTCACTCTGATTTGATTGGGCTCTGCTCACAGAGTTTCTCCTGCTGATGGAAATTTGTTTTGGGCTGCCAGAAATTTGTGGCTGATCTTATCTTGATGCAGTCGGCTGCCTTCTTGCTTGCCGTGGACAATGACTTCAGAGAGAGGTCGCTCAGAGAAATTTCAGAAGCTCTTCGAATATTTAGAAGGTTGATGATGTTACATATTGTAAACTAGAAGAATCTTCTAGGCCACTGAGACCAGGAAACAGTCTTTCTTCGTTCTGTACATGAAACTTTGAAAGGTGCATGGGCCATTTTATTCAGAACTCAGAAGTCAATACACAGGATGCAGAGGCAAACTTTACCCTAAATTTTGTGATCAGATAACCCCAAACCAATCTGTGACTGACAAAACGCTTCTCTATCAGCCAATGTCAGTAAAAGGAAATTGTGATATCGTTTATTTTCCAATACGTCTTACTGTGCAGTAATTGAATTTGCCTCCTAATCAAAAACACAAATCTCTCAAAAGAACTAATATGTATTCATGGTATCACACATTGCAAATTACATATTGCAGTATTGCGTACAGTGAGCCAGAGGGTCGAAACTTGATTCCCTTCCCAGACTGATATGCACGCATGAACCATCTTTCTGCAGCTTGTAATGACAAATCTAACTCCATGAAACATTTCACACAACACTTCCTATAGGTTCCTTGCCACATTGCATGATATTGGCAAAAAATGTCACTTTAATTTTCACCACAACTTAAATCAACAGAAAAATCTACTGCTAGCATTCCATGCCAAGAGCTCTACCAGAAAAACTTACTTTGTGGAGCATGAAAAATCCCACCAATTTGAAATAAATTGCGATAAGGGAAAAAGGTGTTTTCAAAGTTGGAAAACCACCAAGTTGATTGAGGAAAACTCAAAAATCAAATGTTTGAAAATGCGAAAAGTAGCAAGTCTGTAAATACTTCAAAACAGATTGGTAGGCATCAGGCAACGGATGCTGTCAACACAGTACTATGTGATATTCAACTTTCCTTCAAGCGAAATTATGTTTTGTTGAATTAAAGATTTTCATGGTGGTGCATTGGAGTAAAGCATTCTCAATTTTGAACACAAGCCTGACAAGATTTTTAGATGAGAGAAGTCATAGATTTCAATGCAACCAGTTGAAGTGGGTCATATTGTTCTTGGCCTTTCTTGCACAAAACCGACTTGCAAGGAACGGTGCCACAAAAGCAATTTAAAAATGGTGCTTCATTTACTGATTTGAATTAGTAATTACTGTTTGTCTTAATTAAGTGTAACTCAATTTTGAGGAGTTAAGACTTTTATGTTATGATTTTGACTATACCAGTAAAGCAGGAAAGTTATCGTGACAGCATCATGTCACAAAATGGCTGAACATTTGCAAATACAACTACCCGAAAGAGATCCCAAGCAACGACTGATTCCTTGTCAACTTTCTTTGTAATGAAGTATTGTGCAGGAAATACACAATGACCCAATTCGGCCTTTTGCTTTCAAATGTATGACTTAGACTTTGTTATTTTACATCGGCATGTCAGTGTGGGTATTTTAGCAGATTACCTTTTTGCTTCTTGTAAAGTAAAGTTGCATTACTGGCATCTAAAATTGTGTTGACAGCACCTGTCGCCAACCAGTCTATGTTTGCACTACTTACAAACCTATTTTTGAAGATACAATTTTTGACAAATGGACAGAAAGTTAACATCAAACTTTGAAACTCTACTTTCTTTTTGTTTCGAATTCAACTTGCATGCTTTACAGTTTAAAGGATAAGTTTGCTACAGTTTTCAGCAAAGAATGTTGATGTCAGATTTTCTGTTGATTTGAGCTGTTGCCAAAAACAGAAGTGACATTTTTTGCCGATATCATGCAATATGGCATTATAGCAAGGAAGCTATCAGAAGTGTTGTATGAAATGTTTGTTATAATTAGATTTGTCATCGAAAGTTCAAACCTGAGCTTGAAGGCTGTGAAAAGATGATTCATGTTTGCATGTAAAATTGGGAATCAAATTTGAACTTAGTGGCTTGTACTGAGAAATTCCACTGTGTATGTTTGCAGCACTACGATGCCATGAATACAATGCACTGTACATGTTGCTTCTTTTGAAGGTTTCATGTTTTTGATTATTTAGCAAAATCAATAATCGCTCAGCAAGATTTCTTTCGACAATTAAAACTAATGATATCACAATTTCGTTTTACTGACAGTGGCTGATAGGGAAGCATTCGTCTTGCACAGATTGGTTTTGGGTAGTGATAATAAATGAAGGGGACTTGTTATAAGCCAAATGTAGTTTTTTGATGCTGCCAAGTAGATGCATCGCTATTGCCTTTCCGTGGCACTTCACTCTGGTAAGATTGTGGTCTGCTCGAACTGTTTCTCCTGCTGACGGAAATTAGTTTTGGGCAGTAAGACATTTGCGGCTGATATTATCTCGATTTTGTTGACTGCCTCCTTTCCAGCTGCACACAATGAGTTCAGAGTTCAGGAAGAGGTCGATCTTCAGAATTTCAGATCCTCTTCAAATCCTAGGGAGACTGGTGGTGTTAAACCAGGAAAATCTCTCAGACCACCAGGACCAGTCAGTAGCAGTCGTTCAGAAATATCTTGCTCTTTCATTCTATGACAGAAAGGAACCTTTACATGTACTTTACTAAAGATACACCTGATTCATTCCCATTGGAATGGTGTGGTGCTAAATCTATGTTTTTAAATTCTGAAGTTTTATAATCAAGATGCCTTTTGCATTCACTAAGCCAGGTATGATCGACCAGAATCCAAAGCCAATAGAAACTGCTGTAGCACAATCTATTATCACAATTTGTTAGAAATGTTTCCGAGAAATTGGCAAGAATGAAGGTTCTTTGTCAATGGTTCTAATACAACCAGACGAATTTGGCAGACTAATCAGCAACTTGATCTAATCTAGTAAAATTTTCAAATCATAACTTGAAAGCATCAAATAAGGGGAGCATCAAATAAGGAGAAGAGACATTTCAGTAAGACAGCTTCTGACTACAGCAGTGACTAGTCTGCCAAATGCTTATGGCTTTCCAAAGAGGATCAATTTTAGTGTTTAAAGAGCTACAGGATTTCTTCTTAGTGAACCCCTTCCAACCTCCAGACTAATTGTGGGTAGTGAGAAAGGAGGCAGTTAGTCAAATCAAGATAAGATCAGCCACAAATTTCTGGTTTTCCAAAAAAAATTCAGTGAACCCAGTCAAATCAGAGTGAAGTTCCTTGGAAAGGCAATGGCAAAGCATTTACTTGGCACCCTCAGAAAATTATATTTGGCTTATCACAAAACCACTTCATTTATAATTACTACTCAAACCAATCTTCACAGGACAAATGTCCTATTGGCTAATGTCTGAAAAAGGCAATAGTTATACATTTCATTCCAAGCAGTTCTGGTCTGTGGTAATTGATATTGCCACATAATCCAAAACATGAATCCCTCCAAACATGTAACAATTATTGTAACATGTATTCATGGTATCACACATTGCCACTTAATTATGTATATGACAATTTATTCCCAGTTTAACACATACACAATGTACCGTCTTTTTGCAGTTTTTGAGCTCAGCTTGCGATGACAAATCTAATTCCATCAAACATTTCACACAACACTTCGCTGCTTCCTAGCATGGTATTGCCAAAAAATGTCACTTAGATTTCACCACTACTCAAATCAACAGAAAATCAACTACGCACATTTCACACAGAGAGCTTTGCCAGAAAAACTTTCTTTGTGGGGCATGTAAAATCCCAGCAACTTAAAATAAACTAAATCAACATAAAAATTTGTTTTCAAAGTTGGAAAACATCAAGCCGACTCTGTGAGAAACTCAAAAATCAAATATTTGAAAATAAGAACAATGCCAAGCTTTTAACTGCTTTAAAATGATTGGCTGGCAAGAGATGTCACCAATGCAATGTAAAATCTAACTTTCCAAAATGTAAAATGTTGTTTGCATGTAGTTAATGTGAAGGCTTTTACGGAGCTCAAACATTTCGTATAGGGTAATTTGAAGCCAAAGACTGGCTAATCAATATCTATTCTCAGGGCACACTGAAATGTTCATTGAACATACACACTAGCAAATCCAAATACACTGTCTAAGTTAGAAAATAGCCAGCAAACTTCTGAACTGACAGCAATTTCGGCGACCCATTTCTGGAATACATGTATAACTGCAGTTATTCAATCTCATCCTATCATCTGCTCTGACACAGTAAACTGAGAAGATTTGCATGGATAAAGCATTTGGTTTGCTTCTCATTTGGTGGCGTTTCTACTTGTGTGTCAAATCATTTTGACAATAGAGCTAAACAATTATTGTCACAAAATAACATTAAAAGGGCTTAGTACCCTATTTGAAAAGTACTACCCATAAGAAATCTAAAGCAAATTATTGTTATAAAATCATGCCAGAAAAAGTATGAGACTCTGAGTACCCTACTAGAAAATCCAACTACCCAAAAGAAATCTAAAACAACAACTGCTTTTCATGCCAACTTCATTTGTAATCATCAGGTTTTGTGCAGGAAACATTGAATGCGCTATGACCTACTTTGCCCTTTCGTTGTAAAATGTATGACTTCATTATTTTACATCTGCATGTCAGTGTGAGCATTTTAACCTTCAATGAAAAATTCAAGCTCCGTTATAAAAACCTTCACAATCAGCAGATTGACATTTTGCATGTACAAAAGGAAAGTTGCATCTAAATTTGTGTTGACATCACAAACGCCAACCAGTCTATGTTTTGCACAACTTACAAACTCATTCTGCTCATTTTTGAACATACCATTTTTGACAAGTTGACAGAAAGTCAAAATCAAACTCAGCTTCAACTTGTAGCAACTTTGCATGTTTTACAGGATAAGTTTGCTGCAGAGATTTCTTCACAGCATGTTGATGTCAGATTTTCTGTTTATTTGAGCTGTTGCCAAAAACAGAAGTGACATATTTTGCCGATATCATGCAATATGGCAAGGAAGCTATCGGAAGTGTTGTGTGAAATGTTAGATGTAATTTGATTTGTAATTGCAACTTGAGCTTGGATGCTGTGAAAAGATGGTTCATGTGTACATATCAAGTTGGGAATCAAATTTGCATGGACAAATAGCTTGTACTGAGAAATTCCACTATGTACAAGTATACATGTTGCTACTTTTGATGGATTAATGTCTTGGTACAAGTGGCAAAATCAATAACTACTCAGCAAGATTTCTTGAACAATTAATGTTGTCACAATTGCCTTTTTCTGACAGTGGCTGATAGAGAAGCATTCATTTGGCACAGATTGGTTTGGGGCGGTTTGAGTAGTGATAATAAATGAAGCGGTCTTGTGATAAGCCAAATGTAATTTGCTGATGCTGCCAAGTAAACGCATTGCTGTTGCCTTTCCATGGGGCTTCACTCTGATTTGATTGGGCTCTGCTCGAAGTGTTTCTACAGCTGACTGAAATTTGTTTCAGGTGGACTGAGATTTGAGATTGATCTTATCACAATGTGATTGACTGTCTCTTTTCTTGCTCCTTTCAATTGCTCGAGAGGTCAAAAAGAGGTTTCTCAAGAGAACCTTGAATGCTCTAGAAACACTGCAGGTTGATAACATATACAAGTCATCCTAAGTATCTGGCGAATCAGATTTTCCCCCGCTTATATGACATGATTACAGTTTTTATTATGTGTTATTGATATCCTTGAATAAAATTGGACAAATGAAGTGTAATTGTAGATCCTTTTGGCTTGGGGCATAAATATTCCTATGGGAAAGTCCCGAAAACTGAAAGAAAGGGTAAGGGAGAATTGACATGTTTTACTAAATATTCCAATTTGCTTAATTAAAAATAAAGCATTCACTATGTGTAGATTTTTCAGGCATTCTTCATTATAGTGATATTTCTATTTGCTTTGAAAAATAGTATCGTTTCCATGCAACAGAAAATTCATTTATAAACATTGATTTCAGTTTACCCACTATCATCAACCTCTAGTGTGCATTACCACTAATAGCTCTCAATTTACGTTCTTTCAGCACACTGAACAACCATTATCTTTTTGAAATCCACCTCTTGTTCATAGCACACAACATAACATCTTTGTGACCTGCTTTTTGTCATTTTGAGACAAAGCAGAACCATGTGTTACCAAAGTCTAACTATACTCACACTCATAATTCATGGATTAATGAGCTTAGCTTGGTCCCCAGAGTTTTAATACAGCATCAGAAACCAAATACTCTGCCTCATGATCACATAGAACTGCTTCTGTTCCAAGAATACTGAGAAGAATATGTAAACATCAAATATGCCATTTTGGCAATAACAAGCAGATTGGGACAGCTAACGTTTTCCAAAGGGTTTGTGGACCTTCAAGTGCAAAATCATAACTTGGTTCTCAGTTGAGCTAGTCAGTGAAACGTTAAATAATTACTGATGGTCCCTTGTATCAGTGTCTGTGCTGGGCAAATAGTAACAGTGTAACATGTTCAGGACTTGGTTCATCATTTGGAGACAAAACAGTCAAGTGCAAATACTATTGTATTGTGTTCCAATTGTGTAAAGATTGACCATATGACCTTCACCGTCTCCATTATGGATGCAAATTCTTTGACCACACACACCCAATCATACCACAGAAGTGCAATCTTGCCAATCATATGGAATGCTGTGACCTTCTGGGGTCCAATGTATGGTCAGTGATATGGAGGCCTCTTTTTTTCTTTTCCATAAAAAGTTCGATGTGGAATATCTACCAATCAAAAGATTTGGCTATTCATGTAAAAAATGTACTAAAATTTACTAAAACTGTCTGATCTCCCTGAAAACTTGACTGATAGATTGATAGATTTCAATTTTTAAAATTGTATTACTTAGATAGATAGATAGATATGGTAAGTGCAGCCCTCTTAGCCAAGTCCTGGGTGCTCACGAGGGTTGATTGATGAGATGGGAGAGAGAGAGGGAGTCCTCGACTTGTTACACATTTACCCCATGTGAGGGATCATTTGCTTGCCCAGCATAGACACTGATACAAGGGGCCGCCAATTTAGCATCTCATCCGAATGACATCCGGCTGGCATTTGCTCATGAAGGTCCATTGAAAGTTTCGGGTTCCCCACTCGGGGTTCGAACTCATGCAGGCAAAGACCTTCAGCGGAGTAGGCGGGCACCTAAGCCACTTTGCTACTGAGCTGCTCTTACTGGTACGATAAGACAGCAAACTGGTTACACAAAAAGTTTGTTGTTTGCTCTATAAATGAAAACTAGTAAACAGTAAACAAAAAAATCCTTAATTGGGTCACTTGGTGAGGACACAGTATCTTGCCATTTTGATCATCTGGGTTACAATGATTTTTTAATTTAATTTCATTAATTCATGGAGTTATGAAATTGTTCCATAACTGATTGGTCTGTTATGGCGAATCTATAGACATCACATTTATGGCTTTGGCAATGTCTGAATGGCGAATGTACTGTGCTGTTTTGCCTTGCATTATGATACCAGACATACTATGGAAGCCTTGCTATAACCCAATGCCCTGAGGTGAAACACTTTATACGCAGATATCCTGATGCGTATGACCTGTCATACACCAATCGATGGCAATTCTGACTCAGATATCTTCATAGCATATTGTAACCTCACAAAGCATGACCTTCTAATTCCCATGACCTTTCCTTGGACCTTTGTTTGCCTTGGTCTCTGAGGAAGCTGGTTGATTCAGAGATCGACCTAGTGAGTCTTAAAGGTCATGTCGTATGAGGTTTCGATATGCATTGAGTTCGGCATTATGCGACCTCTTCCTTTCGAAACAGGTTAATACATACACTGTATGGTAAGACCAGCTGCTATACTTTCATTCCAATGACTCTCATAGGTACAAAAATTGTCATTTAATGACAAGCAACCTTTGTTTTTACTGAACGAATGATAATTTTTCTGGAGTTTTTAGGTCATTGACAAAATACTGTTTGAAAACATTTCTTCTACTGCACACACACCCACAGGAGTATCATGCATGCATTTGGGCTTTCGCCTCCAAGTTTATCATATTTTCCATAGATTTGAGACATTTACTAAAGAGCATAAGTAAGTTATATAATGTACAATGTTCAAGGAAAAAACACTATAGCCTGGTCTGGCGGTTTGTTTGTCAACCGCACACCTCTGGTGTACAGTTCACTTATCGATAAAGGACTATGCACGTGCCACTATCACACTGACCATTCTGTGTATAACCCTACATTTGCCGGGTCTCTTTTAGCAGGTATCAATTTGTACCATATACCGAGACCTAGTAGAGACTATTTTCATTGTAGTAAGGTATGTAACTTGGTGTTCTATATATAGTGCCATGCTGTGTTGACCCTGGTGTATACCGAACATCTACTTTGCGATAAAACCATATTTGGACTATTCACCCAGAGCCCCAGGTGGCCGAAGGGCCAAGGACCTTATGCCCTTGTGTTGGACCTTGTAGAACTAGCATACTGAGGTCTCCAACATCTTGTACACCAATAACTGACCATAGCATACATGAACCACAGGCCACAACATCCTAGAACTTGTGTCCAACTCGTTCCATCTTTCATAGCAGACAGTCTTCGGCCGGCTTATCAGCAATCTTCTCTCCCGCCTTGTCTTGTCCTCGAAAATTGCAAATGTCCAAGACGGAGTAGCGCCAACCTGGCCTTCTCAGCTTCTACAGAAGTCGTTTGGCCTTCGGGGAGTTAGAGGCGCACTGTCTATTGATTTATCCTAACGTTTCTCTCCCCTTGAGTCCCCAACATCCGCTGTTTAAGAAAACTAAAAAAAGGCAGTTATCGTCCGTTATTCTGGTGTCGTACTATTCCAAAGTAAAAAAATAAATAAAAGAGAAGCTAAATTGCGCTTTGGTGTGAAATACAACACAGATGTCCTTGGCTTGTATTAGACTATAACATAAATGGTATCATACATATATACCTACTGTCTGACTCATAGTAATGCATATAGGCCTACAATGAAGTTGTACAGTTAATTGTCTGGCAATTAAAACCTGTTGTAAATGGCCTTACTGATGTAGCAACAACTAACATGTCACAACTCAACAGCTGAAGACATATAATGTGTAAAACCTGTAACTTCACATTCATGTGTCTCATTTCAGACATGTTTGTCATTGCAAAAGGTATCTGAATGCATTGTCAAAATTTAATTTGACAGTGCTCTCATATTTATGATCAATAGTAAGATGGATGGATGATTGGGGCTTTGCATCCCGTAGCATTTGGTGTCCTAATTAGGACAGGAGGAAAACACAGCAATGAGGCAAAGGATCATGATTGAAACGGTTGCCCAGGTGACCCGGCAAGAGCTGGATTTGAGCCCTAGACCCAGCAATTTGCAGCCCATGCATGCTACCACTAGACCAACCCTCCCCCGATCAAGTCAGAGTCTATTGTTTTGAGATATTTCTAACTGTCTTTCCATTGTTCTTTGCAGGTTTACAAAGTGGTCACCTGCTGTCCAGCCTCAAGTCCAAGTGTCATTGTTGTGGTTACGAAACCATTGAGTCCACTGAAGTGCCTGATGAGCTGCTTGCTCACGGAATACAGGTATGTGTTACATAATCGTTTTGAAATACAGATTTTTTTTTTTGTGGAATGACCTTATATTATGCAAGGCTAGGAGAGTGACTGAGTTGGCAACTTCTTCTCGCAATATTATAATTTTTGTGCTGTCTTTCATATAAAAAATTGATACCCCCTTGGGTTTCATGCGGATTTTTAGTACCCCCTCCTTAGGTTCTATTTGGATTATAAGTATCCCCCAGATATACTTGCTATACACACATTATATTTATGACATTATGTATACGGTTATACATGTGTACGGATTTGCTTACTTTTGCATGTGCAAAAAAAAGGATAAAATTTCATACCCCCTTAAACATGTGAAAAATTAGTACCCACCTTGAAATCTCAAATAATTCTGTGAGAAAAATTTGATTCCTCTCAGACAACCCCCTTCCCGCTGTCATATATCTTCCGTACGGTCCCTAATACTATGTAACTTGAGTACAGATCCTGTCTCATATATCTTATACTTCTCATTCTATTTATCTCTACTCATCATTTTTCTATTACAGATTCCGCCAGATGAGTTTCAGGAAGCCGTAGGAGGTCTCATGGGTGAGGCCAAGTTCCGCTGCCATACCTGGTGTTATAACATGCCCCTCGCCATCATTTTCTTCGCCCTCCTTCTCGGCCTAAGTCTCGCCATCGTGCCCGTTATCGAAGCTAATCTCGTCTTCGGCTCACCCCAAGCCGGTATGGAATACTTGCATGGAGCCATTGTGTGGTTGTGTATATTGACTATATACATGTTCCTCAATCATATATCAAGGAGAAAAGTAAGTTTTATTTTTTCTCTGGAATGTTATATTACTTTTATGCAGGTTTAAATTAGAAGTCACTTTAAGTGTGGTGTCAAAGTTGGAATTTTGCTCAAATTCTTCAAATAGCTTCTGTCTAGCCAATAGGAATAATCTAGAAATTACTTTCTCTAATTCTAACTGGTATTTGAGAAAGGTCTGCAATGGTGTCTCACACGTGAGTCTTTGATAACTTGTAGCAGAAATTATAAGAGGTTACAGTCCTTGTCATACTTACGTGGAATCTCAAGTTTTTTTTTCTATGCTGTTGAACTGTGATGTCAGAGATGACTCTATTCTAGCATTGCAATATATGTAAATTAACTACAAGTTGTGATGTCATTTCAAACCGGGTCAGATTCCCCAGCTTCTAGCCAATGTTGATCCTCCTGAACTGAGCGTCACAGTTTCAACACAGTGTCAGAGTAAGAGTTTTATCAGGGATAGCCCCTACAACCACGTCATCACAGCTTGATAGCCAATGGGCTGACCGTAAACTACGTCATCACAGTTCAAACATTGATATATTGAAGGAAGCATTACATTTTTGATCCCAATGATTTATCACAGCAATCACCAGTCTAATCCTACCAAATGGCAGCTTTGTGAGCATTCACAGTAGACAACTGTTATAATCCCCAAAGAGTTGTTTGATAAATCTACAAACTTGCTAACTTACAACTTTAAACTTTGATGGAAGTTGGTATAAACAGAAGGCTTTGACAATTTGTTTGTAAACACATGGCTCATGTTATGTATATTTGTTCTGGCAGCCCATTGGCTGAGAGGCTGTGATGTCAAACTTGCATGGGTTTTTCCCAGACCCAATTTTAACTCTGACACTGAGTTGAAACTGTGATGCTCAGTTTGGTTGATTCGCATTGGTTAGAAGCTGGGGAATGTGACCCAGTTTGAAATGACATCACAGCTTGTAGTTAATTTACATATATTGCAATGCTAGAATAGAGTCATCTCTGACATCACAGTTCAACAGCATAAAAAAAAACTTGAGATTCCACGTAAGTATGACAAGGACTATAAGTAATGAGTATGTCATGCTTTGGCCCAATCCAGTTGTTTGATAGCATGAAATAGTCAATCACATCTGAGTTACGCTTTTGACTTCTGCAGCAGTAAACAACCATGACACATTTTGATTAGAAACTGCAAGCGCATGGATCTGTCCAAATAAAGAATTTTTTCCTTTTTCATGCAATTTGATTGCCTGTACACATCTTGGCTACTCACGTTCCTTGATCGGAATAGAGGAATAGTGGAAAATCAAAATGGCAGAAATTTGTATTTTCATATCTGGGAGCATCTTATTGATAGTGATGAATGGTGACTCCCTGTGACTGCGGTGGCATTAATGTGATAGAAAAGGGTTTAGAATCAAAGTGAATGGGAAAAGAAATGGGAAATTGAATGGCAGGAGACACCACACACCATGACACAGCAGGGCAGCAGCCAGGAGCTCAAAGAGATGATGGATGGTGTATCATCCTTTTGTGATGAGTGATGAGGAAATCTGGCTGCGGAAGCAGACAGCATCAGTCAAAAGATGAGGCCAATTGCAGAGACAAGAAGAGATGCACAAGGAATATGGTCTGACCTAATGACATTGTGACATTAATTGATGAAACAAATTTGTGTAGTTAAGGTTGGCGATGTATAGAGACTATAGAGTTACACATTTTAGGGACAAATATAATATTATAGTATATGAGAAACTGAAGCTTGTTAGAGTTGTTGATTGTTATGTTGGATGGTTGAAATACTAAAGCAGGTGCATGTCAGTTAAAGCTTTTCATATTTCATCTGTCAAAACAAGACTTTGAGGTTGGTCTGAAGAACATGTCAGAAACTTAATGAAAGGTCTTTGTCGAAATGGAAACCAAGTTAGCCAAAGTTCTGTGTCTGGGATATCCCAACAGAAAGAATTCCTACAATAGAGAGGCTGAAGTTTTCCTCAGGGTGAAGTCCTGGAATGTTGTTTTCATAATAACATCTGGGTATTTGGGAGAGATACCCTGATGAAATGATTTCTTTAGGGATCATCTTTATTGAGTTATGCTATGCTCCCTCAGCATCTGTCATTGCAACTAAAATGGAGGTTCTTGTAAAATGACATCTCCCTGAAAGTTCTTTTACTGCAATTTTTTGTTTCCAACTTTGGCTTTCTAAGAAAAATACAGCTGCAGCATGGCAGAAATACAGTGGAAAGGCAGGAATACAGTGGAATAGATTCAGTGTTTGAAAGTGGGTTGTGCAAATTTCACAACATAAACATGACCATGTGCCTGTTTTGTGTCATCAAAGATCTTCTTCTGATGCACACTTCCACCCTGAGATATAAAAGATCTTGTCACTTCTGTTATCTGTCTAATTATATATTCTGGTTTGATGTTATCAAGCCAACAAACAAGCACACTAATTCTAGCGAAGTAAAATACCTTGTATTGTGAATTTAAATGTCTAGCAGCCATTTCTGGCTTGTCTGGTATGTCTGGTACGGCTGGCTTATACACATGCTTTTTTGTTCCTATTGCTGGCCATGTTAAACATTATGGTGCTTGCACACCCTTGTCACTCTACGTACTTCTGTGAGCAGCCTGTGTAAATTTCCTTGTAGCAAATTGGAGAAGGTCTGCATGGGAGGAAATGTCTATTTATGTTTGAAGAACCAGCAAGTGTCAGAGCTAAATCAGCAGGGCTTTCAGCTTTGTTTGCTCAATTCGTGTTTGGTGGAAATTCTATCTGCCCAACTTGAGTTTTAAGCTCCAGAAGAAAACAGCTTTTAGTTTTACCCTTCTTTTATTCCATCAGGTCTTTTTTCTGTTTGGTGTCTTTGCAGTAGCTTGTGGGATGCTCAAATGCTGTATGGTGTTTGATTGTTTTACACATAATTATGAAGAGTGAATACAGAAGGACAGTTAATTGCGTCACACACTGTTTAACATAATAGTTTATATGTATGTGAAGCCCCTTCATAACTTATTATGCCAATGGAATCTTGGGAATAGCTGTAGGCCAATACAACTGTATGGTCCAGAGACGATAACCAGGACTCTTTATGCATAAATCCCCCAAAAATATGCCATATGGTACAAGATATAATTATTCCAAATTTATTTTATGAATGTACAGTCTGGATAGTCTCAGATATAGCTAATGACAACAAATAACCTTTTTGTAGGGACCATCTCAGATCTATGTCACAAGCTCCAAATGATGAAAGACTTAACATTGAAGGTCCCTAACTAAAGGGACAAAAATACCCAGCCAAGTGCAATTTGTCATCAGTTATTGTGTACTGCAGTGGTGGAGCTTCTAAGTTTCTGGAGGGGGCCACAGGCAAGTTGGACTTGCAGAGATACTTTCCCTGTAACAAGGAGTACCCTCCTAATTGACCTCCAATATTAGGAGGGTACTCATGCCACAGAGGAGGTATCTGTGAGTACAATTTACAAATCAAGTATATCTTTACCCCTATTGATACACAGTAGCTACACCAGAGAGGCAGCAGCCACTCAACCATGACAATTGGGTCAACTGGTCATGGTTGGGTGATTGGGGACCATCTCCAAAGCACACCCGGAGCAATATCCCATAGTATAGAGATTTCCTTTAGGAAATTGGTCAAATATAGTTTATGAAGATTTGGGATCATGTAATAGAAGTGTACAAACACACAGTATGAAAACATTAGATATTCAACTTCTCACTAGCCTACTCCTCTGATGTTCACATTTTATGAAAAGTTTAATAATCCTAATAAGCAAGGAAGAATTAGTTTGTTGTTATAGAATTTTTTTTATGACAAAAATTATTTATAAGTACCATAATTAGGCATGTCCAATCATGAGGTAACATGCAGTAGGTTTGTCAAATCACAGTAGGTACATTGGAGGTATAGATGTGAATACACATACATAGGAAATCAATTGAATATTCGGAAAATAAAATATGTGTTTGAAGAAACCTCATATTTCACACAAAGGTCCCTACAATTCTTTTTTTTAAAAAGAATTTCTTGTTTATATTGCATGAGCAGTACATGGGACAAATGGATATTTGAATGGCTTCTTGATGTATATATCATCCTATCTCCATACAATTTCATTGTATGTAAAAACAGGATGGTATTCTAATTCAGTGTAATAGACTTCAAAGCGTCTGCATTGTGTATCTTTTTTCAGAAATGTATATTTGTGAAATGAATTGTTGTGAGCATCAGGAAATCTACAGTGTAACAAAATTAATACATTTGTGTGCAAAAGTAAAAAAAGGAGTATTTCATGATTTTCATCCGGAATGTATTCTAAAAAAAGGTTTTAAAAATGTGATTCAATCCAATTATATGACATTTCATTTGTCAAAGAGCATAGTCAGAAATAAGACTCCTTACAATGGTAGAGGAAGAGGTTCTTTTGGCTTTATTGTGCTGGAAATTGTGAGGGTGAATTGAAAAAAGGCCATGAAAAAAGCTTAAATCCCTTCACTCTAAAAAATTTCAGACAAAATTGGTTTTTTAGATTCAAAATGGTTTTTTTGAAAAACCAAATTTCAATGCAAAACCAACATGGATTTTTTGTTGGTTTTTGCAATGAATTTTTTTTTTTAAATCCATGTTGGTTTTTGCATTGAAATTTGGTTTTTCAAAAAACCATTTTGAATCTAAAAAACCAATTTTGTCCCGAGTCCCGACATTTTTTAGAGTGTTTCATTGAGAACCATGCAGAACCCTGTCTCTTGGAAATTCCAAAGAAAATAATTCAAGGACAGAAAATCCAAGCAAGAAAAAAAATGTAGTTTTCCTTGGGGCCAATTTCTTTAATATCATTTATTTAATAATATCTGACATTTTTTTTGGGATGCCCGGATGGGATAAGGGATCGCCATTATTGAGTTAAGCCATGCTCGCTCAGCATCTGCATGGCAGCCAAAAAACTCTTTCACAAATGACAGCTTCCTGAGTGTCCTTTTTACAGATTTTTCTTTTTTCTTTTCAACTTTGGCCGATAAAAAAGAATATTGGCTAACATGTTTCCAAAAGTCTCACCAGTAGCAGTTTGTCATTAAATACTGAAGAAAAAAGATAAAAAGCTATCAAAACATATATAGCGTTCAAGGGGCTTTTGCTGTTCTTGAATTGATTTGCCACATATCAGGCTTCACATAGCAGGAACTATCACATGGTGACATGACATAGTAAGCACCACATAATGGGTACCCCATGGTAGGCACAGCATATCTAATACAACACTGCCCTACAAAGGTAAAGTACAGTAACTGCATTTGCTGTACTTTACCTTCGTACTTCCCTACCATAAAGAGGAGAACCAAAATTGTCAAAATTCTAAAGTAACCCTTTAACCGTAGTTAGTCCTCAACATTTTTATAATAAAGTTAGGAATTTTATGATTCCCTTCTCAGCTGTAGGGGCTGCAAAGCAAAGTACAGAATGTCAGTTACTGTACTTGCACTATGCAGCAGGTACAAAATAATGAAAATATACAGAATGACAAAACTGTTCAGAGAACCAAGATTCTCCAAAACAGAATGTGCAACTACAATTGAGCTCCGTATAATATATGGCTGGAAAAAAAAGATAAGTGAACAAAAGAAGCCTGATGGCTGTGTCACCCTATAGAGCCACAAACTCAAGTTGGAGAGATAGAATTTCCTCCAAACATGAATTGAGCAAACAACGCTAAAAGCCCCACCAGTGTAGCTCTGACACTTGCTGGTTCTTCAAACATACAATAGACATTCCCCAGTAGACTTAATGCAGATTCACTGAGAAGAAATTTACTCAGAAGCTAAGCTTGAGAGAAGAAGTTACATGTAATGTAGATCACGATACATTGGTACTGTTTCAGTCAGTCAAGTGTTTTTGAATAGCACAGCAGCTTAGAGATTTAAAAGCTTCCAAATTTTTTCAAGTCATGATCTTTATACTGTGTGCCATTCACTCTGTGCGAATCAACATATATAATTGGCATGAAACCTTACCTTCGTTTTTGGATCGAGAAGATAAATTTTCACATTCACATATTCTATATATATACGTAATTAATACCCCATGTGACTCTTGTGAGGGATATTTCCATGACAAAGGCACCTATACTAGGGGCTGCCAGTTTGACATCTCATCTAAATGGCATCATTCAATCACCAAGCTGCCAAATTTGCACTTGTCAATGAGTCAGTATATCAGAGAATGATTTATGTGTGTTTACAATTATTCCTGTAACACAAACTTTACATAATCACAGCTTGTAAATCCAAATGATAAGAGCCGAAGCAGTTCCATCGTAGGGTCAGCATTTTACAAAACTTTCATCCTAATTGAAATGCCTCATGCAATGTTGGTTTCCGCAGCTGTACTTTTACTATTTTTTTTTATCCAAGCTTGGGAGCAAGAAAGAACTTCAGTGAAAAGAACTCCGAAGAACATGTCATTTTAGGAAAGAATTTTTATCGTCAGCCATGACGGATGGAGAGGGAGCATGACATAACTTAATAATCAATCCCTTCAGGACTTATTCCATCGAGGTATCTCCCCCAAATACCCAGATGCTATTAAGCAAATGTTATTGCGGAGGTTCGCCCCAAGAGATCTGTCAGCCTTTCTTGCTGGCTTGAATTTCTGTAATTTGAATTTCTCACTGGAATGCATTCCTTCGGTTGCATGGTTTCGAAATTAAAAGTTTAAAAGTATTTCTTTACAGTCTTTGAAGGTCATCTAAGGTCAGGATTTCCGACACACAAAAACTGGCAAGGAAAGGTCATTCAATTCGTAAAGTTGACAGTTTTCAAAGTTCTGCAGATACATGTTTGAGAAGCAGAGGTTAATGACCTTAGTGGCTCTACTCACATGCAATCAACAGGATGTCCAACATTTTTACAATCCTTCTGCATTGCTTCGAAGCAATCTACAAATGACTTCCAATTTGTGCCTTTCTGGATAGGATGCTGCCCGGCCTTATCACCATTCAGCCCCTAATTTCACGATTCTTCTGTCATTATGGAGGGTTGCCTGTCAGACAGTCAGATGTACACGTAACTCAAGCTGTGTGTCAGTTGAAGTGGCTCTCATGTCACACTCCTCGGTCCACATGCATATCATGAGGCATCGATGATGGCTAAAAAAAATCTTCAGTTGGCACACTTAGCCTTTTGCAGCTGTCCGGCATGCAAGCACATAAACATTCTCACACATTTTACATGCCAATCAGTCGCCTCCATCCAATCTACAAATAACTTCATATTTGGGTCTTTTGCTTGCTTCCGGCAGTCTATAACTCCATGTTACCAACCCTTACCTGTCTTATTACATACCACAATTGTCACAACGACATAAGGTCAACTCATATTCCTTGTGCGTCTTGTCTTGTCTCTGCTATTGGCCTCATCTTTTGACCGATGCTGTCTGCTTCCATATCCAGATTTCCTAATCACTCATCACAAAAGGATGATACACCATCCATCATCTCTTTGAGCTCCTGGCTGCTGCCCTGCTATGTCATGGTGTGTGGTGTCTTCTGCCATTCAATTCCCCGTTCATTTTGCCATTCACTTTAATTCTAAACCCTTTTCTATCACACTAATGCCATCGTAGTCACAGAGAGGCACTATTCATCAATATCAATCAGACAACTGTAACGCTAGTAATAAATCACAATTCCTGCCTTTTTGATGTTCCACTACTCCAAGGTGCAATAGTAGCCCACAACCTGTACCAGCCTCTATTTTGAAACAATCATACCAGCCTTTTTTCAATGACCTAGTTAATATTTTCACTACTGTACACAAACTACTCTATATTTGGATACCATAAGGATACCTAAAAAATCCTCCCGTACAAATACACTTAAGCTTAAAGAGGAAAAAAGGCAATTGAATAAGAGAGGAGGCATGATAATAGCTGTGTCGCCCTACAGAGCCACAGACTCAAGTTGGAGAGATAGAATTTCCTCCAAACATGAATTGAGCAAACACGACTAAAAGCCCAGCCGGTGTAGCTCTGACACTTGTGGTTCATTCAAACATACAATAGACATCTCCCACTAGACTTGCTTGAATTCACTACAAGGAAATTTCCACTGCCAAAAAGAATCCGGATGGGACCAGATGGGGCGGTTTGGACCGGATGAGGTCTGAGGGGGTGGTACATCTAGGCCTATATAGAGTCAAATATGGTATGGTAGAAATGTACGCAATGTATAGAAGAGGTCATAAGTTTCCTTGATGAATTCTGTCTCTTTTATTTCAGAAACATCCTCATGAGAGACAATTCTCCTAATAAATGATCATACACTGGAGAAACAACAAGCTATGTCAGCTCAAGTGAATTGAGCAACCATGTCACTCAATCATTTTTGCTGGCTCAAAATTCAAGTTTTACTGTGTTTAAATCCAAGTTAAGAGAGCTGAAACCGTTTTATGAAAGTTTCATCCTAATTCAAATGCCTCATGCACATCGGGTTCCAAAGCTGTATTTTCTTTATCCTAACTTGGAAACAAAAAATAATTGAATAAAAAGGACTCCCAGTAAGATGTCATTTTAAAAACTCTGTTTTATCGTCAGCCACGACAGATGCTGAGGGAGCATGACATAACTTAATAATCAATCCCTTCAGGACCTATTCCGTCTGGGTATCTCCTCCAAATACCCAGATGCTATTACGCAAATGTTATTGCAGAAGTTCACCCTGAGAGATCTGTCAGCCTTTCTTGTTGGCTTGAATTTCTCATCTGAATTTCTTTTGTGGAATCATTCCTATAGTTGCATGGTTCTGAAATGAAGAGTTTAAAAGTATTTTTCATAGTCTTTTAAGGTCAAGAAAGGTCAGGATTTCAGAGAGAAAAAAATGTCAAGGAAAGGTCATCCACTTCACAAATTTACACTTTTCTCAATTCTGCTGATATTTTTAAGACAAGGAGGTTAATGACCTCAGTGGTGAGACTGACATGCGATCAACAGACTGTCCAGCTTTCTCACAATCCTGCTGCATTACCACCCATCATTCTATCCCAATTTGTGCTTTTCCTGATTGCTTCCCTGACTTATCACCATTCAGCCCTTAATTTGATGATTCCTCTGTTGTCATGCAGGGTTGCATGGTGGACAGTCACATAGCTGAAGCTGTGTGTTACTTGAAGTAGATCTCATTTCTTCCTTCTGACACTCCCACACTATTTCAACCTCATTTCTCACTCCACATGCATATGGTGACGATGACTAAAAAATCTTCAACTGACACACTTTGCCTTTTACCGCAGCTATCCAGCATGCAAGCCCATCAACATTCTAACACGTTTTACATGACAACCAGTTACTTCCATCCAATCTACAAATAACTTCCTGGTTCTGTCTTTTGCTCGCCTCCTACATTCTGTCAGTCTAGAACCCCATGTTACTTATCATTTCCTATCTTATTCCATGCCACCTACGTCACAACGGCATGAGGTCAGCCCATATTCCTTGTG
The DNA here is from genome assembly GCA_026936325.1 of Platynereis dumerilii. NCBI lineage: Eukaryota > Metazoa > Annelida > Polychaeta > Phyllodocida > Nereididae > Platynereis > Platynereis dumerilii. Next base: position 24,184,497 of record JAPTHN010000010.1, on the reverse strand, counting down.
CATCTCTTCTTGTCTCTGTAATTGGTATCATCTTTTGACCGATGCTGTCTGCTTCCGCAACCAGATTTCCTCATCACTCATCACAAAAGAATGATACACCATCCATCATCTCTTTGAGCTCCTGGCTGCTGCCCTGCTGTGTCAGTGTGTGTGGCGTCTTCTGCCATTCAATTTCCCATTTCTTTTCACATTTACTTTGATTCTAAACCCTTTTCTGTCACAATAATGCCATCGTAGTCACAGAGAGGCGCTATTCAACAATATCAATCAGACAGCTGTAACACTAGTAATAAACAAATTCCTGCCTTTTGATGTTCCACTACTCCAAGGTGCAATAGTAGCCCACCACCTGTACCAGCCTCTATTTTGAAACAATCATAACAGCCTTTTTTCAATGACCTTGTAAATATTTTCACTACTATACACAAACTACTCTATATATGGATACCATAAGGATACCTAAGAAATCCTCCCGTACAAATACACTTAAGCCTAAAGAGGAAAAAGGCAATTGAATAAGAGAGGCATGATAATAGCTCTGTAACCCTACAGAGCCAAAGACTCAAGTTGGAAAGATAGAATTTCCTCCTAACATGAATTGTGCAAACACGACTAAAGCCCAGCCGATGTAGCTCTGACACTTGTGGTTCATTCAAACAAACAATAGACATCTCCCACTAGACTTGCTTCAATTCGCTAAAAAGGAAATTTCCACTGCCAAAAAGAATCCGGATGGGACCAGATGGGGCGGTTTGGACCGGATCAGGTCTGAGGGGGTGGTACATATATGTAGAGTCAAATATGGTATGGTAGAAATGTACGCAATGTATAGAAGAGGTCAAAAGTTTCCTTGATGAATTCTGTCTCTTTTAATTCAGAAACATCCTCATGAGAGACAATTCTCCTAATAAATGATCATACACTGGAGAAACAACAAGCTATGTCAGCTCAAGTGAATTGAGCAACCATCTCACTCAATCATTTTTGCTGACTCAAAATTCAAGTTTTACTGTGTTTAAATCCAAGTTATGAGAGCTGAAACCGTTTTATGAAACTTTCATCCTAATTCAAATGCCTCATGCACATCGGTTTCCAAAGCTGTATTTTCTTTATCCTAACTTGGAAACAAAAAATAATTCAATAAAAAGGACTCCCAGTAAGATGTCATTTTAAAAACTCTGTTTTATCGTCAGCCACGACAGATGCTGAGGGAGCATGACATAACTTAATAATCAATCCCTTCAGGACCTATTCCGTCTGGGTATCTCCTCCAAATACCCAGATGCTATTACGTAAATGTTATTGCAGAAGTTCACCCTGAGAGATCTGTCAGCCTTTCTTATTGGCTTGAATTTCTCATCTGAATTTCTTTTGTGGAATTATTCCTATAGTTGCATGGTTCTGAAATGAAGAGTTTAAAAGTATTTTTCATAGTCTTTTAAGGTCAAGAAAAGTCAGGATTTCAGAGAGAAAAAAATGTCAAGGAAAGGTCATCCACTTCATAAATTTACACTTTTCTCTATACTGCTGATATATTTACGAAGAGGAGGTTAATGACCTCGGTGGTGTGACTGACATGCAATAAACAGACTGTCCAGTATTCTTACAATCCTGCTGCAGTACCACCCGTCATTCTATCCCAATTTGTGCTTGACCTGATTGCTTCTCAGCCTTATCACCATTCAGCCCTTAATTTGACAATTCCTCTGTTGTCATGGAGGGTTGCATGCTGGACAGTCAGATAGCTGAAGTTGTGTATTACTGGAAGTAGATCTCATTTCTTCCGGCTGACACTCCCACACCATTTCAACCTCATTTCTCACTCCACATGCATATGGTGACGATGACTAAAAAATCTTCAACTGACACACTCGTTTGCTACAGCTATTCCGCATGCAACCCACGCAATCAACATTCTCACACATTTTACAAGACAACCAGTTACCATCATCCAATCTATAAATAACTTCATATCTGTGTCTTTTGCTTGCTTCCTGCACTTAACTCCATGTTACTCTCCCTTACCTATCTTATTCCATGCCACCAACGTAATAATAACATAAGGTCAGCCCATATTCCTTGCGCATCTCTTCTTGTCTCTGCAATTTGCCTCATCTTTTGACTGATGCTGTCTGCTTCCGCAGCCAGATTTCCTCATCACTCATCACAAAAGGATGATACACCATCCATCATCTCTTTGAGCTCCTGGCTGCTGCTCCACTGTGTCATGGTGTGTGGTGTCTTCTGCCATTCAATTTTCCATTTCTTTTCCCATTCATTTTGACTCTAAACCCTTTTCTATCCCAATAATGCAATCACAGTCACAGTGCAGAGAGTCATTGCAGAATGCAGATACAGATAAAGACACATCTGATTTATTGGTCAGTGGTCACATTGCATACATGTATATCAATCAGACAGCTTTTAAATCAATAAGAAACTTGCTGGCTTTTTGATGTTCTACTTCTCCATGGAAGTATAGTCAAGACAAAATGTAGCCCACACCCGTACCAGTTTCTATTTTGAAACAAACATCATGGCTTTTTTTTTTTCAATAACTTAGTACCTGTATTTTGAAGATTAATCTTTTGCTTCATTTTCTGTTATGCCATAAAAAGTAATGCACCCTAGGACAAAGAACCACAATACAGAAATCTGTTTTGATAGCTAACCAAAACAGTTCTTTTATAATAAAGCAGAAGATAAATTATTGTCAAATATAATCAAACCAACTTACTGGACAACCTCAATGACTGTAAAGCTCTCATTGTGGCATACAATGCCAGACATCAGAGCTCATCCTGATGAACGGTTGGTAGTGCTGCAGAGGACCAGCTAAAAGGGCTTTATTTTGGGAGTAGGTGCAACCCGAACATACACAAAACATAATGGGTATGGAAATGTTCCTAAAGTTCTCTAGTTTAAGAATCTGCCGGTAGCAAAACTCAAATGTGGGTGCGAACTGAGTTATTTGGCTTCAAATGAGAGAAGGTTTAGGAACTTAAAAGTGACGCTTACACCGGCGTCGACGTTACTAACAGTTCTTGATAACTCAATACTCCCTTAGATTTTACTCTATAGCAGCATGTTGCATACCAAATTGATGCCAAAGAGTTTCTCCTTCTATTGGTGGTCAGATTATGCTTCTATCTGTCTCCTAGCCACTTTTTTTGATGACCAACCTGAACCCATATTCATTTACCAAAAATAATTTCTCAAAATGTCATTTTTTAAATGTTAAAAATATTTTATAACACACCATATAGTTCCAAAGTTACAAAATGTCCCACCAATTGGTAGTCCATGCTGTTCTGAGTCATTCTGCACCTTGATAAGGATGTTAATTTCAAATTACTGTCCAACAAAAATAATTTACACATCGTTGTCCGGGCTCGCAAATTGCCTTGCGAGTAAATGCAGCATGAACTAAACCATAAATTTCACTTTTCTTAATGAATAAATATCAAATATACAGCAACTAAATGGATGTAAGCATATTTTTGATTTACCAGCTTTTATTTTCATTTGATTTGGATGTTTAGTTTGACAATTACCCCTTCAATACTCAGGCAATATTGAGACAGAGTCTGAAATACACCAGAATTCATTTACCTGAAAGTGCTGTTGGAATGAAATTTCAAGCAACCAAGACAAATAAAAAGCTTTTTAAATGACCTTAAGTTAGCCATAAGACATGACAGGGCTATATGAGCAGCACATACAATATTTGTTTTATTGGCACCTTAGTTGTAGACCTGGTAAGTACTCACTAAAAGGTGATTTTTTGTGTTTCCGACAAGATTTTAGACACTGACAGCAACTTTATTCAGCTTTTGGAGTATTGACAGTTGCAGTAACAAGGAAGCTAAGGTGCCAAATAAAAGCCTACATCAAGGGCTATCCATCCACATCCATTTTGATGGATTAGGAATGAGTTATATGGTGATTAGCACAGGTGGAATTGAAAATTCATGGGAGAGTTTTGTGTTTCCGACGAGATTTTAGACACTGACAGCAACTTTATTCAGCTTTTGGAGTATTGACAGTTGCAGTAACAAGGAAGCTAAGGCGCCAAATGAAAGCCTGCATCAAGGGCTATCAATCCACATCCATTTTGATGGATTAGGAATGAGTTATATGGTGATTAGCACAGGTGGAATTGAAAATTCATGGGAGAATTTTGTGTTTCCGACGAGATTTTGAACACTGACAGCAACATTTATTCAACTTTTGGAGGATTGACAGTTGCAGTAACAAGGAAAATAAGGTGCCAAATGAAAGCCTACATCAATGGCCATCCATCCACATCCATTATGATGGGTTAGGAATGAGTTATATGGTGATTAGCTCAGGTGGAATTGAAATTTCATGGGAGAATTTTATGTTTCCGAGGAGATTTTAGACACTAGAAGCAACATTTATTCAGCTTTTGGCGGGTTGACAATTGCAGTAACAAGGAAACTAAGGTGCTGAATGGAAGCCTGCATCAAGGGCTATCCATCCACATCCATTTTGATGGATTAGGAATGAGTTATATGGTGATTAGCACAGGTGGAATTGAGAATTCATGGGAGAATTTTATGTTTCTGACAAGATTTTAGACACCAACAGCAACATTTATTCAGCTTTTGGAGGATTGACAGTTGCAGTAACAAGGAAAATAAGGTGCCAAATGAAAGCCTACATCAATGGTCATCCATCCACATCCATTTTGATGGGTTAGGAATGAGTTATTTGGTGATTAGGACAGGTGGAATTTAAAATTCATGGGAGAATTTTGTGTTTCCGACAAGATTTTAGACACTGACAGCAACTTTATTCAGCTTTTGGAGTATTGACAGTTGCAGTAACAAGGAAGCTAAGGTGCCAAATGAAAGCCTACATCAAGGGCTATCCATCCACATCCATTTTGATGGGTTAGGAATGAGTTATATGGTGATTAGGGCAGGTGGAATTGAAAATTCATGGGAGAATTTTATGTTTCCGACGAGATTTTGAACACTGACAGCAACATTTATTCAGCTTTTGGAGGGTTGACAGTTGCAGTAACAAGGAAGCTAAGGAGCCAAATGAAAGCCTACATCAATGGCCATCCATCCACATCCATTTTGATTGGTTAGGAATGAGTTATTTGGTGATTAGGACAGGTGGAATTTAAAATTCATGGGAGAATTTTGTGTTTCCGACGAGATTTTGAACACTGACAGCAACATTTATTCAACTTTTAGAGTATTGACAGTTGCAGTAACAAGGAAAATAAGGTGCCAATGAAAGCCTACATCAATGGCCATCCATCCACATCCATTTTGATGGGTTAGGAATGAGTTATAAGGTGATTAGGGCAGGCGAAATTGAAAATTCATGGGAGAATTTTGTGTTTCCGACGAGATTTTGAACACTGACAGCAATATTTCTTCAGCTTTTGGAGGGTTAACATTTGCAGTAATAAGGAAACTTAGGTGCCAAATGAAAGCCTACATCAAGGGCTATCCATCCACATCCATTGTGATGGGTTAGGAATGAGTTATATAATGATTGTCAAGTGATCTCCAGATTTGCAAGATGAGAAAAAATTGATTGTCCCATTTTCTCAATGTATGCCTAATATTAATGGTGCTGGTATCACAATATTTTGTGATTATAAATGGGTAATTGAAAAATCAGATATCCAAATCAGAGTTCCAATTAAAGCTGAAAAATTAGGAATTTATTAATATCCATTTAGTTGCTGTATAGCTTCATAGCTTCATAGCTTCATAGCTTCATAGTAATGCATAAGGAAGAGTGACTATCATGCTGACTTGATACTCATTTTACATGTGAAACAATTTGCGATCTCAGACAACTGTTTGTAAATCATTTTTATAAATAGAATCTTAAATTAATATGCACATCAAGATGCAAAATGAGAAAGAACAATATGGACTGTAAATTGAAGGGATATTTTGTAAGTATGGCACCAGTTGGTATCTTATAAAACATTATTAACATTTGAAAAGTGTCATTCCGAGAAATGACCTTTGACAATTAAATTCAGGTTTATTTTGGCCTTCATAAAAGCTGATAGAAGGCAAATTGAAGCATGGTATTACTATAACAAGAATGAGGCACTCTTTGGCATTAATTTGGTATGTCATATTATGCCACAGAGTAAATTTTAAGGGAGCAATGACCACTTTTGAGCTGGAATTGACATTGACGCTAGTGATTTTCGAGCAAAAAACGTCTATTGACATACCTAACTTTGATGGCCTATGGCCACTTTTGCACCAAAAATCTAGTTTTGCTACCGGTGGTTACATGACCACTGGGTCTTTGGGAGTGCATTCAGGTAGGCAGCCTTTTGTGTATATTCGGGTTTAGGTGGACAGCCGCATTGGTGCTTCCCTCTGCAGCACTATGGATGACAGTTGATAAGAATACTACCCCATCACTACAATTCTCTTGAGTATTTGATATATCTGTACTCCTACACACAGACTCTACAATATATGGAATCCATATATATGGATATTTGAGGAATTCTTCTGTAAAAACACACCATAGTCCAAAAAGGAAAAAAGGCAATTGAATAAGAGAGGCATGATAATAGCTGTGTAACCCTACGATCCAAAGACTCAAGTTCCAACAAGGAAAGATAGAATTTCCTCCAAACATGAATTGAGCAAACACGACTAAAAGCTCTCCCAGTGTAGCTCTGACACTTGTGGTTCATTCAAACATACAATAGACATCTCCCACTAGACTTGCTTCAATTCACTACAAGGAAATTTACACTGCCAAAGGGAAGTTGGATGGGACCAGATGGGTTGCCTGGCTGGTCCATTGGGGTGGTGTAAATAGTCAAAAGTGATATGGTACAAATATGTGTGACAAGTTTGCATCTTGAAGTATCCTGATTCTTCAATTTAAGAACATCCTAGTGATAGACAATCTTAAAATAAATCATCGTTCTGTGGGGAATGAGTATTTGAACTGCAATTCCAATTTGCCATTTTAAACGCTTGCCTTTTAAATCTAAAATTTAAGAAACTACAAAGGCAGAAGGATCTCAGTTTTAACTTAAAATTTTTGTATTTATGTCTACCAAGAACAGATTCACCTGCGAGGTCTCACAATTTAGAATTGGCCAATTGGGGAAGTTTTCGATCAAGAGTATTTGAAATAGAATAATTTCCCTGCATTGTGACTTTTTATGAAAATGAAATATCACCCTTGGCTAATCATTTTATTCTCAATTCATGATTTAATCAAAAAACCAATCTAATTAATCAAGATTCTTCATGTGAAAAATTCTCCTTTGAAAAGGAGGTATTAAATTAAAAAGAGCCAGTCATTTTGATTACAGCTTATATTTTGGCCGTATGTGATATTCCAATTTAATATTCCAGACCAAAGAAAACAAAGCTTTAATGTTTTCAGCCTCACAAAAATATCTGAATTATTAATCTTTACAAAAGTGGGAGGATGTCTGGTAATTGAACTATGCGGTCTCATGTTTCTAATTTGAATTCTTGGAATGTAAGAAATGTTGAAAAAACATAATATTTATAAACCTGTTGAAAACGTAATATTGCAAAAACTTACGAATGCCATTTAAATTCTGAATTAAATGCCCAATAATCTTTTAAAATGAAAAACATAAATGTTAAAAAACAGCTGCCCAGAAAACTGAAGGTAATACAATATTTCACTGATGTGACACATCAGAAAAATCTGATACATATGAAAGTAGATATTGTAAGCCAATGGTTTATGATATTGCTATAAAAGCTTTCTGGAATGTTGCTGACACAGATATTCTTATATATGATTTAAGTCATGGCCTATAGAAGCAAATGGAAGGCGATGATATTTCAGCATGTTGCTAAAATGTTTTTGATGACAAAATCTGCAGATGTATTTAGTATGTATTACTATACCTGTAGTATCAGAAGGTCTTGCATTTCGAATGGCAGTAGAAGTTTACCAAAAATCAGTTGAACCATAACATGTGGTATGGACAGAATGTGTTGATAAAATCTGGGTAATTGAGAGTGCTGAATTCAAACCTGAGGGATGCAGGCTCCTCAAACTCAAATATTTTGGATATTACCGTTTTAATGGAAAAAAGTAAGGTAAAAAAATGCAGAATATCAAACATCCAAAAAACCTCATGGTATTTTTGATCATGGGGAAGCATCCCTTGAAGGGACACTTTGTTGGATGCCACCAAATTATTATATTACCATTAGGCTTGTCTATTTCTCATAATACATAAAAATCCGATACAATAAATTTCACTAGTCAGTTTTAACAACTCCCATCATACTATCATAACTCCTACTTGAATGGACTTCGCCAAAAGTATACCTACAAAATTTAATATGCACTTTCATTCATGCAATGTATTTGAAGGTATAGTGGTCGCTCAAAAAGCTCATCTGTGCAGCTGGCAATATTTGCTATACCCATTCACATGTATTTGCCCATTTGATCATGTCACCCCTGTCAATATGCCCTCTCTTTCTTCACTGACTAATCACATCTAGCTAGATTAATTCTGCACTCTCTACTCTTGCTTGACTATGGGCTACTTCGTATGACTTCTTGTTGCTGGGGCCACACCGGTGCTGATGGGGCGTAAAACACAAACTCACTCACTCACTCTAGTTGCTGCAGTATTGTGTTACAGCTGCTTTATTACTGTGACTTGCAACAGTTTGAAAGGTTTTTTACCTCAGGAAGTATACAAAATTTATAATTGTCCACCAGGGAAGTTACCTTCAGCGAGTGTGGTGATCTCCAACGCCAAATGAAAAGATCAAAATAACATGTCTACTCATATTCCTTGTGTGTCTTGTCTCTGCAATTGGCCTCATCTTTTGACTGATGCTGTCTGCTTCCGCAGCCAGATTTCCTCATCACTCATCACAAAAGGATGATACACCATCCATCATCTCTTTGAGCTCCTGGCTGCTGCCCTAATGTGTCATGGTGTGTGGCGTCTTCTGCCATTCACTTCCGCATTTCTCTTTCCCCATTCACTTGATTCTAATCCCTTTTCTATCACATTAATGCCAGCACAGTCACAGAGAGATACTATTCATCAATACCAATCAGACAGCTCTAACACCAGTATGAAATCACAATTCCTGTCTTTTGATGTTCCACTGTACTCCAAGCCCAAAACCTGTACCAGCCTCTGTTTTGAAACAAACATGACAGTCTTTTTTAGTTCTGCACATACATATTCTCTGGCGTGTAAG